>VZRQ01003437.1:90502-172667 GCA_013397975.1 Machaerirhynchus nigripectus | reverse complement strand
GCTCGCCTCAGGGCGGCTCCTCATCCCTCCTCAGACCGGCTCCGAGAGGTCCGTCAGCCGCCTCAGGTCAGTACCTCAGCTGTTTTCAGTGTCGCCCAGAGGGTGTCCCTTCAGCCCCCTCCATGTGCCCTGAGGGGATCCCTCAGCCCAGCCCGGAGTGGGTCCTCCTTCAGCCCCTCTCAGACCGACCACGATAGACGGTTCCTCAGAAACCTCAGCTCGGCCCTGAGCAGATACCCCCTCAGCCCAGCCCAGCCCAGCCCGCGCATGAGGAGGTTTTTTCTGTGCCCACCTCAGCTTGGCCCTCAGGTGGTCCCCTCAGCCCGGCTATGAGGGGGTTCCCCCTCAGCTCACCTCAGCCCCACAGTGAGAGGGTTTCCCCTCAGCTCACCTCAGCCCCGCCGTGAGAGGGTTCCCCCTCAGCTCACCTTAGCCACGCCCCGGGCCTTACCTACTCAGCATCACCAGCGCAGTGGGACCAAATAATGATTTCCCTTTATCTACCTTTATTATTCTTCATCACTGCACAGCGGGCTTCAATCACACCGGTGGGTGGAACTGTGGTGGTAGCTGGAAAAAAAAACCCCACCAAACAAAACCAACGGCTCCAGCATTACCGGCTTGTTCCCAACAATGACCTCCATGTGGGCTGTGCAGGCCCACCCTCAGATGTGAGTTCTAAGAATACATCTGTACAAAATTTCTCATTGCCTGTCCTGAGCTGTCTCCAGTCACATGGGCTGGCAGGGAAGGGTCAGTGTGGTGCAGGTTGAGGGCACACTGGGATGTGCCACGGACCTTGCAACTTCCTGCTTGGCCCCAGATGATTTTCCTACTGCACAGAAGTAGCTTCACGAACAACACACATCTTCAAAGGAAGTAAAATTGCTCTGGAGTTCCCCCCACTGCAAACAGTTCCATCCCGCTCCCTATAAAGTTCCACCTTTGAGCTAAGAATGGCCAACAAACATTTAATTTCAAAAGGAGAATCTTCAAAGAGATAAAAGTGTTCTCAACCAGAGTGGCTCCAGCCTGTCATACCTGTCGTAAAACTACAAAAGGTAACTAAAACCAGAGAAATAAAAAGACTGCTGGAGAGCCAATGCATGTCCAAGAACAGCATGTTACAATTTCAGATTTCTCTCAGTTTGTTGATGTTACCTAAGAAATTGTGTCATGATTAAAGCTTTTGTCTCTGGGGTATTTAAACAAATCCCCACTGCCTTTCCCTGAGGAACACAGAGCTGCTCGCAGCACAGCCCGTGTGTGTGTGCTCGGCATACCTGGCTGTGTCACACCCTTCCCACCGATGACATCAGGTTCAGACTATGCCAGAAATCTGGTGAGATACCACCAACGTAACCCTCAGCATGCTACCAGAGAAAAGGGCACTTTTTGGTGAGTCAGCTCAGAATTCAGGGCTGTTTGTGCAACACCGCTGAGGAAAGGAGCAAACACTGTTTCCGGTGATACATGGCACTCCCAAATAGTGAGAGGTGACATTTTAATATCGGGAATGGGTCTGCACAGATGTTCCAGAGTTCATTTCAGTAACAGAAACAACATACCTGGTTTAATGATAATGTTCAGGTTGACTTGTTGAAGTCTAGGGAATCATTTTTTTGCTCCATAGCAGCATCTGCAGTTCAGATGTGACTATATGGCAACAGTTATATTGACAAAAGTGCTTATTCACATCCCCACAAATTTCAGAATTCTAGTTGTGTAATTAATTTGGTTAAGTGACAGTGCTCACACGTTATATAGCCCAAAAGTAAACACAAAAACCAAATTAACCAACCAAACAAAAAACAAACCAACCAAAACCGACAGGAAATGGTAGAGCTGAAAAGAAGGAAAAGAAAGAAAAAAGGAAAGGAAAAAAGTAAGAAAAAAAAGGGGGAAAAAGAAGTGAAATGTCTTCACAAGGATCACCCAGCTTGCCCAGCAGTGGTGCCAAAACTCATGGGTTTTTTAATATATCAGACATATCAGGCACTAAACATAGGTGAACTGCAGGTTCAAGTTCCACAGAGAGCAGCCAAAGTGTCCAGAGTCCACAGTCTATTCTACTCTATTTTTCTCACTGCTTGGTCTACCACAGGCTCTGCACACAGAAAAAGATGTTCAGAAGATGTCAATGAGATTAAAAGGTAAGGTAAAATTAAAGACCTTAGTCTTCTGGATCAGATGGTTCTCCTGAAAGCAGCTAAGAAAGCACAGTTTTCTTAAGGAACATGTGTTTAACTTCATTTTTTCCTTTTATTTAACCAGTATCAAGCACACAAACACAGCTAACACTGAAGCCAAGCTGGCTTAATGCACATTAGAATAGCTGTCTAAAAAGACTGGGGAGCAACTTCTCCAAATCTCCTCAATCCATCAAATCCCCAAGAAAAGAAAAAACCATCCCAAACACCAACTTACTACTAAAGGTCAGCATATATGTTCCAAAGTTCAGGCAGACTTCTGATGACCATTGGACATGGAGCAATGCAGGACCAAGCTGAAGGAGCTTGCAAGAGCATCCTTTTGTTTCTGATGCAGAGAGAAGTTTCAGCTCAGAGACAACCACAGATACAGCACAAAGACATTGGTTGGGCAGTGAGTTATGTGGACACACAGGGTCTTGCAGCCAACCCTAATGCCTTCAACTGTACATGAAAAACTCACAATCACAGAAGATGCCTGTGCATCCATGTCATGAGATTTATATAAAGGGAAAGTAGAGGGAACTGGAAAAAGTGTGATAGAATGGTCTTTACTGGCAGGATGAATCATATAACTGAACTGCTTTTAAGAGGAACAGCACAGATTCTAGCTCAGAAATGTTGCTGGGCTTGGCTGTTACAGGGTATTGAGAGGCAGTTTGATTACACAGTGCAAGTTCCTACACAGGGAGAAAAATGCCAGTTTTAAGAGCTCTAATCAAGGGGGGAAAGGCATAGCAAGAAGCAGAACAATGCTGAGAGCTGGAGTTAGAAAAATTCTAATGAATCATCTGTTTCACATTTGTTACAGACTGAATATCCTCTGGAACAAAATGCTAAAGAAGGAGTGTATTCTCTATCCCTTTATGTCCTCCGATCCAGGTTTGATTGCCTTTCTAGAAAGTGCATTATTGAGTTCAGCGTGAACTATTGCACTCCCTGCAGAGAGATTGGGCTGTAATTTGATGATACAGGAGGTCAGGCTAGGTGGGTTAAAGTCCTAGCCCTGAAGATACAAGTTCTTCCTCTGCTTACCAAGCACACATTTTCTGCGCCTACCTCAGTCATTAGACTGAGCTGAGAACAGCCCCTAGGAAAGCACATGACAACAACCTAGTCTTGAAATGATGCCTGCAAACCAGGAGTGTCCACATAGCCCAGGTGACAAAGATGGACAGCATCTTCCTAGGTACTGGAAATACTATGTTTTGTCTAAAAGCTAGGAATCTCCTTCATACTGGGACCACTACCAAGAGGTGTGTGGATACATTGAAAAGCCAGTCTGAACTCAGCTAGCTCATCTTTCTGCTTCGTCCACATTATGCATGTCATCTGCTCCAGAATGAGCCCTGGCCAGTTCCTGCAGAATCGAGCTAACAGGCATTGGTAGGACTGAGAATCAGCAGCCTTCCTGGTCTCTGAAAGCCCCTCAGCCCATACCCCATCACTGTCTGGTCCCAGTGGCCACAAACACAACGCTGTCCAGGTGAGACCAAAGCAAACCAGGCACACCAAATGTGCTGAGGGAACTTGTAGGCATTTGGCTGCGTATTCAGTGAGGAAAGAACATACTAATTTGTTAGTAACCCTGCTCTCCCAGTGCAGTCAACAGAGCATATCCCTTCAGGGATTATTTTCTTCTTTCAGTATTTTGTTAGTATCTTAAAAGCTTGAAAATGTTTATTTTAGTTTATCCTAGTCTGCACTTATTGATTTTTCCTCATCTCCAGAGTTCTAGAGAGGGTCAGGATGAGCAGAAGTACTTCTGTTTGATAACAGCTATAACTTATCTTTGAGGAAACAAACTCAGGTTTGCCAGTGCACCAATTATAATTTCAGTGACAGATCAACTCCAGTCCAGTAGCTGGTCCAGGGGCTATGCCTGGCCTGCAGGAAGCTTATGACCAGACTCCCACCTTCTCTCACAAGGGGACATGCTGTTTGCAGAGAAGAACAGGGGGTTGGACCACCTGTGGAAGGTAAAACTCAGATGTGATCTCAATTGATAACCAAGCTGGACCTTACCTAGTTTAAGCAGTTACTACAGGCTGAGGAACTGGACCGTCAAGAGAATATCACATTGCCCTTTTAGAAATAATGGAAATTATCTCTAGTCCAGCTTGTTTAAAATCCAGGTTTCTTCTTCAGTTAATAAAAATCTCGGGAAAAAAACCCACTTTTTTGTCTTCAGAAAGTCACAACAGTCTCTAAACCAGAACTGTTAAAGGGCTGGAGTCTCCCTGAAGTAATGCTTTGCCAAAATGTACACCAATATAGCCACTACCATTATCAGGAGCAGTAACTGCCTACAACAGTCTAACATGTTCAACTGTAAATAATTACGACTCAGTGCTATTGTTGTCCTTTTCCCGTGTCTTGTTTTATCTGATTCAAAATCAGAACTCAAACACAGACACACAGAGACACACAACTTCTCACTTAAGAAAAACAGAGCTACACAGAATACCACACTACAGGATCACAAATCCCAGATTTTGGCCTATCCAGATACAAGCCTTAAACTGGCCAAATTCTGTGAAAAGTTGTATCATCAGGTGGTCATCAAGGCTGTGAGAGCAAAACACAGGACAATGACACAACTGTCTCTAGCACTGTACATTCTTGGGCTTCAAACAGATTGCAGCTCTGTAGAACAAGAATCACAACCCTGCAATTATACACCTACATTCCCATTATGCCCATGGTTATCTCTTGGCTTCATTTTTCTTCACTAATTTCTCAGCTGAATTAACCTGCGTTACTGACACTTGATATTACACAGTAGCATTTACAAGCTCATCCAGCTCAGAGGTTTCTTGTGAGAGATGCTATACCAGGGAGATGTGACAAGGATAAAGCAGCTCTCCCAAAGCAGTGAAGGGGGATATACATTAGCACGTATCTCCATGTTTTCCAGCAGTTACTCTCTTAGACAGGCTCTCTACTCTAAATTACCTCTGGAGACTACCTTCTGGATCTCGCTATTTAATGCATTCAATACTCATTGATGTGAATAACCTTCTGGTCATCATCCATTTCCCTCCACATTCACATATGACACGTCTCACTGAGCAGGGCTCTGGACACTGACCATGACACCTCCAGAACAATTTCATTAAGGAAAGAAGATACAAACAGTGCCCCAAGACACACAGAAGTTTTAAAATCTCTCAGAAGCCAAATTAGACTTAATGTTGGAAGTGTAGCAGTGTTTTAATTCCTTGAATTCAACAGGAACATGAGGGAGGCAAAGACAGTGAATCAAAAGAAAATTCCATGAACAGAAGCTGGCATCCCCAGGCCCAGTTCTTTTCTGATCCTCACACTGTTGTGCTTGAAAAGATAAATTGGATGCAGAAGAAGCTGTATTTCCATGAAAACATTTAGCTTTTGCAACAATACAAACAGCTGCTCTCACCCTCCACTACAATCTTCCATAAATGCTGGAATATTTGTTTGTGAATTTTTCAGTTACAACATTTGTGTAGTGTTCCAGGCTGACTGGCATAGGATAGCTCTTGCCAACCAAAACCAAATTAAAGGGAAAAAACAACAACAAAAAAAAACAACCCACACCAAAAAAACCCCAAGCACTTGAAACAACCCTGTTCTCTCCACTCCCAGAGGCAGTTGGTACAGGAGGCAAACACTGCCACTCTCCTTTGTGATTTCTTAGTGAATGGTCTTTAATGTTCAGGTTTGATGAATGCTATGATCCATCTCTAGAAGTCCTGGCCTTCATTACACTCAGAGGAATCTTAATGCTCCAAATAAATGGAGTTTGTGGTCTCACCTCGGGTCCCAGCAGGGACTACAATTACTAGTATGCCATATTTTTGGCAAGTTTTGTCCCGTTTGAATGAAGGATGTAGACTCTGAACTTCTTCCTCCGCCCACTGGAGGAGTCAGATTCTGCAGATGGTTGGATGCATCGTTGCTGTTAGTCCCACTTCTCAGAACAGCCAAATACTTGAGGTCTGATTAACTAGCATTTAAGAACCCAGTGTGGAATGGATAGCTACAGAAATAGCATTCTTGCACTACCCCAGCATTTTAGGAAGGGACTGCCAGATCCATGTGGGAGCAGAGGAATCCCAAAACAATAAGGACAGACCCAGCAGTTACCAATTCATAAACAGCTTCCTGGCATCTTACAAAAGGGCTCAAGCCATGAGAAGGGGATCCTTGCAAAAACAGCATTAACAGGAATGGTTCCACTGCTTTGCTTTGCCCACGTGAGGACAGGTAAAGGATGAGGTCACACAAAGTGGAACAGGCTGGAACTGTACAGCTCTAACTGTGTGGTTTACTCAATCGAATTGACTTAAACTCATTTCAAGACCAAATTTCCTCGAGCAACTTTGAAAATTCTGGATTAATACTAGCAACTCTAATTAGGGCTGAGCATTCATTATCCCAGATATTGTCCCCAAAAATACAAGCCCAGTCTCATAACATCATGTGCTTTATGTTACTACATCATCAGGGTCACTTGAATTTATAGGGCACTAAGCAGACTGAAACATTTTCAGTTAAAAGACATTTCTAACCTCATCACCCAAAGGGTCAATCTGGGCTTTCTGAAGAGGGGATTCTTTTATTTCACACTTAGTAATTTTCATGCCTTTCAGCATTTACAGTGAAGCCATTTGGTTTACAATAGGATATTGGGAATGCAGCCTTCTAGACTACCAGCAATTACATCCTGGGACTGAATGGTTGCCTGGAATTCTGTGGGACAGGACTTGACAACCAGGTAGGTAGGATGGAAGGAACCAGCAGTTATTCCTAGTGGTTCAACACTTAGTTCAACAGTTTCAAGCTCTGAAGTCCACACTGGTGAGTGATTCACTTGATCAAACAGAACAGAACATGCAGGGGTTGCTTCACTGGTGGATTGCCCTGCCCAGCTTGTAAAGAGACCAAGAATATCTGTCCAAGAGCTCTTTGTGTATCACAGCAAATTCTATATCTTGAACATTAAAATAAAAAAGAAAGCAAAAGAAAGGCAGTCCTTCTTCAAAGCCGAACTGCTACTCCAAATTTAGAAAGCTGAGCTAGGTTTCTACCCAAGGTAGCAGTGGTTGCAGGTGCTAGTGAGGTGCTTTGAAGGGATCACAGTTTGAATGTAGACAGGATCAGGGAATTCAAGAGCAATTTGAGAAAGAACAAATTATTCTCAGATCATTCATGTCTTAAAAGGAAAGAGAAAGAATGAGGCTCTCAATCCACTGCCTAGGTAAAGCAGCATAGGGTAAGGGGTAGGTAGACTTGAACTTACCTCTTACAGAATGGAGAGATAAGGGAAAGAAAAAACAAGATAGACGTTAAGTAAAGGGATGTGTGCTGCCAGTTACAAAGTTACCTGCAATTCTGGACAGTATTCACCATTTCTATTTCTTAGTGCAAATAATCCTGTATCCTAATAAGAGAAGCTTTAAATTTGGCTTCATTTTGACACCAAGGGGAACTAACCCCTTAACTAAACGCTGGTTGTGATTTGTGTAGGTGTGCTTATACCTGGGTCATCTTTCTTGTATGCAAACACAATATAGCCAGTGAGTGCTTGGTGTTTTAACAGGGATTGTTTCACAAAGCTGAAACAATCATGAGTCCAATTAGTCAAGAGAAGGGTTAGAGAACAGTAACAGTCTAGAAAGCCACTCACTGAGAAAGAGGCTAAAAATGTACTATTACCATAGAAAGGACAAATTTTGATAACTTGGAATATAAAAATAAAACAAGTTGATACACAGAACATTCTGTAAGCAATATTTTCATTTTCCAGTCTGTTTTAACATAAGAGCAATGCTGACAGCACACTGCCTCCTCATTAGCTAATGGGATAGAGCTGCCGGCGGCAGACCAGGCTGCAGGCTGAAGCTATGGAGGCCTAGACAGAACTTCACAGGTTGTAAAAAACGCTGGGTGAGGGTGCTCTGATCTGCTGACGTGAGCTGACACTTGCTGATAACTGGTCACAGAGAGAACTTCCAGGAGCCTGGAAGGATGCTCATGTTGTGCCAATATTTTACACAGAAATACTGGCCTGCCAGCCAGGCATCAGTCCTGAGTAAAATAACGTAAGGGCTGACTTGATTAATAGAAAAACAGAGGGATCATATAATTAGTACCAACAAACAAGTGTTTATTAGAAGGTAGAACTTGCCAAATGAATTCGATTTTTATTTTAATGGGATCAAAAATTTCCTTGCCTGCTGAAAGGTATCAGTGTCACTGGACTGGACTCTTGCACACCTCACGTGTTATTATGTGACACACTGATCAGGGAACTATGGCAGCTGAGACTTACCATGACACATTAAATGAATTAAACCTGGCTATACAACAAGTCACACAATACAAGTGGGGATATTTTACTAAGCATAATTCTGAAGGAGTTACTCAGGAATTTCAGCTGTTTTCTTTAATACATTGTTAGCAACAAGGAAGGACACAATCAACAACCATGTCCTAATGCTACAGCTTTTAGTAAATGAGGACAGCAGAGCTCACTGCTGGAATGATGTGGGATGATTGGCAAGTTGGAATGTTTTAGTGTCTAAGAACATAGATCTGAATCTCAGAGCCAAAGCATGCTGCTTTGGAAAGCAGTCCCTTTGGAAAGGTGACTAGGCTGACAGCAAGAAGCCCAAACCTCAGGAGTTCCCAGCACAGAGCTGTAGGGAAATGGGCTCTCAGCACTGGAACAGGCAGCAAGTGCTGTCACTGTTGAATTGTGGTGTCACATCTACCCCAGACACAGCAAGTGCAGCTTTGTTGACTGCCACTCCGGAAGGCTGTTGATAAACAGAAGAGCACTCAGGAAACAGCTGCAAGAAAGATGAAGGGGCTGGGAATGATGTTTGATAACAACAGATTCAAGAAGCACACATGGGTTTGCATTTTTAGGCCAACAGATGATTTGCACAGGGTTTTGTGCATGTATGTAGGAAGACTAATTCAATTGTTACAGTTGTCTGTGTGACAAAACTGTAAAAAAGCCCTGACCAGCTGGATACAAACAGCAAAAAAGGCACATGTTTATTAATAACGAGGATAATTAGCTGGAGCAATTCACCAGCAATTGCAGCAATGCTACTTTGCAAAAAACTATTCAAGTCAAAATTAGATATTTTTTTCTAAAACTTGTGTACTTCAAACAGGAACAAAATTTACAGAAGTCTACAGCTAAAACATACAGGTTATCAGATTAAGTAGGCGGAAATGGTCTCATCTGCTCTAATAATCTGTTTTTAAATAGAGACAAATTCAAATATATGTATACATATGCATATGTATGTATATGTACATACACACATATATATATAAAATAAGAATAAATCTTAGGGAAGTGTTTCTGTTTGTTCAAATGCTTTTTGCTTTATGAGCAAGTGCAAAGATAGAAAAAATGGCTTTAACTTCAATGGCAAGTGGTGCTACTGAGGAGCATAAATGGCAACTGTTCTTATCACTTGTCTATTTCTATGCTCATTGCTGCAAAGCATAATGAACCACAAGTGATATGTGGCAAGAGGGCAAGGTTTCTAAGCTTTGCTAAATAACAGAGAATTACAAAGTCAGAACAAAGCTAGAGGGCATTGCTTAAGTGCTTAATTCTCAAGAATAGAACAAACCTCTCAGGATTGCTGTTTCCAACTAGCTCTTTTTAGCAGCTAATTCTTCTAAGATGTTTATCAGTGTAGCTACTGCTCATTTGAGCTGCTGGAGCAGCTCAAACCTCATCCTGGAATGTAACCTGCAGCAAGACCAGTCACACAACCACACAAACCAGGTAAAAGGAACAAGGTAAACTATATCTGCACGTGTAGCACTGGAAACTCTCACTCCTGCTGTTCAGGGACATCTGCCTGAACACCTGCAAAACCCTACTTCCCTTCAAAGCACCAGAGCCCAGGCACAGTTAAGGTAATGGAGCCTCTGACAGATCAATTCTTGCCACATCGCAGTTTACTACTGGGCGTTCATTAGCAGACAACTTCACTGTAAAGAGGGCTGGGCTGTACGCTGGAAATACCCACTCCAGCAGGAAGAATATTGTAAAGTTTCCAACCTGCATCATTTCCTAAAATGACTCAAGCAGCAATATTCACACAGATGTATCCTACGGCATATTTTACAAATTCCACACATTCATCAGTATAGTTGTAAAGAATATTAAAAGAAAACCTTTGCAAGCAAGGTCCATGTCTTGCAATGGAGGATCTGGTTCAATGCAACTGTAGCTCAAGTTTTCCTGCCATTCATAAACTGCAAAAACTGCCATCAGCAGTTCCTTCAATTGAATTAGAGCCAGGTTGTAGAATCAGGAAACATATTATCTACTCCAGGGGGATGACGATGCAGGCATGTTTTCTTTCAGAATACGGATGGTCAACACTGGTTCCCAGGCAGGTCTGAAAGCATTGTAGAAAAATGTGCATTGGCCTGAAAGTTGCCCTGTTGTCCCAAAAACCAGAGGGGAGTGGCCTTTGGCAAACACTGGTGGAGATAACCAGACTCCCCCTGAATGCTGCTTCTAAAAAAATAGTTCTGTTTCCTGCCACCTAGGACAAAATTATTATCTCCTGATGGCACCTGGTGCTTTTAATGTCAGCTTGTTCAATCTGCATTATCCTTTCCATAAAACATGGGGCTGGAAAGGCCTTCCAGACCTCCATTTTCTAGAATAAGTTTCTTCTCCCCACAGCACCAGTTTGGAGACTCTTTTAAAGTCTCCCTGTTCTGATGGTTATAGGTATTTATCTTGTTCCAAGACCAAGTTTATGCATGGCCCAGTCATACCCTTTTGCTCTTTGACTTATGCTATCCTTTGGTTTGAAAATATTTCTCTTCCTGTTCATTCCTGCAGCGTATTTATAGATGGTAGACTCTTTCCTTCTCTCATCAAAGGGGTTTCTAGGGTTACTGGGAAATTAATAACCTTTTTATGCACTTGTTTCAGAGCTAAGTACCTGCAAAGCTAGTTAAGACTTCATTCCTGCTTTGTGTGATGCATTAAGAACCCCTCATCCTTCGCCGATTACCAGGACTGCAATTGCATTTTTCCCACCTGGCAGGTCAGATCCAGCCTTTGACTGGCTCTCCCATCCTTCTCCCCCATCTGATTACACTTATATGCCATGTACAGCTGAAATCTCTCTTGATCTGTGGACTCAAAATCACGTGTTTTGTCTTGCTGAATTGTATCAATCTCCATTCCATTACATTTTTAAATTCTCCATGAAAGTAAACCACTACAAATATTAACTAATATCACATGTATAGTTAGGAGCACCATTACTCTCCACCCTCATCTCATTTCCATGCTGCCTGGTTTGTCTCCTCTACCTGTATGGTTCTATTCTCAGAGGACACGTCTGTTCAAATACTTTTTGCTGCTATATTCCAGTTCTTTTGGAATGCTGGAGTGAAAAGGTTTATACTTAGGCAAGATCCTGGTAATAATTGTACAACAGCTGACAAAGAAATTCCAGACCTTTATCCATATTCAAGTATGTTGGTTTCCCTAATCAGTTCTCCCTTTGAAACAGAAAATCTGAATCGCAAACCTGCTTTTGTTTATCCTTACAGTTAATTTAAATAGAATCAATCTTTGATCACCCCAGCTAGCATAATGTTTTTCAGCAACCTCTTTATCATATCCTTAACACTTGGAAGAATCATATTTGAAGTCATATCATCCCTTGTTGATTCAGGCATATTTTGATGAGGAAAATCTATTAGATATTATATCCAGGGCTATCTGACCTCGCATTGATGAGCATTTGCTCTCCAGTCTATTATCTGGGAGGTTTGTCTTTGTGTGATAGTCCCCAGTAATATATGGCTCTTTAATAACCCCACAGAGATTTTGCCCAGATATCATTCTGATGAAAGAGAAAAGCCTTCTAGCACCAACAGGCAGAATGTTTTATCCATGCAGTCCTTTGTGGTTCCTTGCTGCCTGCCTTGTCCGGAGCAAAGACAGAAAGGGGAGCAGTTGTCATGCTTGGAATTTTCTGGATAATACAGGTGGATTTCAGAGAAGTAATTTAGACAAAATCTGGGTTACCAGGAAGATTGAGAAGTTTGAAACCACACCACAGAGTCAACCTTTTATGCTGGAACAAACAAATAACAGAGTATCTGCCATTAGTTCTGTTTGCACAAGTGTTAGACTGTGCCCCAGCCAGACACCAGCCAGAAGGGAATAGCTGGGAAAGCTGATTTTATTATTCATTCACAAAACATTTTCAACCATTATGAAAAAAGAGGCTCAGTGATACCCTTGAATCTGAATCTCCAGCTTTTGCTTGTAAAAGCAAAACCAAGGCCTTGGAAATATTAGTGTTGAAAAAATCTGCCACATCTTTCTCTCTGAAGAAGCCACAACTTGTTGAACTGTGAAGTCCTTCACACACAAGCCACAGCACTTTTATTACCACAGAGCAGCTGGCCCTTGATAGCACATGAATGTGTTGTGGGTTTTCTCTTCCAGAAAAGTACTTTTAGCATTTGGGTTTTCCCTGACTTTTGGTGGACTGCACTCCCTGAGGAATAGGTGGTGGAATGAAATTAACTTTCTCACATCTGAGCACCATGGGAACAGCTCTGCCCGCTGCATCCAGCCCATGGAGAAGCAAACCATAAAAACAACATCACTAAGTAACTGACTTAAATTACAGCTTTCCTCCCAAGCACTTGGAAACATCCTCCTCCCACACAAACATGGTAGAGCTGATTTACAGCTTGTTTGGATCTCACAGGTAGGAGCTGATTTACTTTTGTCAGTTATCAGCAAGAGGGTGAGAAAAACTAGTTTTATAGGAGGCAAAACCCGAGCTGACTCCAGGCCATAAGAATGCTCTGCTGCATCTAACCAGCTCACTGGAGAGGTGTGGTTTTGGCACAGCATTGGGAAAAATTATACCAGATAAATAAATGCAGTTCTGACAGTTTCCATTCCTGTCCCTGGACAAGCTGCTTCACTTCCTTTGTTTCTCCATTCAATAGGCACCCAGCCAAAGTGTCCTCAAAGAGATTAGACTGACCGTTTTGGTGGAAAAAAGGCAAAAAATGAGGCCAAATGAGTGCAAGGCTTTGCACAGATAAAACCACTGGAAGGCTCGCTTGTTCACTGGCACTTCAAAAATAAATTAGTAATGTACTTTTCAAGGTCCATTGAAGCATCTGTAGGTCCAAACAAATGTCTATAGCTTATACCTGTACAACTCTCATGCTGATGATTTCCAGCTTAATCTATGAGCATTTCCAAGGGGAACTCAATGTCTGTAGTCATCTTTAAAGTGATGCAGAAATTTTCAAGCATCCAGTCAGTCCCAATATGATTCTAGGTGGGCAGTGAGTTACTCCGCTGGGCTCCAATGAGTCTGAGCAGCTGGGAAACACGTGACTAGGAAAGCTCCCTCCACAAACTGATAAAACAGGAGTTCCCTCAGATACTATATAATGGCTATGGAGACATCCCAGTGGCATTTTAGTTCCTTGCATAGGAAATTGAAGGCTAGAGGACAATTTCTTCCAGAATCATCATCTAGGTTTGTAGATGCAGAAAGAAGGGATCTCTTCAGAAAGGGTGTACCAGCAATCTGACTTGTCCTTCTGGTCCTTGAGACTGGGAAAGAGCTTCAGGTCAGGTGTTCTGCAATGGGAATGTATCTACTCATCAAGTGTCAGGCCTCAAACAAACAGCTACAGCTACAATGACACGGTCTGCTCTGTGGGGAGGCAAAACGCTGGGAACAAATCAAAGCAAGCTACTTCCATGGGACTTGTTGCAAGTTTTGTGCAAAACATTTTATAGCTACAGATTTATATGCAGGAGCAGAGAAACAGACAGGAGTTTAGTTAAACTATTTGAAGGCTTCATAAAAGAAATTGCAGGAGAGTCACACAATGTTTTGGATGAAGCAGTATCCCCTCAGGAAATGATCCATGAGAGCTGCTCTGGGGTCCCAGTGGAGGACTGCCATCGTCCTGGCATGCGGAGGAAGGGGCAGGGTCTCGCCCTGTGGGTGTTTGAGGTAGAACAAGCCCAGGAGCACAAATATTTCTGTCATTGCAGCTTTTTACCTCACTGAGCAGTCTGGTAGCACTTCCAGATTCTTCAAATTGCCGTGAGGCATCCAACTAATTTTCTATGCTTCTCTCATAACCAAGTTTCATGCTGCAAGCCTGGAAACAGAGCTAGACTCCACCAGGTCCATGCTGCCCAGGGTTAAGTCTTCTCCTCACACCTTATATTAAGCACATTACAAGAAAGCACAAGAACGTGCTCCCATTTCCTAATGGCAGCAGGACTTCGGCATAGCTTGCAAAACACTTTGCATGTTTCCAATAGCAGGTGCAATAGAAACATTATTTACCACTATATTTTCCTGGCATCTTTCCTAGATCTTCCACGGAGCAGATGGAGAATGTGCAGCACTAATGCTGAGCTGTGGGTGCAATCATTCACACATGCCTAATACTCCTCTGAGTTGCAATCACTACTTTGAGTATGGAAAAGTGTGCTTACCACCACTACAAGAGCCAGAGCCCTTCCCTAGTTCAGCAGCCCAGAAAACACTGTTCACCAGTGCTCCCTGGTCACCTGGAAGCGGCTCCTTGCTGCCACGAGCTCAGAGAGACCAGGGCTGAGAGTTACAACACAGGAGCAGTGATGGGGAAAAATATGTGAAGTATTTTCCTGCACCCCCAGGTCACAGTTCTATTAGCATGAAGCAAGAGAAAGGGGGGGAGAAGGCTTTGAGTGATGTAATCAAACCACCTCACAGGACAAAGGAAATGCTCTGTTTCTTGTCGAACAGTGTGAGCAAGCAGATGCATTAGAAGTGACAAATCTCACATCCCCTGCAATGCTTCTTCACCTGTCATTTCCCAGCTCCCAGGAGGTGAGGAGCACATGCCCTGTACGTGATCCAGGAGCGGTGTGCTCTGCCTGGGAGGACAGCAGCAGGTACAGAGCACACCTTCATGGGGAATGTTCCGCTGGGTGTAACCGTGCACTGCCCTCATGGCTGTGCTCAGCCTGGAACACAAGTAAGGTTTTCCTGGATCAGGCCAAATTTCTCGTAAAAAGCGTCAGAACAAATACAAGGGGGAAAATACACAAAGAAATTTGAAAGTATTTGTATAGCTGTTACACCAGCTTAGTCACAGCAATTTAAATGCACATCCTGGTGAATGCTGGCATGCCTTTCCTGTGCTTACTGGGTTCCCAGCTGTATTACTGTAACACCCTGCAGTATTCTGGACCCACTGATTTTGCTGTGGCCATCCCAACCAGGCAGGCAAAGAGAATACCAGTCACTTCCAGCTGAGCCTCGTTGTCTCAAAGGACAATTGTGTGAACAAACACCCATTTGACCTTGAGAAAGGCCAATGCAAGACCTGTTCACATTCTCTGCTTCCCTTCCCTCTTTGCCTCCTTCCAGCCTTTGAAGGCTCAGGTGACAAACTGACCTTCAGCAGGGTCCCGCATTTCCCTATAACCACCCCACCGTGCCTGCTCCTTCTGAGGGCAGGCAGCCCCCTCTCCTGGTGAAGGGCTACCTGCATCTCCAGCTCACCTATGGATACAGTTCCATAAGGACCAAGTTTCCCAGTCCCATGGGAGTTCATCTGACAAGCACAGACTGACTGCTCTGCATATAGCCGACAAGCTACAGACAAAAAGCAAAAATAGGAAAAAATTTGAAGATAGCATGTAGTAAATCTTTCATCAAAACCAGATAGCCCTCACCCTGCAGTTCAGCCAGGCCAGGTTAGTTTACAAATATTCCTTCTAAGTGAAGAAAATGCTTGGAGATAAAAGAGGTGATGAGTTATCTGCATTTCAGCCAGCCCTACTGGATGGTGGGGTCCCATTCTTCACACACAAACAGTGAAAAACTATCACTGCCCCATGTGGCTCTGTGTGAATTGAGAAAACACAGTAGGAATCCTCACACGGCAGATGGGGGCTGTGACACAGAGCAATTAGTTGACATGCTAAAAGTGTCCCTGTAAGTCTGTAGCACAGCGAAGGACTGAATAAAGATGTCAAATACCACTGACACTCTTATGCTTTCCTCGAGGGACTATCTAAAAATCAAGGCTATAAAAATTCACCTAGGTAATACAGGCATGGATGAAAATACATTCCCTGGCAAATTCTATCCTTACCTCCATTTTTCAGACGCTCTCCCCATCCATCCCTTCCCTGACCTCTAGTGGCTTAGGCTCTGTTCAAAGAAAGAAGACTGGCTAAAGCTGAAGTGACAGTTCTGGCCCAGCAAAATGCAGTGCTTCTTTACTGAGAATATAGTGTATAAACAGGAACTGAATCCTAACCACCTCCAAATGACATTTGGAACTTGTAGAGCTTGAACTAGACAAGCCTGGTTTGCTTTTACTATTTGTAAGCCTGTTCCTGCAGAAAGCAAAGAAGGCTTTTCAGAGGAAATATTAACCTTGGCTTAGCCCTTCCTAAGCTCGAGCATGTGCAGGTTTCTAAGGAATTTGTCTGTTCCTCCTGCAGACTAAACATGGGAGGGAAAGAATAGAGAAGGTGCCTTACAAACCCAGTTAACACAGAGACAGAAGCTGGGACAGTCTCCCCAGAGACATGCACCAGCACAGCAATGGCCAGTTAAAACATTCATGTTCCTGTAACCCAGACGTGGTTGCCTATGAAATATTCTTGTGCAGGTAAAGGGATGAAAACATGGCACGCTTTAATTTTGGGCTTTGGGTGGAGAGTGCCATAGACACACAAAGTCCTGTTGGCTTCTGCAGGGGTGTATAGGACACTTAATGAAGTCTGGATACTTTATGAAGCACTAAGACTTGAACCAGAACATGCCCAATATCCAGTTTCTTTGCTCAATTAATGCACTGCTTATAAATACAACTACAAGGTCATTGTGCCTTAGCAATCAAAACTATGTGGCACAAACACAGACATGCCAATGTGTGGGAAAGATTACGGAAGAAATTGACTCTGCATTTTCTAGCCAGGAATAATTCCAAGTAGTCAATGGCTCATAAGTTGCTATTGACTTAGAAATGGATTTCCCATAATCTCCTTGTTCAGAGGACGTAGGAAATAGCAAGAGAAAAGTGGGAAAAGGAATCTGGAAAAGAGGTGTTATTGCTCAGTAAAAGACAAAGGAGGTCTTCCCTGTTATTTTTAACTCCAAGGACCTGCTCTCCTTCCCACCTTCAAGTCTGGAATTTCAGCCAAAAAACAGATCCCAGACTACCTTCAGAACCCTTCCAGGTGGTATCTAAAACATTAAGATACCAGCAGGAGTCCCTGCATGCACTTGTCCGTAATGCTAAGAATAAAACCATTTGCAGGATTAAGATCCGCTTGTGAACGGAAGGAGAACAAAAATTTTCCCCTAAATTTATTTGCAATCAGTTTTTCAAACTCTCCCTGTTCCTGGCATCACACAAGGTTCCTTGAGGTAAGCAGAAATGATCTTCTACTATAAAATACATTTCCTGATGTCAGAATAAAAGAGACATGGGTGGAAGCTGATGCAACAGACATCCAGTTTGCTTTGAGCTGCACATTAGTCACACACCTGCAGAACATCCAGGTGTCACACAGGATGTGGCAGGTACCACTGAACATCACGTATGTAAAAAATCATCCAAGCAGCGGGTGGAGGGTGCATGGAGGAGTACAAAGTATTCCAGCTTTCCTACAGAAATTACAAAAATAGAAGCGTTGGTTAAAACTTTTAGTTTTACAGCAATGCAATTTATGAGTCTGCCTTCATCCATGAACATTCCCAGAAGAGATTGTTATTTTCAACTTTCTTCTACCCATCCCACTGACATGGGTGAGAGCAACCATATTCTCCTCAAAGCTAAAGATTCTTCCTCAGAAACTGATCCTCGGCCAAGGTTTGCAGAGTGGAAGCCGAGCCAGAGCTGTTCAGGCATTTCCAGCTGACATTGTTCAGATCTGCCTTTATGCTGTGACCATCCTGGAATTTTCCCTAGCTCTTGGATTCAAATCTACAGAAACTGGCAACTGCCCATCAGTCCCCATTCCCTCTCGGAATTGCCCTGTATCACATGCAGAAATTCTGAGATTCACTTCCCTCTTCCTAAAACTTCCTAAAACTTATCCTGCCCTTGTTTGTTGTTGCAGGGCTGATTTGGCCATATGCGCCTTTTGAAAAGGAAAGACTTGTATTTAAGATCAAATTAGATTTTGACATGTGTCCAGTTTTCTGCTACTTTGTTTTTCCTCAAGACACTGCTTTGAAGCAGCTAAAATTATTCATTTGGGTTCAAAGTAACATCAGTTGATTATATTTCTTTTTAGATATCTGTGACTCTAAGGGCCGCTCACTGGCATGTGGCCCAGCTGCCAGATCCATTCCCTGTTGTATCCACAGTACTCACATCACACCCGCCCAGGGCAGGCCCAAAATTTGACCACAAAGCCACAACTGCCTTGTGTCCCTAAGAACATAGGAGAAGTCAGGTCACTGCAGGGGCCTTTGGTCTCTGAGGAGGCACTGCTGAACAAGCAGTCCTAGGACAGCCCAAGGACATTTTGTGCTATGGGGGAGACAAGCTTCAATGGTACCAGTTAATGGGAACATCAAAATTTGTTTCTAACTTGAAACTGATAATCAGTTTAACCTTGAATATTCAGGATACATCACCCACACCTACAGGAGTTTAGCATCACTCACAGCAGTGGCCTTTGCAGGAGATTTAGGGTGTGTCTGTACACATTTAACTAGCAGAAGATACCTTGATTTCACAAAGAGGATCTACAGAATTAGATCAGTTAATGCTGCCAGTAAGAATTCACCACTACAAATTACCATAGAGACCAAAGTCTGATCCAATCATGCCTTCTACAAAAAGATTCCCACTGATCTCATTCTTTAAAACCAGAGAGGTTTCCTGAGACTTCAGCTAGGGATTTTCCTAAATGCTCCTAATAGGAGCATGTATTTCAGTCATTAATGCTTTAGAAAATACCACTTCTCACAGGCCATTGCATTTTTTTACTAAACCTCAGCCTAATTTTCTTACTGTTACTTACACAGGGTTCATTACCTTTGCCACGGCCTATGGTGTGATTCTTGAGGCTGTGCTTTGCAGGGCCAGGAGTTGGGCTTTGCTGAGTTGTGGGTCCCTTCTGGCTCAGAATATTCTGTGACTCTCCCCTAGCTGCTGTCCTGGTTCACACTTTTGGATGTACTTCCCCTCACAAGCACCCAGTGACATTGGTGTCCCCCCACTGTAGCAGTGAGGCCCAAGCCATGTTGAGCACATCTCTGCTGTACTGGGGAGGGACTGAGGTGCCTTGGTAACTTAGAACAAGGTTTAAGAGACTCAACACTATCCCATAGGAAGGGTGTGGCAGACAGGGTTTCTCCAAGTCCTAGGCAAGTGACTGCCTTTATTATTTTTCTGCCATAACTCCTTAAAAAAAAAATCTTGGAGGAAATAAAAGGAAAGTGCACAGCCTATACAGCTTCACAGGGGCTTTCTTCTGCATGACACTGAACTTCAGTCCTCAGCTCTTTGACTCCTGACAGCCACATGTCAGACATCAATCACATTTTGGTGTTTCTTTGCACATCTGTCCCTGTTAAAGTCCTAGGATTGCTTCTGATTTTGTATTATTTTGTAGCTCTTTGCTTTTAAATTCACCATTATGAGCCAAACATGCAGACTCTGACTGTAAAAATCTCTTCAGTTCTCTGGTTTCCATGCAGTGGGACTTAAAAAAGCACCATAACACAGCTCTGCAGCAGGGTTAGTTTGGTCTCTTACCAGGTGAAGGTCAATACACATTAAGTAACAGCAGGTGCCAGTGTCCAGCTGCTCCATTTACCTCTGTTCCAAGGCTTCTGCCATCACAGTCCCCATACACACCGGTGGGATTCACCTCTCCTGTGCAGTCTGACAAGCAGCTACTGGGAGCCACAGCTACTGTCACATCACATCAGTTCCTTTTGCAGTCCCCACTTGCAAAGAGGGGCCAAAGCAAGGCTAAATCAGCTCTTACAAGTCCCTCTTGGGCACAGCTGCCACATGACCAGCCTTTTGCAGTCCTTCCCCCTTCTCTGACCTCCTCAGGGCACTTTCTGTGCCCTGTCTGGGGGCAGGTTTCTCTCACTGCCAGGCAGGAAGCACAAGTGCTAGTATGTCCTCCCAGCAGAGAGCTCTCCTTGCCCCTTCCCCTGGAGGGAAAGCATTGTGGGTTAACAGTTCACTTCCACCAGGATCCTTTAGAATTTTTCAAACAGAGGTTATTTTAGGGTTCTAAAACAATTACTGTTCAGTTTCTTTTCTGCTGTATGGAAGGATCTGGGCAGAACTGATCCTCATCACACACTGTCCTCTTTCTCTGATGCTGTGCCTTCTTTGGCACACTTGAGATTCCAACAAAGTCCAGAGATCTCTGACACGATGTTCTAGCACTGGCCACCATCTGTCCCTTAGGACCAACAGACTTCTAGCCACACAGAGTGAAGCTTAGGCATGTTTTCACAAATACATTGGGGCAGAATGGCAGCTTTTGACCACTTTCACATAAGCTCCATCCCTGTGAAGCACATCCCAAAGTGTCTGTCCTTGCAGGAGGAAGGGAAAGGAGCTGAGTTCAGATGAAGATGACTCAGCTCTTTCTTGCTAGAAATTGCTGTCAGAGCCTATGATGCCATGTTGATTTTTGCCTTTTTCTTTTATCTATTCTCTGTATTCTTTACACATACATTTGTAGCTCTGTAATCTATTATTGTAGCTTACCTTCAGTATTTCATGTAATGAAACATTACATTACATTTCTTCAGTAACATGGGGGGTGTAATGTGGACTTAGCCACGCCAACACCCCTGTGTCTCTACTGAGACTGTTTTGCTTTAAATGTGATACAACCAACAGTCTCCTGCCTCGCCTCTGCCAACTGGGATCCTCCAGGGATGCCAAAATTTAACACAACAATAAGCAGACAAAAAAGCAGAACGCCTGATTCAAAGACGTGCCCCAATGATAGCACAGATGTTTTACTCTCATCCCATTCTGATGCTTTTGGAGGTCACAGAACTTCCTCATCTCAAGGAAGACAAAGGCCTTGCTCAGGAGTCTGACAACAGCTCCTCACATGTGGTTCCCAGTATTGTAATCCTGTCAGTAAAAGTCTGAAGTGCTTCTGTGTCACAACATTTAGCCTGTCAGATTAATGATATGTTTAATGCTCTGAAACTCTTGGGAGACAGCAAGGACTAGCTTACAAATAAGCACAATGGGAGTTAATTTCTGCAGCATGAAAATACCATCTCAAATTGTAGTTCCACACACAGTGAAGGTATTCTCAAATGCTTGGGATTGCTCATCATGGCAAAGTATCAACATATGGCAGATAAGAAGCAGCTGAAAGGGAAGAACTTGGCTGCTCATGGCAAGTCAGGGCAGTGGTACAAAATGAGGATACCTAGATAATGAATTTCCTGTTTGCAGTTCAGAGTAGCCCAATTCCAAAGAAAGAACCCCTCCTACAGAACTGCTGCCAAGAAACCTTGAGTGAATCAGCCTCAAACACATCCTGTCCAGGGTATAAGACATATTCTGACAGAAGCTCTAAAATCCACATTGCTAATGACAGAAAATGAGGCTTTATTGAAGTCTTTTTCCACTGGTCTCTCCCTGTGAGATTTTATCCTGGGTCCCAAGGTGTTTCCTATTAGATAACCATTTAAGCACTACAAAAATCACTGAGAAAACCCAGCAGGAACTCCTTGGACCACATCTTTCAGATGTTTTAAACAGCCTAGTTTAGCTTGGAATCCAATATTCACTATGCCCTGGAAGGAGGGATGGGGCCACTCTAAAACATCAATAGTACAGTCTCTCTGTCATTTAAGCAATTACTTCATTTCTCTTGCTACTGTCTGGAAAACAAATCCTTCAGCAACGATGGACCTGAGCTTTTACTGTATCAGTCAGGACTTTAATCCTGTTGTTTTCTCACTCAGACTTTACCTTGCTGCTCTGCATATCACAGCCAAGGTTTATCCCAGAGGTCATTGTTTTAATCAGCATTTTAAAATCTCTGTGAATGGAAAACACTACATCAAGTGTCAGGGCTTTTTTTCCCCTCCTGTTTTATTTTTTCTCTTTTTTAATAAATTGACGTTCTGTTTCTCTTATAGGTTTAGTTCTCACCAGTGCTCAATTCTTACTCATTTGTTAAGTCTAATTAGTCAGTGTTCAAATGTGCCATGCATTAATTTGGCCACTGCTCAAATACCACACAGATTTCATAGGAAAATGGATTATTTGAATTTTAAACACAGTCTGTTCCACCAATTCTGACATATTAAGCAAGCTCACAAGCCATTAGGGCTATAAAATGCCAGTTGACCTAACAGCCTGCAACAGTAGGGAGTGAACACAGCTATTTATGTTATTAACTGATGCTCTGAAGTGAGAGCTGCACGCACTGATCCCCTATCATTTGGTTTCTCCAGGATTTGGGTGAAGCCCAGATACTTGGCTACTTCAGCCTCAGCACACAACTGCTGGCCATTAGACACAAAAGCAGAGCCTCAAGATTCCCCAGAGCCAGGATTCACCCCAGCCTTCTCTGGCTGCAGCCACAGATCATCCTGCCTGCTTCACCTGTTTAATATGATAATTAGGGCATTTTAGCTAATGGGCTTTAAATACATCTTTTGGGGTAGTCTAGACAACTCCTTAGCATTGTCATCAGAGCAAGGAGGGATCCTCTGTACTTCTGTGCCACTTTGTGTTGGAGAAAAGGCAGAGGCTGATCAGAGCTTGAGGTAATCAGTTCAAAACAAGCCCAAGCCCCCACTCCTCCTCTCACCGACAGGTGCTGCTGTCAAGTTTACCGAAGGCTTTTGCCTTCACTTAGAACACTCAAATTCTCCTTTTAGAGCTGAAGGAACAGTTGGATACACAAGCCTTTCCAGGTTCCCCCACTGCCTCTGGCACACGAATCTGTGGCCATTAGCTTGTCTAGACAGGGATGTTTGGGAGGTAGCTGGGCTACTGACGTTAGCATAGGAAAAGGAAAGTGCATTTGAACACAAGCATTAAAGTCTGCTCTGCCTCTGCTAATGCACTTCAGTGGCCCAGCACAGCCACTGTCCCTTCAGCCAGTCTAGACAAGGCCACGGGGACTCTGGGATCTGGGCTGAGCACTCAGCCTAGATTTCCTAGAACTGCACTAGCTTTGTTGTAATTCAGCATGACAGCACCTTCCAAACACAACAACATGTGAAATAAATGTTTCAGGGTTCAAGTCAGGGTTAGCCTGACTCCTTTGGCAACACTTCCTCCTCCAAATAAGTGCAGAAGTTACAGGAGAAAAGCAAATCCACCCAAACCATGGCAACAGTCCAGGACAAGGGTGATTAATAAAATCACCTTAAGGTGAAAAAAAGCAGGACTGCTGAGATCTTGATCAATAACAAGCTCTGCAATTCCACCACTGAAGCTTCCATAAGGCAGCAGTGTTCAGAAATGTGATGGTATCCTCACACTGGACAACAGCAAATGAAAGGGAACCTTCCAGCTCTGCCTCTCTACACAGGGTCAGAACAAAACAAAGGACAAGAGCAAAGTGGGGTTGTTTTGGCAGCCATAGTTTTTAAGCATCACTGACTTAGTCGTTCTTCTCAAAATGAACATGGGACCAGGCAGAGAAGGCAAATCATTGACAAAACCTTTCACAACACTGCCCTGGCAATGGGGTCAGTTCCATCCATCAGCATGATGTGAAAACTGATGAACTTCTTCAAGTTCTATGGACCCAGAGATGAGAAAATAAGGGATTTCTCTTTTAGTCCAGTAGAGAAATTGCACATACACATGAGAAATTAGGGGAGGGGAGAGACAAATTTTCAGAGTGGGGAAGTAGAGATACAGATTTGCTTTGGGATAAATGAGGTTTTTCAGGTGCATAGAAAGAGCCTGTAGCTTTTGACAGAAGAGCTTTCCAGCCCAAATGAAGTATCTTACTTTGCCTTTGTAATATGCAAGACTTACATAATTCTTAAATTTTTTTTCCTCATTTCAAGCTTTATATTTCTTAAGTAAAAGTCAGTTTTTCAACTGGCAGTCTTAGGGCAAAATGCTTTGGTATTTTAAAAGTGCTGTCCTTTATCATTCTGAGTTAAAATTATTTGCAAACTGCTTCAAAGGCCAGCACAGCTGGTCAGGCATGTAGTGCTGAGCACAGCCACGGTGTTTCTTATTCCGGTCCCAGTCGTCTGGGGTTAAGGCACAATGCAGTACGAACACATCCTTTGTATTCGTGTCAGATAACATTTTTTAAGTTATCAAGGACTTTGAACACTCAATGTCTAAGGACATCCTTGAAATTTCTGGTTTAGTCTGTTTTAAAACTTCTGGTCAGCACAACAGGATTAAGGAACCTGAATTTAGGAGGAATGACAGAGAATGGCTAAAGCTCCCTGTGTTTGAATACACCCCATTGTGTCTTTATTGTCCAGGATTTCCCACAACTGTCCTTCCACAGGATGGTCTTTATCTGGATATAACTGAGCTGGTAAGTGGCAAAAAAGAACCTGAAGAGTTCTGTCTGATCACTGCAGCAAAGATTAAACTAAAGCTATTGTATCACAGGCCACTGGGTTTTCTTCCCTCAGGCGCTGGATGCAAACACTTCACTAATGAGTGAAAGCCCAACTTCTGTTCACAAGGAGAGAAGACACCAAGGGTTTGGTGGTTGTTTCCGAGAAATGGACAATGACAAGACAGCAGAGCCATCACTTTGTTGTGCTGCTGTGCCTGAGAGCAGCTTTGCACTGGCCCAGAAGATGGAACTGGGAGCACTGAGTTACTGCCCCTCCCGAAGCTCTGTGTTCACACATCTGCGCATGGCTGAGGCACAAGCCACAGCTTTCCCCTCAGCCCCACTCTCAGCTGCTCCAGGATCAATGTCCCCATGAACTGTAGGGAAAAATGCACCTTTCAGGGCAGAAGAGAGACTTGTGAGAAGTCACTGGGAGACTGTGAAATGCACAGAAGGCAATGGCTGTAAGCAACTGCTCAGGCAGCCCCTACGGCCCTTGTGGGACACCTCATCAGTGATGGGCTGGCCCATGGCCTCTCTGCTGCTGCTGCTGCTGCTGCCTGCCAGCAGCCGACCCCGCGGTGCCACTGCACCTGTGCCCGAGGAGCAGCTCGTCAGAATCACAATCACACCAACCTTCAGAAACACTGGGTTTTCCCTTCACTCTCTGCCTATCAAGAAGCATTTGGGAATGCTGATAGAAGCAAAAGGAAAAAAATCTTTCCCTTCAGAACAATCCCAGCAGGAGACTTCTGTGTCTCCCTCTGAGAAGAATTGGTTCTGTGAAACACTTAATGGCTGGGGAACCACACGGTGCAACAGGCACGAGGCAATAAGCAACGCCCTCCACAACTCAGACACTTCCAAGCTTCCGTGCTGTTCTCAGTGCTGCAGAAGATCTGCCTCTCAATGCATCCACCATGCAGACCCCATCTGGGAAGCCTGTGGGAAGCAAAGGCAGACAGTCAATTTGACTGTCACTCACTCAGACAAATCAGTGCCAAAATGAGTCCAGAGCTTAGATTTCTAAACTGCTTTCTCCATTGTCACCAAAACCTACTTTTCAGGCAAGACTTGCCAAGGCTTCAAATCTTAACCAAACGAATCAATCTAAATGATGAAATTGGAAAAATAGAAACTGAAGAAATCTTATAAAGCACAAATCTGTTCTACCACACAGGCAGATGAGGCCACAGGTATCGGAAATACACTTTGCTGTCTGAAGGGGAAAAATGATGAGCTATGGGATGTGTTTTTCAATGGAAGGTCAAGTTTCCATTACCCTTGTCATACATAGGTCAAAGTCATCAAATCTCTACAGCAAAAAGGAAAGAGATGCACCTGTGCTACCAGAGAGTGAAGGATGAGGACAAAGATAAAAAACCAGAGACAGAGAGGCCTTTGACATTCCTCAGGAGAGAAAGGCTTTTTCATGGATTTAAATTAGAACAGTGCAAAGAGAGCACTTTGCTGGTAAGTGAAGACGGACTGCTGCCATTAGCATGAGCAAACTTGTCTGACACATTTTGTCTGCAACCCTTTGCTGTGACAGGGAAGGCAGAACCTCGCCAGATTGTTGTGGCTAAAAAATCATAAATCACCAGCAGAGTGGTGAAATTAAGTAATTTAAAACGATTTTTTAAAAATCCACTTACCATTAAGGATTCAACACCAACACATACTTCCTTTATAGAAACAAGGAAAAGTTTCTTTTTGCCCAACCTAATATATTGGTTGTGTAGCAAGGTTTTGGTAGCAGGGGGTACAGGATGGCTTCTGTGAGAAGCTGTTGGAGAGTTAATGTGTCTGATGGAGCCACTGCTGGCCAAGGCTGAGGCAAACAGCCTCACATTCAGCACGGCCTTTGACCCAATACATTTGATACCAGCAAAGGGCATCGGATGTCTCTGATCCATGTTGCTTCCACACTGAGCAGCAGAGCAGGCAGAAGCAGGACAGTGTTGGGTGCAGGCCTGGCCAGGAACAATGACTCCTCTGCATTTTCCATGACCTTCTCACCCTTTGGACTCCATGGCAGCTGCTGACTTAGCAGGCCAGCCACTGCTAGGGTTGAACACTGCCAGGTACCAGAAGGATTTACACTCTCAAGCTAGTTGCTTCTCTCTTCCATAACAACAGCAGCATTATTTCCCAAACTGAATTTGCCCAGCAACCCAGCCTGGATCTAACACTGTATCCTGTATGTGACAGTGCACCATTCCATTGCCAAAACACCCCCTAACCCCTCCAGCATGCTTGATGATGAATGAAGCACTAAATTCGTTCTCAGTAGTTAAACACTTGAGGCAGATACAGTACAACAGGAGAGATGAGAGTGTATTGAACTTGTACCAGGCCACAGCTTTCCCCTGTTTGCATGGCCAGGTGTGCAACAGAGGTGTCCAGCACACACTCCACATCACCCTGATTTAGTGGAGTTGCCATTAGTGTGGTGCAATCCTGGCACGCAGCCTTTCCTGCAGAGATGAGAGCAGAGACAGGCTCAGATAAGCATGTTTCACAAGGAAACAGGAGTATTTCCACCCAACCTCATTCTTTAAATGTGCGTGAAGACATAAACACTTGGTATTCTGGAGGAGGACAGCTGTTCCTCCCGTGCCACGAGCGACTGTTCCTTAGGGAGTCACCCTGGTACCTCTCCAGCTTTCAGCCTGCTTCCTGCTGGGCAGCCTGCTCCATTCACATCTGATTCTGTTCCCTCCAGGGCAGCACTCGGAATATTCCCTCTGAAGTGAGGGAGCGATGAGCACAAGCACCGGGTACGGGCCCAAGTCCGTCAGCCCGGCCGGCGCTGCCTGCCGGGAGCAAGGGGCACCTCCAGAGAGGGGCTCGGCTGGAGAACAGTCCTGACCATCACCATCAGGGTCTCATGCAAACCCCTCAGGATCACAGCCCCAGAGTCTGAGGAAGGCAGAAGTTTAACAGTAATGGGAGAAAAGCTCAGGACTATCCAGATGTTCCAGTGCTCTGGAAGTCAAAGATCAAAAAAAAACCCCAGGAATGTATTAGAAGTGTTAGTTCAACTCAGTCTTCTGTGATACTGAAGTCAATCATTGGTGTTAGCATGACAAATTACCAGCAACTCTAGATTGTTAGTTCTCCTTAAGGTCTCAAATGTCCATGTGTGATGGATTTGACCCCAGATCCACTTTATGCAGGGGCTGAGACCAGCTTTCACCCAGAAACTAGTCTCAGAAACCTAAACCAAAAAACCATAGGAAAAATTTTGGTTAAATCCAAGAGACAAGAATGCGCTGAGCTGTGCTCTGCAGTGTGCCCTTCCCGAGCAGAGCTTTTCAGTAACAGTGAAGATTCCTGAAATCTAATTTAATTTTTAATTATTAAGATGTTGTCCAGGAAATAACATATAAAGCTGATGTCAGTCACTGGAGTTGTTTGGATTGCTTCTGAAACAGCCTCATGCAGCAGAGTTCAGTATTTTGGCAGTCAGCAGTAGCAGGTATTACATGAGAGCTCAGAAATCAGTTCTTTCCTGTGATCTCATCCCCCTGATGAACAAACCCTTTAATTAACCAAGCAGTGCAGTTGGCTCACTCCTGTAGCAGCACCATTCACTGATTGTGTGAAGAGAAGCTGCTGCAGAGAGGATGAGTCCATTAAAGAAAGAGAAAACTGTCCTACAGCCTTTCAGGGAGATTATACAACTGCATCAAAGTTAAATTGACATTAATCCAATTCTCATTTCACTGTTTGCCAACAAGAGCTCGTGTGTGACATGGAACAGTCTCTTCACTTTTTAACCAAAGTCTGGAATGCAAATACAATTTTTATTTTGTCTTTGGTCTAACCTTAAAGGAAGTCTCCAAAAGCCATTCTTTCAGGTTTTAATTCACTAGTGGTCTCCTGAGACACCAGCCTGGGTTGACCCCCTTCCCTGCCATGCTGGGGTCACTCCTGTGAACTGGATGGGGCAACTGCTGTGCTCCCCAAAAACTTCACCAGCAGAGAGCCATCGGTTTCCTTCCCGTGCGCTGGGGATCACTGCGAGACCTTCCAGCTCCCGTCCCCAGCCACAGGTTTGTGTCAGCAGGGACTTCCAGCGACTGCTAAAGCTCAACAAACACCACACCCGAGCGCGCTGTGGCTGCGGCCGTAGCTCCTCGCACACACGGCAGCGGCTCGTGCTGTCCTCTGCAGCTTCTTCCCACCTGCTCTGGAATTCCCAGTGCAGTCTGGGCAGGGAGAAGCAGCACTGACAGCTCCATCAGCGTGGCAGGAGCTCAGCGAGGTGGGCACCAGCCCTTCACCCCAGCCCGGACGAAGGTGCCACCGCAGCCTGCCGGGGGGGAACGATACCCAGCCAGCTCCTCGTTTGCCCCGTTTTTGAAACCAGTGTGAATGTGACCAGTAGGGAGTTGTCAAACCTTCGATGTTTAATTTGGGGCACTATGATAAGACTCAAAATTAAGCTGGATCCAGGGCAAAGTAATTAAAAACATGACTGGGGAATGGTCCTACTCGCATCTGCCTCAGGCACCTTAATCTGCCGCAGAAACACGTCAGCGTCCTCCCTGCGGGATTCAGAGGAAGAGCGACCCTCCTCAGCAGCGCACGATTGGAGACTTTGAAGTTGCAAAAGCTACATGAATGCCAGAGGGAATCCCTTTGTTCATCCCGATGGCATTCACCGCAGGGATTATCGCTAGGAACGCAAATGAGGTGAGCATGGGTGCAGTGACAGTTTGTAATCTGTTCTGATGTCTTTACATCACCTTCCTGCTCGGAACAGCCCTGCTGCCTGTATCCACTGCCTGGTGACAGCAGCAGCTTTCAGTCTTCTGTTTCAATCTACACAGTCTTTAAAATTCACTTTTCAGCAATTACCTGACAGAAGTTTTAGGAGAAGTTTGGGGTTGTTGTACCCAGCCAGCTGATTAAAGTTGCAGAGACAGAGCCCCAAAGTGCTCTGGGCTCCTGTCGGACTTGGAATGATCTTTCCCTTCAATAGCCTGAGCAATGGCAGAATATTCACGTGGGTTGTCCGTACAGAACCAAAACTGAAAATTCATCCCCGGTAATTCTATCTGAAGAGGACCTGCCTCACACAAACCATAAGAGACTCCACATCTGAAGCCCTTTCTACCAAAGCAGTATCAGACCTATTTGCAAACTCTAGACAAGTGCAATTATTTGAACAGGGAGCATTGACTATCTCCACTAAGCAAGAAAAACACAATAAACTTGGCAGCTTGTCTGAAAGAAAATCCAGGAATGCTGGATTCTAGCACATTTCCCCAGCCAGCAGCATCTTCCCTCCTGCTGTTCTGTGACAGCACACACAGAGCAGTGTCCATCAGCTAGTGCAAGGGGGAATTATTGGGGAAAAGCTGTTTCAAGGGCAGTTTCAAGCTGCAGTAGAACACCATATAATCTCCAGTTATCTGTTATTATTCCTTATTAGAGAAAGAAGAGCCTGTCAGTGCTCACCTACAGAGAGAGGTGTAACAGAACTGAAGGGTTGTCTCTCAGTGCAGTCAGCAGAGCACAGCACGTGCACCAGCCCCTTCATGGTGCTCCACAAGGGGAAAGCACATCCCAGCTCCTTGTCCAGGTACACAGAGCCTATGGGGCTGGGAAAAGTCCTATTTTCTTTGTATGTTACCCAGTTCATGCCCTGCCCACACGTCAGGGACCTTGCTGTCACTCAGAAACGAAAGCATTCTGATGTGTGTGCACTTCATCACAGGAAATCCTGCTCAGAGCAAGTCTGTGATAAACTGCATGGAAAAAAAATTATCTGCAGGAGAAGAGATTCCCAAAGCACCCCAGCCAGCCCTGCAATTATTCAACAACTAGTTTGGGGAGAAAATGGAGCTAAACAATGGCTGCAGCATGTGCAGTACTCTCACTTACAGCACAAATTAAACATGTTACAGAAAATGGGCCTGTCAGCCACAAAGGGATTTCAGGCAATATCTTAATTCCCAAAAAACAGTCTATTGACAGTGATTTACATGTGACAGGCAGGCTCCCAAGCAGATGGGAGGCTGGCAGGCTGTTTGGATAGCTGCAGTCCAAGGAAGATTGCCACTGAATACTCCAACAGTTCTATAGAGCAGAGACAAACTAAATATGCAAACTGTAAATGTAATTAAAAGGACTAGAGAGATTGGTTAGGAAGGGAGAACGAGAAGGGCTTGAAAGGTATATGTGGAAATATTTAGGCTAACACGTGGGATTTGTGTGACAACATTAAGAGGGATGAGTATCAGACAAAGAATATATTTATGGGGAAATCCACAAGGCTGTTTACTAATGCTACCGATACACTTAACTAAATAGTAAGATAATTAAAAAGCTAAGATAATTTGAAAACTAAGATAATTAAAAGCTATAAGTTGACGTGCCATTTAAGGAAAAAAGTTTATAGGAAATAGCCTGGCATCAGCAAAGAATCAATTGGTCCAATATACATTTCATGAGTAAGTCTCCCAAACACACACACACACACTCGTGCTTTGTCAGCCCCACACTTACTTGGGTTCCACATTTTTAGGTCTCCCAGCCCAGGGACAGGGCATGTCAGACAGCCCAGTCACAGGTGGGGGTGCTGTCACTTAGAGCAGATAGATGACAAAAAATGCCCCACTCAGAGTTTACTGTTTCAGCTGGCAGATGACAAACTGACTTTGTGCCATTCTGCGGGCACATCAGTTGGCCTCTGCACCGTCCTGCTCCTTAGGGATCGCTTTTACAGCACCCAGGGAACAGAACTGAGGGTCAGCCATGTCCGACTCCCAGCCCCCTGTCTAAGGGGGAGCTCCTCTGAGCCAGCTCCCTGCAAGCAGGGACAAACAAACACTGAAGGGAAAGGGGACAGAAAGCAGTAACGCCCCTGGGGCTGTGCAGGTTAACAGGAATGGCCTGTACTAAATGCACTGTAATAACCACAGTGAGTCTCTCAGTTGGAGCTTCTCAGTGACACAGAGAATCCAGAGCTGCTACTCCAGCAGGGCTAGGCCAGGAGTTAAAGCAGGCCTTTGTCACCCGGGTGAGGAATTCTGACCCTGGAGAGCCCCAGACAGAGAGTCTCACACAGAGATGTTAAAATATCATTCCCCTTGGCTGGCTGGGAGTTTGCAGCTCTCTCCCTCCCTCACAGCCAGGTCAGTGTCTTTAAAAGCAGGTGGATGTATTTGCCTTGTATCATTTCAAGCCTTTTAACCACAGAACAGAGCAAGACTCTTTAAAGCAGGGTGCTGAGTGACGCTGGGCTTGGCCAGTCTCCCAGCAGACATGAGGGTTGTTTACTCTCAACAGACTGAGACACACTACAGCACCTATGGAAAAGGCTCTTCATTCCTGTTTCATCTTTCCACTTAGGTAATGCCCTTTCTCCTTCAGATCACTACATGTATTTCTAAAATTAATCAACACACGGCCTTTATTGTGTATTTTATCCTGTAATTCAGAAAATGGGCTTGTTGCCACTGAAGCTCTACAAAATACTCCTAAAGCTGATTTTCACCAAATGAGACTTTTCAGGAGCAGGAGCTGTGCCAGGCCAATAGACCTTTCTCTGTGTTCCCTGTGTCCCTGCTGCTGTCACAGAGGGACAGATGGCCCATTTGAGCACCATCAAGAACTCAAGTAAGAGTTTGCTTCACTCCAGCTCCAACTGTTAGGAAGCAACAGTCAAGAGTCAGTTCCATCTACCTCCCCCCAGTTAATGTAATCAGATTTTCCCAACTCCTCTGCACAGTACCTCCATCCTGTAGGAATGCTGGCCTTCCCCTCCTCAGCTGAAGAGAAAAAATAATCTGGAACTCTCAAGATGTCTTTAGGTAGCTCCCGGGGATTGTTCAATGAATTTTCCAGTGGTTAAATCCATATTCTCATATGTGTCAGAGTCATTTAAAGTGAGATCTTGCACCTTGTTCAACCAGACCATGACAATATAAAACGGCTCAATGTTAGTCTCAAACTGTACATCATTGCTGTCTATCAGCAGTTTTTGTAGCTATTAACAAAAAATACTGTTTTCATTGAAATTTTGCAGCATCTTCAATCAGGGGAGATGAAGGAATAGTTTTATCAGGTCAGAGAAAAAGTAGTCTCTTGCTTCAATCAGACCCAGCTGGAGTCACGTCAGGAAAAAATGAAAGAAACTGCACAGGGTTTAAAGCAACTGCCTGATTATAGAATAAAACACTTCCCTAAGGATCTTTAAAGTAACTTTCATTCATGTCAAGGATTTTTTTCTTGTTGCCCACCAAAACCTTCAGAAATGTTTATTTGCAGTGAACACAGCACTGCTGGGCCATAGGAAGGTGTCCCGTGGGCACAGCAGGTACAGATGTATTTTACAGCTGTTCCACTGGCCCAAGGCAAGCTGGAGTCCCAGCATCTCCTCAGGGCTGTATTTTGTGCGTGTTAAACATCAGACTGCAATGTTTTATGTACCCATACAATTATAATGCAACCAGTAACAGATACTTATTGAACAACATCCTGATTTTATAAACAGACCTAAATTGTCTCCAAACTTCCTACCCCACTTCAAAAAGCAGTGACACAGACATCAGTTTTTACAACCAAACCCAGCCCGTGGTTATCACAAGGTGTGAAGTAAAGCAATGTTTGGGCAGCAATTGTAACATTCCTCATTGTTACCTGTAAGCATCAGAGGAATACAAAGTGCTTTGATCTAAGGAAGAGGCAGTGCAGGATTCCAGGTAGAGTTTAGCAGAAATTTATTTCATGAGAAGCTTCATTAACCTGAATTGCTTTACATCTCATTAGTTGCAGACACTCTGGTTTAGCATATGTTCACTTCTTCCACTTCTGCACGCCTTCCTCCTCTGTCAGATGGTTCCTGAGTGCTTTGCTGTACACCAGCAGTAGCTCCCACCACCACTGCTGGACACTGCTCTGGTAAAACATGCTGATTCTGGAAATACTTCAGCTGGCACTAAAGCCTTCCAAGGAAAGGCTGAAAGCAGCATTCCTCCTGGCTACAGAAAATTAATTTTTCTAAAGTTTAAATTTACTTGCCATGCTGGAGAGAGTTCCCTCATGACACAGGATCTAGTCAAGAAAAACTGGTGAAACCTCCATGTCCTGCAGTCCCAGAGATCAGACAGGGACAGAGGCCATCAAACTTTTGTCCTGGCATTCCTGTGTGAAAGCCAACAGCTGCCCACCTCACTAGAGCACATCTTTTACTCAGGCATGTGGCAGCCCCTTTTCTCCTTTCTGTGGATCCCCCTAATCCAAATTCCTCTCCTTTGATTTTCCCACCTTCAGCTTTCTTCCGGTTACAGTCCCAACTTGCTGTGACATTTCCTACTTTCAGGTTATGGCACTCTAAGCATGTTAAACTCCTGCCAATCAAACCTGCAGAGCAGGGGGCTCTCCTGAGAACACTCACCTGTTTTCTGCTGCTTTGGGCTGCAAGAACCGAGCACTTGAAATCTTTACTTTGGTGTCTGTGAAGGTCTGACCTTGGAGATGGCACTGTCTGAGGGCCCCCTGCTGACACATCCCTGCACTGGTGGCTGTTACCTCAAGGCCTTTCAGAACAGTCTTGAGAAGATGAAAAAGAGAAACTGAAGAAATCTGGAGAAAAGTCAGCACTTAAATGCCATGAAATAGTCATGGCTCAGGTAGTTCATCTCAACTCATTGCAAGATACTCTTCTAGTTCTAAAAGGCATAGCAAGAGAGTTGAAATCTCACCTGTTCTGGCAACACTATCAGTGAATACCATTGGGAATATTTTTAATTAGTATTTTAATTATCAGCATCTACTTTGGAGCCCTCTCAAAACCTTTCTAAACAGATCTGTGCAGAGCACCTTACAAGTACATGACGATGCAAGGCTGGATCACAGTTCCATGAGTTCCCCTCCCTACCAGGGCACAGCCAGTTTGCTGAATGGCACTAACACTCCATTGCTCCTCTAATCTATGTTAGGAAAAGTGCTGTAAATCCCCTGTGCAGCTAAAAGTGCTGGCACCAGTGCCAGGGACAAACCTAAGGGACACTGTGAACCTGTCTGTGGCTGCTGCCACAGTGTGAGCTCTGGACACTCCTCAGAGGGAAGCACTGAGCAGGGAACAAACAGCCTAAGAGTTCAGTCAGTCAGGTTCAAATCCCAGCTCTACCTGACCAAGACACTTCTCTGGGCTTTACTACCATTAAAAACAACCCTATAGATGACACCGTTCCCTCTCAGTAAAATCCTGCTCAGTTGAGGGTTTTTTTGTTATTTACAAGTGAATGGAGTATTATACTCTTCCCTCCCTCCCATGTCGTTCTTTTCTCAAGAGACACAATTTCAAAAGATGGGAGAAAACTGCAATGCTGGTGCCAAAGTCCTCCTGTTGGTCTCTTCAGAAGCTGAGAACTGCTGGCACTAGCCCAGGAAAAGCAACAAAGAATAGGAGGAGTTTGGAGAGCAGCTAGACTTGCAAACCTCAGAGCACTATAGGATAAACCAAACACAAAACAGAATGATGATTGGCAGGGATGGGATGACTGTGCTGCTGGAAATGAAAGTGCTATGAATAATCAGGCACCTCTGACCCTGGAAAACACTGACTTCATTTGCAGCACAAAACTGATTGCAGATGGTATTGGGGAGGGGAATCCAGCTATTCACTGTGCTTTCCCCTCACCAGAAAAATTCATTTCCTCTGTACTGTTGAGCAATGAAATGCACCTGATTGGATCTGCTGAGACAGCTGCACATAGAAGATCTGGAATGAAAAATTAAAGAGCCCATGGGGTGATGCTAAAGGTAATCCTATTAAAACAGTGGGATGAGGGGGAAATGCACATATAACACCTATTTTAATAAAGAATTAAAACAAATCCCTTAAAGGAACAAATTTATTTGGACATTTCTTTGAAATCCTAATGTGATTGTTGCTGAATTGGATGCTGGATGTCAATGCACGAACAAGGACATTTCTCATTCTCCACTGCCCCCCTGCTTGTTCCTATTACTGCTCACTTTGCCCTGCACTTCCAGCTGCTCCCTGCCTCCCATCTCCCTGCATGCTGGGCACACCTGCCAGCCCTCTCTGCTCTGGCTCATGTCCCTGCGAGGGCTCGTTCCTGTCCAGCCTCTGCAGGGACAGGTGACAGCTTCACCTGGGGCTCTCAGCACTCCCTGCTCACTGTGACACGTTTCCCGTGGCCAGGACTCCAAGGGAGAAGGGAGAGCAGCAGCAAAGGCCCATCCTTAGAGCAGGCTGAGGGCGCTGGGTGCTCCCATCAAACACCTTGTCCTGTCCTCAGCTGACACCAGAAGAGTGAGGCAGCTCCGACTGGAAAGAAGCCTGAAGGTACAGAATAACATTACCCCTCGTTACCCCTGGTCTCAGCCCTTGGCTAGTGCAGAACAGGATGCAAACAAAAAAATGTTTGCAAAAAATGCAAACAGCTCGGAATGTCCCTCTGGCAACCTCCACTGCCTTCAGCCTGTCCATGTGTGACATACACAGGTCCTTGCTGCAGCTCAGGTGTCACAGCCCCTCTGACAGATGCTGCCTCAGAACAAATGAGTTCATACACTGGCTTTCCAGGGCCATTAGAAATAAAGTCCAGAGGTGAGGAGGAGGAGGAGAAGGAGGAGCAGGAGGATGCATTTGGATCTTTTTCTTGCACCTCCCCAGCAGGACTGGAGGGCAGATGTTTGTCTGTCACATCAGGAAATAAAAAGGGCATCCTCTGCACCTGCTCCATGGCCAATGTGCTCCCCCTTGCACATGGAGATGGTGATGAATCCCACTGATTCACACGCCCTCAGAGGAGGATCAGACCCCACAGTGTGGGCAGGTTAATAGGGTACAGATACCCATATCCAGTGCCCAAGGAAAACAATTCTAAAATTAGAAATGCAATTTTCTTTAGGAGCTCTGCCCCCTTCCTGTGCATGTCAGGAAAGCAGCTCTGTCTTCCATGACTTCCAGGCAAACAAAGGACCAAAGAAAAATAATTCCCTCGCTCAGGAGCTTACCATACAATTCCCATTCAATTATTATTCCCAAATTAATTGGAAGGACAACTCAGAGAGACTACTGGCTTGCAGGGGCTTTTGTGGTAAAAATTAGATTATAAACATGGTTTTCTTGGATAAAAGCTTGCCTAAACACTATGCAGCTGCCACTGAGCATCCCCTTGGTGAACATCTTGTCATTCCTAATACAAAATGCAGATAATATGTTTACTACAAAAAGAACTGGATTGGCAACCAGCACTTTTCACCTCTCCTCTTCCCCGCTGTGCTCACACCCACACACCCCTCTGGCATCTGGTTGCCTCTCTGCAATGCTTCTAAAAATCAGTGATGGGGACTCTGCTCCTCTCTACTGTGATCCGCATTTTATTCCATTACTGGATGAATCCATGTTTATCCAAATGGGTTAAAGAAACACTTTTCCACCTGGTTTTACTGCAGAAATATTCCCAGCAAGAAGTCAGAATTCTTTTTCAATTCATGTCCTCCCTTACAGCTCTGCCTGCTCCCACCTCTGCTATGCCATCTTCTGTGCCCTGGGTTGTCAATACACACAAAAATGAGGTTCATGCACTGAAAATATAACCTGCCGAGACAAAAGGCTGTGCAGAACTTAACAGCTGCACTATTTGCCAGACTGAAGATTAAGCAACAGTCTCAGACCTGCATTTCCTAAACTGATGTTTTCATTAAGCAGGATAGATATTCCTGAAGAAAATGCCTACAACCAAGATTTCAAATATAAGTGCCTAATACTAGGCTCCTAAGCCCATAATTAAATTTTTAAGCAAATGGCTGATCTTACTGAGTGTTGATCACATGGTGACTCAGCCCACCTTCACTAGGAACTGAGGGATGCAAGGCTCTTGGGAAAACAGCAATGAAAAAAGGAAAAAGTCAGGCCCCTTCCTAAGGTACATGCTGGTAGAATTAAACAGGTAGCTTGAAGTCAGCACTTTCAAAAATTATTTCCTCCATCCTTTTCCATCAGTTTCAAGCCTACTGCCCAACACATTTGGTACTGAAAAGCAAATTATACCTGCATACATGAATGCATGAATTTATCTCTGAATTCAATTTAAAAGAACTTTTCACAATAATATAGAAAAATATTAACTGTATGAAAAGACCCAGCAGAGTGTATGAGCAGATAAATCAGACCTTGGTGCCACAGTGTGAGCTGAGTCCTGGGCAGGTGGGGTTTGTTCATTGCACAGACTCCTGGCTTTAGGGAGACAGGGTGTGTTTCCCAAGCCTGCTCCAGCTCCCTTGGCAGGGTCAGGCCTGCTGGGATACAGACACATTCTAAATCTGGGCACTTCTAACAGGGCATTTACAAAGCACCTTCCTACAATGGGATTTGACAGCATGTACATTAATCTCTCCAATTACAGCCATTTGACTCTTGCAGGGCATGTAGGCAATTTACACATTAATAACAAAACTGTTAGGAAACATTAAATTACACAAAGTGAGACCCACACAATTTTGATCAGCTACACAGCATCAGGATCGAGAGCCTCCTCATATCAACCTTTGTTTCCCTTACAAGCCAAAAGCTTTCTAAGAACCTTTTCAAGGCTTTACTGGATTACAGTGAGGGTAATTATAGCATTGAGATGAATCCAGTGGCTCTCTTGTAATGAAATACAGCCAGTTCTAGCTACCTGAATGCCAGCCTAACTTGGCAGGGCCCCACAGACACTGCTCTTTCATGGCTTTTTGCCTGTTCTGAGGGATGAGGTGAGTGCTCCTCAGTCCCAGGCACCCTCACAGGCAGGATGGGAGAACCCAGTGCTCAGAAGAGGCCTGAAGAGTGAACAGTGTTTGCAAATCAGCAGAAGGATCTCTCAAGAAAACTTTTGCCATAAAAGTTTGGGGATAATGGAGGACTTTTAGCTTTCTTAGTTATTTCAGAATTTATTTCAACAGACACTGCACATGCATTGTATTGTGGGGAAGGGAAAGAAAAAGCAGAGGTGATGGATCTACTGCTGAGAAAAAACTAAAATCAGCTACAGCATAAATTTGGCTGATTGGGCCTTTCTGCACTCATATGATGCTATTCTTAGGTGGAGAGTGTCTGTCTCCTTAAGCTTATTTTCCATACAGGAATTCTACAGATTCTAAGCCAAGAGGACACATGTACCTAATGGTAAAGGCACCAGCTGAGCTCCAGCCACTGGGCAGTACAGGGCTCCAAGAGGAGACAAGTGCAGGGGAGAGGAACAAGACACAATTCAGCCATCTCTTCTGAAATGGAATATGGGGGGAAACACCAGTTTTCATTGCTGGAGTACTGACACAGGGCACCTGTGCAGCTGCTGAATTTTTCAGTGCAAGTTAGGAATGAGTTAGTAAAAAACCAGCCTTCAGGGCTGGTACAACTCTGAGTTGTCACACCTGACCCAGGCTCAGCACAGGCCCCTTGGAACCACCCCCTTTTTTCCCCACTTCTGACACACATGGCTACATCAGCAGCATTGTAAAGTTCACAGCTGTTCTGCAAAACAGTTTGCAAAAGACAATTCAGCTGCAGAAGTAATGAGGGCAAAGAGGAATAAAACACAAGATATTCTTAGGAGAGAGCAGCCCAGACAGAATCTCCAAATCTGTCACCTGGGAGGCCAAGCTCTGCCATCTGCACCTTCAGCCATGGCACAGGGAGTTCCTGAGGTGCTGTGACATCCCTTTCCAGAGCAGAGCACAGGGCTACTGGTTTGGGAAGGAGAGAAAAAATTACATGAAACATCTTTGGTAATTAAAATTCTGCTGACAGCAATGTCACACCACATCACTGGTGGAAGAAGTGAGCCCTCTGGAGAAGTGGTTACACAGTGGTTACCCTGCTATTGTGACTTAGACATGTCCTGCCCACTTGGTGCCTTTACAGGCATTTGGCAGAACCTAGAAATAATCACAGCTCTGAAGGCAATTTTTATGCAAGGCAGAGCTCTAAAACTTGTTACAAAAATACCCACACAAACAGTACTAAAGGTCACCTGTTCCTGCTTTGGGAATGAGGGAAGGGGAGGAAAAGACCAAGAGGATTACCTGAATGGACTCATAAAATCCCACCTTTTGGAGCTGTTTCGAAGTGCCTCTTACTCACGATTTTGATTGGAAAGAGCAAAGCACAAATGTTAAGGGTAGGAGGAGAATACACAAACAATTACAGAAAATACATATTTTGACAACTTGTTTGATTATCATTCAGTTGCTGCAAGGGACACAGATTCCCTGCAGCAGGAATGCTGCAAAACAAACAATCTCAATAACCAGCAGCTTCCAGCAGCAGCTCTTTCCAATGCAGACAGAGCGTCTGGTTTAATAACTTTTTAAAGCCCTCCATTTTTCTCTTACTTGTACTTAGTTGGAACCATACAGAACAACTGGCATTTCAGTTGAGGCCTGAAAACCTCAGTTCCTTCACTGGCCATGTGCCAGGACTCTGTGACTTTCCCTACTGCAGGTTGTTGGTGGCATTAAAAGACTGTAATATCTGAAACAGCTACAGGGCAGCACAGCCCCCTCCAGCACTAAGTTAACCCCTCCATGCAGAATTTGGTGATACCCACTAAGAAGCAAAATCAAGACATGCAGAAAATGTTAAGAAATTCTACTCCTCTTACAAACACTAGTGAGGAAGTTCCATCTTTAAGAGACAGGACCAAGCAGCTGATGGAAACAGCTTCCCTGCCATGGAAGCAAAGGCTCCCTGGGCTGTTCCACGCAGGTGCTGCATCTCTCCATGGCCTCTGTCAGCAGCTCTCAGTGAGACAGGACAGGGCAGCTCCAGGGAGGCCCAGGCACAGCTCAGATTATCCAGTTGCTTGGTGGGGGTGTTAGTCCTGCTAAATGCAAGATAAAATAACAAAAATACATATCCTTTGCCCACAAATTGCAACGAAAAGAGAGAGGCATTTGAAAAGATGGAATGACTAGTCAGTGTGATCCTGCTCATTTCTAGGCACTGACTTTCCAGAGAAGATCAGAGTAGGAGTAGGAAGGAGTTTGTCATGGACTGCTTGTACCATTTACAGAACAGCATTTGGCATCTCTTGCTCATATGTCAAATACATGCCTGCACAGTGTGCCAGATGCAGCTTCTGATGGATTTTTTAAAAAGGAATTTAATGCTGACGGAACAAAAGTGATAAATTGCTCAACTGTTTGCAGGGCAAATCCTGAATGTACCTATCGAGAAGCACATGGAGCTGCTGAAATACTGCCATGGCTGAAGCACTTAGGACTTCTTCAAGCTTATGCATTCATACCCAATAGCAAAAATCTCTTCTTGGACATGGGCTCTCTGGCACCACAGGAGTTTCCAAAAGGTCAGTGTTATAATGGCCATGGCTAGTTTTTTACAACCAGGAAAAGTTGCTCAGTCTTTCAGAATGCAAACCTTTATTTTAAGGACAATTATTACACTGAGTATCACCAAGTTTCTCTGTTATTTCCCACAATGGTCACATTTCACTACCGAGGTTTAAGTCAGATTTCAGAACAGATTTTTAAAAATGAGGTAGACAGAGGGAAGAACAAAAGCCTGCAGTAGCTGAATTATGCTATTTACAGTGACATTAGACATTCACAGTCATTACAGGAATATTGTGCTTTATGATCCTTATGATTTACTGTGAGAATCAGAGTATTCAGAGATTCACAACACTTTACAATTCACTTGCCAATATCTTCCTCAGGCTTTGGCTTCAAGGTGCTAATGGGAACTACACCATGACAAACAATGGAAGTTGGCCACACTGGTCCTGTTTGGTACCTGGCATGATACTGTGACAACAGATACCACATCCCAAATTCCCTTCAGTTTGGAGATAAGAGTTCAAATGGACAGTTATATTTAAGTGGTTTTACAGGTACTACTGCTCACTCATGAGAGGTGATACTTACCCAAGGCCTGAGGATACACTGAAGAGCCTCAAAGTATTAGGGAGAGGCCATTAACATGTTACATATAAAATAATCACAGTCCTCCAGTCTTGAATCTGACATGACTTTGATAGTTTTTGCTTCTCTTGGTCATTTCAGACAACTTAAAACACTCTTTGTACTATCTACATTTTGCAAAATCTACAGGCAAATCTCATCCTGCTGAGAACTCATAGGCCTCCCTAATCTCCAGGAGATGTTGTGCCTCAAAAGCTCCTGCCTTGTTGAGCTCAGCAGTCGTGCTGGTGACAGCTCTGTAAAACACCCTCTGGAGCTTCCCAGCCCCACAGAGGACAAGGGCCTGGTTACGGATGGGGGAGGAGGGTTGCCACATGCCAACGCATGAGCAATTTTTGACTCGCAGTCAAAAGCATCCAAAAAAGTCAGTATGCAGGATTTTCTGCCATATGGAGAAATTGTGATTTGGCCTTTTCCCCAGCTGTATCTCATTAAGCAAAAAAGAAAGAAAAAAGGGAGGACGTTCTTTTCTTCAGTGCAAATCTCACCCCAGAGTTCATCTTCCTTTGAGGGACAGTTCCTTGCTGGTACCTGGAAAAACAAGTCAGAGCAGAAGGAGGCTGTAAGAATCCAGGTGCTTGAGGACAGGGCTCTGTCCAATTCAGGTTTTTTTCTAAGTCTTTTACACTTCGAACATGATTTCTTTCAGGGAAGAGGGAGAAGTGCTACAGAGAGACAGGACTGGTTCTACAGGGCTGAGAAAGATCAGAGTAGAAAAAGAACCTCATGTTCCATGAAGTCTGCAGGGGTGCATTACAGTAAAGGATGTTATTTCCATGTACTGCAGCATTCTCCACTAACAGCAATTTTGCCTGTGAGCTCTGCGGTCTGTCAATGTGGAAGGTTTGTTTAATCTGAGATTTTGCTGGGAATTTGCCCTTATCTTTTTTATAGAGACTGAGGTGGCATTACCATAAAGCAGATATTAACATGGTTTAATGTTACAGAGACGGTTCTGTGGCTGGTGTCCAAAGAGGTCACCACATCCAGGTTTAAAAGTTACAAAGACACACAGACACTTCAGAGCCTTTGAGCTTCTTTCCGATCTTCCTCGATGTAGAAAGATGTCAGGAGGAAAAAGCCTCCTCCAAAGACCCCAACAAAAGCACAGATGATAAAGCTGTACTGCATGCTCTGGAAACTCCTCTGCAGCGATGGGACGTTCTTGGCCTGGATAGCGTTGGAGATCTGGGGAGTGAACAAGGCTGCCATTAATGTGGGATAACACCTCCATCCTCTCCTGCTTTAAACAGCCTGTTTACAGCATGAGACTTGAAAAGAATAAAAGAGGCAGACAAGCATGAGAGTCTGCTCCCAAAATTTGTCAAACCCAGTACCCAGCACACCTGTACTCCACTGCTCTCCAGCTGCCAACTGGTCAAGGAATCTCACGTTGTTTTACACCTTCAGTGCCTCCAGGCACAAGGGCAGGAAATAACATTTCACCATTTCCCAGCCCATCTCCAGATTGCCAGCACAGCACGGGCATCTGGCAGTGACCTTTAGCATTTCTCGATCCTGTTCAGTAACTTTCTGCCTCCCTTATTGGCATCCAGTGGATGGAAACAGGGGGTGAAGCAGTGATACAGGCACAAGCAGCAACATTCATAAGACAGGGAAGGGATGGAAATTAACCTGAGACAAGAGTGGGGTCTGCTTCTGAGCCAAAAGGCTTTTGAGGAGTTAGGGAGTGACATCGTAAGTGGGAGTAAGAAGTTACCAGGCAGGTGCCTTTTGCACTGCCGGGAGAATGAGGCTGTAAAGGCTATAAATGATACAAACGAATTTTGTTTTTGTAGACAGAAGGAAAATCTGATTTCCAGAAACTCAGTAAGATTCACACTTAACCCAGGAACATGAAATCTTTTCTTAGCATAAACAAAATGTTGAAAGCTGTCATTTTTATTCCCACATTTGTTCTTGATGGTTAGAATACACTGTGTGACTTAAAATGCATAAATACAAGACTCTTCAACATTTGCTGTGTTTCTATGATTATTTATGACAGTTTAGGAAGATAAGAGCGAGATCAACTCTAAATGGACATCTAGGGACTACAGCAAGCATAATGGCCACGATGCAAACCTAATGAATTTAATTTTAAAATGCTCAGTGAAAAAATCCCTGGAGTGCAGAAGGAAGGAAAGCAGGCTCTGAGAAAGGAAATTCCCTGATTCTTCAGCCAGATTTTAAGCCAAAGGGTTGGCTGAAGCAGGTTAGGAGACACTATCAGGACATGAAAGCAGAAGATTTGGTTTAACCAACAGCAGTCATGGAAATTGTTGGTATATGGGTTCACAGAACACTCCAGAGGACAATGTGGGTGCTCAGTACACAGCAACCCACTTGGACACACAGCAGCTTTAATCCTGGGTTTATTGCCTCTGTTCTGTGTGAAGTTACAAGGTTACCTGGGGTTAATCTCATCTGGATAAGCTTTTTTTTGTCTTCACTCTTTTTCATAAGCTGTTCTTTAAGGTGACTTCTGCAGGTCCTGCACACAGTGAGAGGCAGGATGCAGCACAAAGCCTCACTTCTGCCCATGCCCCAAAGAGGGCAAAGGACAGAGGGCAAGAGGCACAAGCAGTTTTATCTTTCAGGCAGAAAGCTTAAATCAACCTTTGATTTGTCAAAGGGAGGATGAACAAGTCATATTTCAGCTTTGGGGGTACTTCCCATTTTTGCATCCCATTTCAGCCATTTTCCACAGCAATGCTGGTTGTTGTGTTCCCACACACATACACTCAGGTAAGTGTGAGAGCAGGAGTTTCCTAACACCAACAAGCAAAGTGGTCTCTTCATTTGCCAAAAAAAGGAAGTCAGCAGGGGAAATCCCTCAGGGAGAGAGGCTGTCTTCTCTGCCAGACAGATTACACAGTTGAGACTCTGGGCTGAGGACAAGGGGAACCTCCTGTGTGGCTGGGCCAGCAGCAACTGTGCAGGTGCAACTCACTTGGGCAGTGCTGGCCCTGTCAAACCCTGACTCTGTTAACATGGGGTGAACATCTTTAAATAAACTTTCATACAAAGAAAACTTTAAAGCAACAACAAGGACTCAATCTCCCATGTCAAGTAAAGCAGAAAAGTCAAAATGAGTGCTTTGTTAGCTACTGTGTCTTAAAATGAATGAAGGAAGGAAATGAGACTGACAGATATAGTCCACTGGAACTAAAATTAATGAACTGCACTGAGAAAGCAGTATGAGGCTGATTTGCCTAGAAGCACTCAAGATCAAGTAAATGTAGGAAGGGCAGAGAAATCAGGTACCAAGGAATGTGGGAATTCAAGGTTAGGGTGATTTGAGATCAGAGTTTTAAAGGTCAAGTAGTATTTAAAGACAGCCATGGCACCACTTTTGTTCTGATTTTCAAAAGACCATTGACTAATTGCAAGATTTCAAACTTCAAGATTTGAGCTCAGTCTTGGGTTTTAACATGTTTAATTAATTCCCATGAAACTCTTCATAAACTTAGCAGAAAGTGCTTAAACCCCATGACACTGTCTTTGCAAAAATGTGTGCCTCCAAAAATATATGTCTGTAAATTTAAAATAAAAGTGAATTTCTACACACTGCATGGAACTACTCACAAGCAGTGTCACAGGACCAGGGGCTTCATGCAAAAATGTCTCTGTGTCCTAGACTCAGGGCCATCAATTTGAGTAATTCCTGGTCTTGGACCAGGTAGTGCCTATGATTCTGTGAGTGTCTGTCTTTCAGTTTGTAGAAGTTTTACCCTAAGGAAAGCTCAATAAGGAGAGAATTCACTTACAACCCCGATGAGGTACGGGCTGCCTGCATCTCCCAGCAAATGGCTCACCAAAATCTGCAGGGCGATGGCTGTGGACTGTCGCCTCGGCGTCACCACGTACTGAAACAAAGCACAGCCCACAGGAGAGGGAACATCAGCACAGAGAGCTCCATGAGTGACCAGCTGCTTTTGAATATCCCAGAGACACTGATACAGCAACTTTTATGTATTTCATATTCAAACACTGTTTACAACTTTGGAGACAGAGAAGTTATTCTGAGCAAAAGAGTACATTGCATGTTTTGTTGAGGAATAAAACATTCAAGAAGGAAAGACACAGGAGAAAATAAAAATAAAGTAGCTAAACCAGGACTCCTCTGCTTCCACACAGACTCAGAGCAGCTTGTACAGATCCATTTGGCCATGCAACCAACAGAAGCCTCCAGCCAGTACCCCTTGCAGTTGCAATGATTTGCTAACAAGGATTCAGCACTGACAGTCTCTCAGAAAAATATCTAATGACCTGTGTCAGCAGGCCTGCTCTAGACTGCTGGGGGAAAGTGGGGTACCTGGAACCTGGAGGAGCTGTAAAGCATGTCAGCTGAGGCCTTGCATACCCCTTGAGGGTGAGGACCCAACCTGCCAGACCAGAAGGTGGCTGGTGATGCTTTGATGACACTGCCTGTAACTGGGAAGCACCTGAGACACAAGATACTGTAGTGATAACAACGCCTCACACCGACTTTGTTTTTCAGTGCACACAGTTTAAGTAACACGTTGGAGAAGAAGATGTGGTGCACATCCAGAACATGGGAAAGCATCACACAGATTAGAACTATTTTGTCAAACAAAATACAATAATTTGGGGGTAATAAGAGCTCTTTGCCTTGAAGCTCTTGTGCTACTGAAGATCAACTGTGCCTGATGAAATCTTTCAATAATACATTTATGCAAAAAGCATTCACAGTCAAAATGCTTCAGAAGGAATTTCAAACCTTCATACCCTTGCTTTCCAACCACTTGCTCATATCAGAAACAAAATGCTTAATATTTTCTCAGTCCTCTATTCCACAGTTTGGGGGTTTTCTTGAAACTCACCTAAATGCCCCTAAGTGTGTCTCACACACTAATTAATAGAGTGATTGGTGTTTTACCAAGGGACAAACTCGAGGTGTATGACCTATACTGTGGCTCTATCACTGCCTTCAATAAACGTTAACATGCATGCTAAGTTGGATTAAAACTAAAAAAAGACCCTGCTCTCGCATTTAATTTAGAGTTTGGGTCCTGCTTACCACATACTGCAACCAGTTTCAGTAAAGAACCAGACAACACTGGCAGTGCCCCTCTTAGGCACTTGCCCTCAACCTTGGATACACAAATCACTTTTAAACCAGCATGTCTGTACCCAGTAAGAGAGCTCTGAGCAGCTGCATTAGAACAGACAACCTCCTTCCTTTGCACACATGCAGCTATCACATACCCTGCTCCATTCCTAGCCCCTCCAAAGTAGATATTTCTAAGCATGGCTAGAACATGTATTTTTCATTAGGAATATTTAGGTAGAATGCTTTAACAATAGTAAATATTAAACCAGGGATGCTTTGGAGATCTCTCCAGAGTTACAGAAAACTACAGTGATGTCATGTTTCCATGACACTGCATCCAGCCCTATGACAGTGTAAGAGCAGAGTTATCTGAGACTGGCTGCTCTGAAATCCTTGTCACCCATGGGATGAAGGAACAATCCAACAGCTCCTTCTCACCGAGGCCGTAGCACACTATGGCCTAGACTGAGGGTGTGCAGTCTATCCATGTTTTTTTTTCTCTCAGAACCTGCCTGGATGATGAGCATGCACACTTGTGAACAGGCTCTCTTGTACAGAGACAAAAAAACTACAGTAGAAAACTCTGAGCTTGGGAAGCAGACCTGGCTATGACAGACTGTTCTAGACTGGAGACTGTCAGCTCTTGGCTCTCTGAGGGTTTCATGTCATCTGTCCTAGACTCAAATTTCTTTTATGGATAATGACAGGCTGTGTTTGAGAAATGCAAATCAAATGTTGTTATGCACTTAGTATATCATGGGCATTGCCAGCATGAGAAAAGCTAAATGTACTTTGGCTCTCCCAGTGCCCTGCACCATTTCCTCACTACGTTTATTTAATATCCCATATCTGTAACTACAAGAGACAGATGGAACAAAGCTGTAACAAGAAAAATACAAGAGAAGGATGGGATGTTTCCTATAATTTCAAGGCTCATACAAACTCTGCCTGTGCTATTACTCAGGTTCTTCTGCACAACAGAAACTGTACTCAAGAGCTCAAGGCACTGTGGGATTCACTAGGAAAAGAAGAAACAAAAGACACCCCCCCCAGAGACTCTGAAGTAGCCATGAGGTCCTGCCTGGCCACAGTGACTGCCCAGGACCCCACACCATGGCAGGAGTGCAGGTGACATCCTGCACACTCCCCCTCCGAGGAGATTCAGCCCAGATGCCTGGACAGAGGAGCAGCAGGTGCCCCAAACAGGTACAGCTTGCAGACCCCTCGTGCTGCCTCTGGAGGTTTCAGAGACCCCCCTGCAGACTCTGTCACAGAGCTGTCAGCTAAAAAAGCAGATGGAACACACAGGCTGGTGAACACTTCTGTACCTCCCAGGGCACTTCCAAAGACAGGGACACCCTGGTAGCCTTCCCAAACCCCATACAGGCTTCGAGTTCCAGCATCTCCTACATTAGAAGCTGCCAAAAACCTGAAGACAGAGGTCCATAACCTCACAGATGGCAAACATGTCTCATAAGGAACACTCCAAGTACAGCCTCCCAATAAACCAGCAAGGCAGCTACAGCCCTTCTCCACTTGCACATTAGGACTGTAGTGGTTCAGCAGATACCTTTTCATTTACACTGAATAGGAGGCACAAAGGTGGCTACATGCAATGCCTCTTGATGCACCAGCCACAAAGGGAGGAAGTCCTTATCATTCAGTCAGCATCTTCCTTTGTCTTCAGCTCCACAGGTCGCAGGAAAAATTAATTCCTAGCTACACTGTCTGGCTAGCAGTGCCATGTGGGAAGAAAGAAAAGTCATTTTCATGGCAAAATAAGAACATGCATTAGCAAATCCAGCTACATTATCAGAAATCCTACCAGTTCACATGGGAAACTAGGCAAAATGAGAAATTACTGCTGTTATCTATGTCACCCTTCAGTCAATGTAACAGCAGTAATACACTGAAATCATGGGGTTTAAACAGGATGAAACACAACTCCCAAGTAAGATTGCCACTGAATGAGCAGGCATCTACAAATTCAGCTCAATTCCATCATTTTTCTGATAAAACAATTAGTAGCATCTAGAATTCAAGAGATTGAACCCAAAGCATATTTGTGGTAATAAACTGGATGTCTGTTCCCAGGGGAACACAGCACCAGAGCTCTGCTATGCCCCGCTTTTCACCTCTCCACTTGTTGCCAGTTGATACACTATTGCTGCTACCTAATCCCACAGTATTCTAAAAGAAATGGAAATTAGGGGTGTTGGTCACCTGGGAGACAAGAACTTCCTTCTCTTCTGGATTTACATGGATCCAGGATATGGCAGTGATGCTCCCCACAGATTTCCTGCAGGCTGCAATGTGTGCAGGCAGCATTCCCTAAGAAAGCTGAGACTGGAGTGATGGAACTGAACAAAAGCCCTGCACCTCGCAGGCTTTGCAGTTTGGGTTCAGGAGGGAATTGCAGGAAAGAGCTGACAGTAACCATCTGCCTCACTCTCTTCACCATGTATCACTGCTACCTAACTCAGTGATGTCACCTTCCTCTTTAACAGTGACAGAGGACAGAATTAAAATGCAGATGTAGGAGTTCAAAGAAAAGTAAATTGAGAAACTTAAAAAAAGTTGGTGCCTCAACTGATGTAAAAAGAATGGCTATGGTATTAATACTTGGCTGTGGTGCAGAAAACCCCAATTATTTCAAAATAAACTGAAATAGAAGCTAAGTAAAAATGTCCTTCTGGACCAGTGATAGTTTTTCTGCACCTGTTCACTGCTGTAAGGCTTCAGCTCTTTTCTTGTAGGATAATTGTTTCTGATCATTCTGTGAGAGTCAAGTAAGAATCAAAACCCTCTTGGCTGCTGGCTGAGATTTTAAGCAAGCAGCCAATTCACTAATGCTGACTGCATTATTTACTATTTTATTAAAATTCCAGAGTGAAGAAAACTGACATGTAGAGAGCAGCACCATGAAAGAGAACATAATGCACAGTCAGTGTCAGCAGGACTTTGCTGAAGACCCATGAAATGTAAGTAGTTTCATTCCTTCATCTCAATCAGAATGTAAAGAAAGGTTCTTCAGCTATGAAATAAAAAGATAAACAGACTCATGTTAAGGCAAGGTCAGGCACTGGAAGGAGAGTTCTGTAGTGCCTCACAGCTAACTGGATGTCTGTTCAGACAGTGCTCAGCATTTGGCAATGTACTTTCTCATCCTCTTACACAGCCACTGTAATATGGATACTTTTATCTCTGCTCAGCTTGTCCACTACTTGGGTTTAGTTAGCCAGTAGAGATACCAAGCAAGCTGTATATCTGAGCAACCCAGACCACAGTGCCAGTGACCTCAGGGGTAAACTTCCAGTTCCTGTGATAGCAAAGGACAGTGACCTGTGTTCCACTGGAGCCACAGTCTGCAAGGTTTTTTTACTGTCCCTCTTGTGAACTGGTACTGTGCATCACTGCATGTTGTGCTACACAGGAATGCACTCACTGTGGTTCTTAAATGAAAGATTTATTGTGACCATGGAGTTTGCAGCAGCAATCTGCAAATAGATTTCAGGTCCCTTAGAACGAAACACTATTACATAAAATGGGAAACACTCACATGACTCTTGCTTGGGAAGAAACAGTCAAAGATCTCTGTTCTGCTGTCCCTTAACTTTGTGCCTTCTCTCACTTGTCCTGATGGCTTTACACAATTTCCCCACTTTCAGTACCAACTGCAACAGCCTTGTGCCTGTACCACACTTGTCTGAACAGTCCCTGTCTCTCAGGGAGCTTTGTGCTTGAAATATTTGGGTTATCATCACATCCACAGTTTTTCAGCACAGGGATCCCAAAGTAGAGAGTTTGGGTCCCTTGTGTGACCCAGTACTCTACTCCTCATAGAAAAGGGTAGTGTCAATTTAAATATTTTGTCTTATGCCCATGGGTAGCAACGAAAGAGTTGTCAATCATATAAATAACTTTGCTATTTACATCAGCTTTCTGCAGTCTGACTATCAGTTATGAGCATTTCTTTGCTTATTGCACTGATAAACCATATTCACTTGTTCATATTATGGATTAATTAAAAAAAAAGGTCATATAAACTACTTGATAAGACTATAAGGATCTGTGTAGTTCAGTGATCACAGTATCTGTCCCAGGGTTTACACAGACATTTATTAGTGACTGTGGAGCTACAACCTAAATGAAATGTAGCCAAATTTTTATTTGGATTAAAAACTCAAGCAAAATTACTAACTCTAAAAACCTTTGGAATGCTAAAAAGAATAGTTTTATCTATAAAATTGCAGTCTAGGCAAACTGTGCTACAAGATGTGTGCTTTTCATGTCACTTCTTTCTAAAGAAATTACTGACAACAGAATCCAAATGAAATCATGCACTGCTGTTCCTGTGGCTTGTGGTGTCAGTCCTGGAATCCCCAAGAGCCCCTTAAGCATCACTGCTGGCCTGATGCTTTGGCAGTGTAGCTTATGAATTGGACTTGCAAGCACTGGAATTCATCTGCACTGTCTTCTGGATAAAGGGAACTTGCTAACAGTTCATGGACAATTGACTTTGCCTCATTTGGATCACCCTTTCAAACCTCTGGAAAATGAATAGAAAACCTGATTATAGACAGAAAACGACGTTGTTTCTGGTGCAGACAATTTTCTGGCAGACATCTGACAACACAGAGCTGTACAGAAGCCCAAAATAATCTGGGTACAGGCAGCACTGGAGACTCCCACGTGCATGAGTTCCATCCAAATCCATCCATCCAGGAATCTTCCTGGGATTATAATAACTTGGACTACTGCACCACCACACCCTTATTGCCACTGGCGTCCTTGCCCTGCAGTACATTGTGGCAGTGATTCCAAGCAGGATACCAGTAAGGGGATTCTTAGTAGGAGTTCATTTTTCTGTTCCCAGAAAGCCACCAAGATGCAGGCTTAGGAACAATATTACATTGACAAAAAACTTGAAATAAGGAAATAGTTTCACAAACACTTACCAGCAGTATGTCTGTCACAACAGCCCAGTTTACAGACAAAAACAGTTCTCCAAATGCAATAAAAATCTGAAAAACAGAAGAAAGCAGTGACTATACTATACTATACTATTACTGTTACTATACACTGCGTTGCCCTTCTTGTCTGCTGTGAAGATGAGGCAGGCTCACTGACTGTGCTTATCTAAGTAAGAATTGTCCTACATACCCATTACTTCTAAATTAAACACTTTGGTCTATGCTTACAAACACTAACTTCATCTTAAAGGTGGGGAAAGGAACCAAAGAAGGTATTTGAGTCACAAATCCTCAGCAGAAGAGACAAAATAGGAAACATATACCACCCTCCCAAATTAACTGCTATGAACTACTGAACCCAGGAAGAGATAAGCAAGATTCATGGAAGAGAAACATTCAGCACAGGTTTAAAAAGTGCATAGGGATGCAAATGAAGCCAACTGAACACCTCTGTGCCAGTACAAGTACTCTTAGGGGCTCCTTCAGAGAGAACTTCAAAAATGGAATGGACTCCAAGGAACAGGCAGTCTCAAAACCTTGGTGTCCTGTGGGAAATCCCTAATCCATCACAGATGGAGACTCAGCCATGAGGAAAAGGGGTAGGGCACCGAACAGTTCTTACAGCTGTGGTCTCAGAAAATATTAACCCTTTCAGCCAGCCCTGGACACAGATTGGAGCAGCCTACCCAGACTAAGAGAGACTTGAGGAAAGCATTAAGGTTACCCCATTGAGGTGGAGCAGTGCTAGAAAGCAGAATCTCTTCAGAAACACAAGTCACAAAGTCACATGGCACCTGACACATTATTCTTATCTACTAATCAGAATGATGGCACATTTTACAAAAGGTGCCAGCATCGTGTTTGGTAAGGTGTTGGTCAAGATGTTGTCCCTGGTTGATGAAAACAGTCTAGGAAAGGCACAGTGACAAACTGTCAGATGTTTTTGGAGGGGTGGCTTACATTGTCCTAAGGAGAACTAGACCTAATATACCTAGGATATCTATAGATATTCTGTAGGTAATAGATACAGATAATAGACCTAGGATATCCACAGCTCCTCTGTGGTTCTTGTCTGTTCTGTTCATTCGTTTTTTTCTCCAAACCAGTTTGGAGAAAAAGTTCCTTGAAGCACTGAGATACTTAGTATAGATCATTATCCAGACATCTTTTCCTTCACAATGCTTTAGATTAGATATAAGGAAGAAATACTTCCCTGTGAGGGTGGTGAGGCCCTGGCACAGGATGCCCAGAGAAGCTGTGGCTGCCCCATCCCTGGAAGTGTCCAAGGCCCAGCTGGAGGGGGCTTGGAGAACCCTGGTCTAGTGGAAGGTGTCCCTGCCCATGGCAGGGGAATGGAACTAGATGAGCTTTTAGGTCCCTTCCAACCCAAACCTCTGATTCTATGATTCAGTGATTCTATGATTCTAATAAAAGGCATATTTTGGTAGTTCCAACCCAATATATTGATTCACTCATCTAACAGAGACTGGCAAATTAAACTGATGTTCTCTACCTTTAATGACAAAAAATCCCCTGAGGAACACGCTCAGAGTGGAGCTGTGGGGGACTCTGAGAAGCAGAAAATGACTAATTCTTCTGGGCACTCAGATCCCCACTCTTAGATCCAAAAATAATCTTCAATTTCACATTTTGCTTTGTGTTCACACACTCAGACAGGCAAATTCACTTGTGTTTTCTCTTGGTGTAAAGGTGTTTTTCCACAGGAATACACATTCCTGAGGAGTCAGAAGGAAAACCTCTTTGAACAAGCGTTATTTTTAGAAGCAAAAAACCTGCAAAAGTGCCCTTTTGCAGAGAACTGTTGATTACTGTAATTAACTTTACTTGGATCCTCTTATTTATGTTAATTATGGTGATTTTGGCTGTGGAGTCACAGGAAAAAAGGACAGGAGTCTTCCCCTAGCTGTTACCAGATTATAGTTGAAATGGGGTTTACATTCAGTTCCCTCTTACAGGGATTTTTTGTCATTCCTAGTAAGTTTCTGTTTTCCCCTTTAGTGAGAACAGAATTTAAGTGATTTATACTTCAGTTTGCATTGCCAAAAGCTTGACTTTGAAGATCAACTAGTGATCTGGGGCTTTGAAGGTGAGGGCTAAATTATTCTTAGCAAGAACTGTGTGTATTGTACAGTCCCAACTACACCAACCTTTAAGTATTCTGAGAGCAAAAATAAGTAAGAATACTATATGAGCCACAAAGCATTAAAAATTAACATAAGATTGAGACTTGCTTTAACTATGTTTTTGAATAAGGGACAAGTTTCATGCAGCTAAATGCATAGTTACTATCCTCTTCTTCATTGTGGGCACTCTGCAGGTCCTGAGGCCCAGTTTTTGTGCCCTGTCTGCCCTTTATACTGGACCAAGGACTGCCCAGCGTGGCTCTCACAGGACAGACCTCAGCTATGGGAGCATCAGAGCCCAGACCTTACCTGGTACCTTGTCACAAGCCACTGAAACCTCTTAATGGTCTAGAAGACTGCAGAGAATTCTGCAAAATTCACCCCTCACCTCCTCCTCCCCCTTCCCATTCTCTCTAGGATGCCAGAAGACATCTTGCTAATTGTCACTTACAAAAGTGGAAAGGATGTTCATCTGGGCCACCATCAGAGCTACGTAGAGGCACAGGGCAGAAATGAACATGCTTGTGGCACAGATCAGAGGATCAGCTTTGTTGTTTATCTTCCTTAATCGTCTCGCGGCTTCTGCCCCAGCAATAATACCCAAGATTCCTGTCCCAATGGTGATGCCTCCAAATATTAGGCTGGTGACAAAGCAAAGGATTCAGCTGAGCATAGTAAGACTGTACTGTGGAAAAATAAATGGTGTTATCTTGTACCTGTAATTTCAGAGTATACTTTAATGGGGAAGCTGAATTTTATTCCACTTGATGTAACCCTCCCACTCCTTCTAAATGTAATCCCAAGCCTCAGCTGAAGCTACGCCTTTGTGACGGCGGCTGTATCCTGTGGAGAGGATATTTTCCCATTTACAGAGCAGGTGTTACGCACCCAGGCTCAAGGAGGGTTCTGCTCAGAATGACCTGGCTTGGACATGCTGTGATTTAGAGGAGACACAGTCATTCTGGTTACCCTGTGAATCAATCTACCCAGTCATCCCTGAAACACAGATGGAGTAACTCTGTATCACAATCTGCTGTCTTGGAAGAGATCCTAGCACGTGGAATGATATACATCTAAATTATAACCCTCTAGTTAGCACAGCTGAGATGAGTCACTTCTCTGACTATGGGAAACACCTACCACTTCCCAGAAGAGTTCAAAGAATACTGAGTAGGTAACTACTGCCAGGTCCACATAGCATTTTCTGAACACAGAATTTCCAATACCATTCAGCTTTGTGTGTCTGCAAATTCAGATGTGTTTTTCAGAAACCACAAGTTCATGTTTTAAAAGAACATGTCTGAATAGTTTAGAAGATTCAGCTTCCAAAGGGACTTCCATGTGTGCTTTCATCTCTGTCTCCAGTGAGACCTCCCAATGACAAAGCAAGTCCTTTGCACAAGATCAGTGGTGCCACTGATTGTTTAATGCATTGTCATTCTCTGAAGGCAAACAGGGACAGGACAAATGTATGCTGAGCACAAGTGCTTCTGAATATTTTAGAGTGCTACATGGTAAGTTCTGTACATTTTCCTGAGCTTTCTCTAACTGCAAAGCAAAGTAACCAGCTGGGATCTGATCTGTTCCCTTAAACTACAGCACAGTCACTTCTTAATTTCTTTCTGGCTGATTAAGAAGAACTCAATAATTCTACAAGGAAAAAAAAAGGTATTGCTATGCAAGATAACAAACTTTAAGCAAATTTGTACTCTCCCTGCAAGTTCTTCAGGATTCTGATCCATCACTGACTATAGTTTGATAGTGACATTACAGATTGTCACTAAGCAGAATAATCTCAGAGATTTGTTCAGAAGAGGCAAGTTCCAAGGTGACATTAGTTGATTGAAGCATTCATGGAATTGTGTTTAGAATATTCATGTATTGTAAACTGAAGTTGAAATAAACCTGCAGCTGGAATAAAAGAGAATGGCCAAAACTAAATCCAAGCACAGTTCAGCTGACAGGGAGCAGGAAAGTACAGAAGCCTAGTCCTGGGGAAAGGCTCCTAAGGGATCTTTTAGGGTCTGAGAATGCTCACTTATCTCTCTGATCTGTTCGAAAGTGTTTGCACAAAGACCTGAACAAAAACTTCCCACTGCCTATTTATCTACCTTGAAAGGATTGAGACTTGAGTCAGTTGTGGTGCCATTTGAGTTTGTGTTTCCAAGGAGTCTAAGTGACACAGTCCTGATCCTTAAAGTCTGAAACTGCTGAACAGCCAGAGGGGAAAACATCTTTAAAGTATCCCTGGGCAGGTCTGCTACTGTGCAGCTCAGTTCCTCCAGCACCATCAGGTCTGACATAGTAGTTTATATTCTTTTTCTTTAGATCCCCTTGGAATAACAGCCTTATGCTGCTTCTGGCATGAGCTTATGCCAAGGTTATATTTAAAGCATCCTATAAGAAGCAGTACATGAGGTTAAACTATCAGATGCTCTGTTTCACTCCCCTGAAGACCATGTCTGCTCTAACAACGCTACTGTGGAATAATAATTCAGAAGCACATTAGGAAACAAACTAGAGGCCAACATCTTCAACTTAACAAAGGAAGTATTTAAACTGCATCTGTGAACAGATACAGCCTAACATCTTAAACTGTTCAGCTTCCCTGTCTGCCTACCCTGAGCCAGACCCCTGTGTTTCTCTCCCTTCCCAGTTCATTGATAAATAATGTCCCACTGGTGGCATCAATGGAAGGACAATTCATTTCCGATTGAAGGATTTTGGGATGACTTTTCAATCCATCTGGTTATGCTACAACTCAGAAATTGCTTTTGATTTGACTCAGTTATTCCACTGCAGAAAAATAGAAGAATCCCATTAGCAGAGGACATGTTCAAGGTGTGATTACTGCTTTTCCCATTAATTGTCTTTACCTGGAAAGGCCACGTAGTAAGCACTTGGGTCTTTGAAATCCATTACAAAAGCAGAGACTGAAACGAGACTTGACATACTTCCTGGAGAAAGGGACACTTGTATGGAGACCACTGGGAGGGAGTCAGTGCCAGTGCTCACTGTTACTGAGGGAAGCCGTGAAGACTCAGGAGGAACATTGAATACATATTTGTATTCTGGACAATGCACTGTGAAGAAAAACTTCTCTTCCTAGTAGGTGGGGAAAAGGGATCTACAAAAAGGTGTGTTATGACTACTTCAAAGCGTTCTACTGGTCTAAATTCCCCTTCTTATACAGTATTTGATACTATTCATGAACCTTCATTGCTCTGGACATGATCTGAAAGCAGAGCTCTGCTGGCAGCTAATCACAAGATCCTGGTTTGACAGGATGATATGATACTACATCAAAATCATCGAGTTTTCTTCAAACTGGGAGCCACAATGAACTCACCAACATGGCAGGGATTATAAAACCAAATTAACAAGAATAGGCAAGTTACTAAAACACAGGATTTAAATATACTTAAATGGATATTTAAGTAACTTGGGGTGCACAGCCATTTGTCAATTAAAAACTCCTTGCTAAAGCTGCTCCTTTCTCCCCACAATGTTCCTGTTACTCCTTCTTCCCACTTTATTAATAGGGCTGGCAGCATCCTTCCAGTTAACTGAGTGATTATAAACAAACAAAGGGGAGTGTCTCAGATATGTGGAAGCAATTTAGTTTAACATTCACACCCCACTGCCTTCACAAAAAGCTCTCAGTCACATCCTCCCTTCTGCCTTTGAACACGCTGTGACTGAGCACTGTGCAGTGTTCCCAGGTATGCTCCCACAGCCACAGCTCACCTGTTGGATGAATTGCACGATTCTTGGAGGCATGGTGGGACAATGCCCTGGACAACCTGAGCCCTGTACAGAAACAGTGGCATCCACATTCCCAGGGCTCCAGTGACAAAGGCCATGGCAGTCAGACCCAGCGAGGAACAGACAAAACTACAACTGAAAGTCAAAAGAAAACAACTGAGAGATATTAGAAAGAATGGTGTGTGAGGAAAAAGGGAAAACCCACCTGCAACACCCAGGATTTCAAGCAATAACAAAACAATTCATTCAGATGTCTTACAATCAAAATCCACTCCCTTGAATATCTGAACTCCAATCAGGTTTTACTATGAAATTCAACAATAAAGTACTAACTAGAGCAAAGGGTATGACCTACTGATTTCATGTTAAATCCCAGTCTCTTGCGGATTTCACTGCCAACTTCTGCCAAAACAATTGCTGTGAATTTTTTGATAGCAGAAATACAACAATAGAGAGTGGGCAAGAATTTAATGGCCTAGTAGCTAAAAGAAAGGGTTCTATGTGCAAGTCTAAACGCCTCAGGTTTTAAGTTGTTTCTGTAACCACTGTAAATGAGAGTAACGTCTGGATCTTCCAAACTGTGAAGCTGCAGTGGCTGAAGTACTCCTTAACTCCACCTGACTGAGTAATAATAGACTCATTTTCCACAGCAAGTTTCAGACAAAAGGAGAAGCATTTTTGAAAACTGTCCAAACCTTGTCTCCTTCCTGCCCTATTCTAGGAGAAAATTATGTTTTTGCTGGACTATTTGTCATTAATAGTTCAGGAGAAAACCCCTTTGAGGTCAATAGGGACGTATGAAATCTTAAGACTGCTGCAAATGACCAGGTGATCACCAGACTACATGATTTGTTAAGAAACTAACCCAATTCTCCATCTTCTAAAGATAAAGTGCTCTTGGACTTGATTAAAAGTGGAACCACATAGTTTTTTGGCAGTGTGTTTTTACGCTTTGGAAATCAATTGCCCAAGGAAAAGAAAATGGGACTTAATTGCTAAGGGAAAAGAAATTTAAAATATATTTTTACATTGGAACATCTCTGTAGGAAAGCAACTTTGGAGATAGTCTAGTTGTTGAAATGTCAGAAAGGTTCATTTTTGATTCAGGAAAATTAATTTTTTTATTCCCTTCAGGATGTAGTGCCTACAAATTGTGATCCAGCAAAACTGATCTCTGGTGTACTTGCTGTTCAGGATGTAAAGAGGATGCAGATTTAGTGGCAGTTAGAAAATGCTGGATCGTCTGGAAGAACACTCCAAAGACAGACAAAGTCCAGGAAAGCAAATCTTAAAACGAAAAGCGTTGGATCGGGAAAGCAGCGTGCGGGCAGCGGCAGTGCGGAGCCGGCTCTGGCGCAGCTGCACAGCGGCACCTGCTGTTCCCAAACCGGCACCTGCTGTTCCCAAACCGGCTCCAGCTCCTCGTCCTGTCCCGGCAAGGCCTGTCACCGACTGACTGCGGGGTCACAGGAGCGAGGAACCTGCTCCAGTCCGGATTTTACTTCGTCCTGCAGGTCAGCTGCATCTTTAATTTTTGTGCGGTTAAAAGGAAGATGTCATCTGCCAGCCACAGCTCAGCCCATCGAAACACATGGACAATTACAAACCATACTGGGGTCCTACAAACTCTGACCTCATGCACAGCAGACTCCCAAATACCACAAAGACTGCCTGAGACATACTGATCCATCCTTCCTCAGGCACTAAGAATTATAAATAAATTTACACCAGAAAATTATGCACTTCTACCTATCTAGCTTCCTTAGGGAAGTGAAAATTTAGTAGAAAGTAGAGCTGGATTTAAATAGGAGCAAACTGCCATCATAACTTTGCCCCTTTCCCCCTCCTCAAAATGGGAGGAATGAAGCAGTGAAGAAATTTTTTATCTCTTGTGTAGCATTCCTGTAAAAAAGTGGAAGAAAGATTTTTACTAATGGTGTTTCCATCCTCTGGCATACAGCATGTTGCTCAAAGGAGTGAAGCGGGTTTGATAGACATATTTCTTATAATGGAATGCTGACTCCTCAACAGAGGGAACCTTTGTAGCTCAAACCACTTACTTCTTGGCAAGTGACCCCACATCTTGACACCAAGTAGTCTTGGCAGTTCCGTGTACATCCGGCTTCTCATCTGCTCTTTGTATCGGGCCGGAGATGCTCAGTGCTCTGTGTGCTGCTGTCTTTCTCTGGATCCTGTGAGGGACCAGTAGGATCAGGAGAAGCAGTGCCAGTCCTCCCATGCAAGGAGTTACCTGTAGACACAAAGTTGGTTAGATCAATGACACCTTTTGTCTTATAGTGAGAACTCCACAGCAATTCAAACTGTGTTAGAACCACGTATCAGATAATTGCAGATATGCTCAGAAATAGATGTGTGCTGGTTTAGGTCATATTTGTAAAGAAAAAAGTGACTTTGGTGACTTTGGAGGAAAGATAATAGATCATCCCTCCCCATCATACAGATACATGATCACTCCTTCCTCTGATTTTAAAGAAAAACATGTGAAGAAAGAAACTGTACTGTAGTACTCTAACCATAAACACAAGAATCCCTGATGCAGTCACCAGTGTTACCTGAATAACATCAGTGTTACTCCAGTAAATATTCTGCCCCACTCACCTGCATGTGCAAGCTGATTCTGTAAACAAGGCATGAGGCTCTGACAAAGGGCTTCCAAAGCACTCTCAATGAGAGACATCATGATGACATGATCAGAACAGAAGAGGTTATTTTCTTGAAACCCTCAAATAATAGAAGTTGTTCCCAACAGGATTCCAGAAAACTGGTGCTACCAGTATAATGATCATTTTACCTTCAAATTCTCTGTTTGAGGAGGTCTTGGTGCAGTAGCAACCATTCCAAATGTGCCCTCAGGTAGGAGGAACATCAGCACCTGCCCTGGCTGCTGTACAATTTCACCTACATCTAACAGAGCTAGGCAGAAATCTGCCACTTGTCCTGCAAGAAAATGTTTCCTAAACACTACATTCCTGACCTCTCAGAGGGTAAAAAGTCCTTCCACTGCTCACCTTTAACACAATGAATGTAAAGAATCCAAACCCCAGTGATGATTTTGATGTTAGCGTGAACGAAAGTGAGTGACTCACCCTGAATGCCCAGTGCCAGTCACCTGTGCTTCTCGCCATGCCAGCTGCCAGCATATAACCACAGCCACTGTAAACAACAGAAAGGAATGATCAGAGAGCACCAGTGAATTCTGGATGGCTGAAATGACAAGTCTTGCCAGCTAAGGAGAGCACACAGAAGTGTTCTGTCATAGTTTTCCAAAGGGATAAACAGAAATAACCCTCATGGTTTGTGCTAGTCTACTTGCCAGCCAGAATTAAAAAGAGAGTCTAACCTCCTCAGAGCAGACTTGAGATGATGACAGTAATGTCCCAGACTCCCCTTGGAGTACATATTCTGTAGAATGACACTGCAAACCCAGATCAAAAACAAAAGCCCATAAAACAGTTTATTACCTACTCCCTTCTGTGCTAGCCACAGGAATTATGCCCTGCAAGAATTTCTTTAGTTTTAATATGCCTTCTGGGCTGCCTGCTCTGTTACAGAGTATGCCTCTAAACCACTTGAAAAGCCCTTCTCCTCCTTTTCTTCAGACACAATGTCAGTTTAACTAAAAGAGGAGAGGGAAATACCAGTTCTTCCTTGGGAGACATTTAATGGAGGGTCCTTGAAAAATTTGTCAAATAAGCTTAATATCTAAAAGCTTTTGTCTTCCAAAACACAGAAATAAATTACATACTCTCAAGCACATATTTCTTTTAGGACTCATTCAATATTTTATTCAAAGCCAGAGTTTCCAGAGTTTAGATTCTCCCTAAAAATGTTGGGGGTAAAAAGGGAATTTTTTTCAAGGTCAGTAGAGAAATACACCTAATCAACTCTATTCAAACTTGCTAAGGAAGTGACAAACTCCTTTGCAAGAGCCGATGCAGAAATACATCAAAATAAATCTGATTAGGGCTCAGGGTATATTGAATTGCAGGTGTGGTCAGACAGAATTTCAAAAGGCCACTAGCAAGAAAACCAACCTTCCCACTGGAATAAAGATGTAGAAGATAGATAACACTGTGGTCCTTTTTCCTCCCTCAAACAGGTCTGCAATGATGGTAGGTGCTATAGTAGAATAACTGGCAGAGCCAATGCCAACCAGTCCTCGTGAAAGAACAAATATCCTGTAATGCTGCAGGGAAAAGACATTCTGTAGTCAAAAAAAGTCCATGCAAGTAAGAAAGCTTACTATTAAAGAGGGGCATTTTAGTGGATCAAATCTACCAGAGGAAATCAGAATTGAACTGCCTTTTGCCGATGCCTGTATTCCCTCTACTCACACCTGTTCCCTTCACATCTCACTTCTGGGCTTTCTCTTTCTGCACAGCAGTGACTTCTCACAGTGACATCCAGAGGGAATTTCAGGATAGGGTGGATAGAGCACATGCTTGCCCAACAAGCTGCCACACTGTAAGGTCATAAACAACAAACATGCTGGACAAAAATAAAACCCCATCAATTGCAACAATAATGGGTTGGTTCTCTATTGCCTAGGCTGGACTCCAGTGTCCTATAAGGCATTCCTGCATGGAGTACATTTAGTCCAGGCTTAAGGCTCAGGAAAGGAGTGGTCACTGATGCTTTTGCAATGTGATTAGAAAAGGACTTTATCAAGTCCTGTAAGATGTATTCAGGTTATTTTCATAGCACCCTCCAAAAAAGCAGCATACCGACTCAGTGATGAATGAGCTCCCTAAGGTCACACCAGACCAGAAGAAAATACCAGCTCCAAGGATGATTTTCCTGTTGTAGCGATCTCCGAGGTAGCCAAAGACGGGGGCAGCCAGCATGTAACACAAGGTGAAGACTGAAAATCCAACAATGAACAAAGACAATATTCATCCAATTATTTTTGTCCTATGTACTGCTCACCCCTCAGATAGACTCAGGTTATTTTTGGGGAGGGGTTAAAGGCAGGCTGAGTTTGTAGGACTAGGAGGGGGATTGATATTTGGAAAAAGACAAATGCAGACTCAAAATATCGATACAAAAATAAAATGTATGTGAATTACTCAACTTCCATATTTCTTGAGAAACCCCTCATCTTTTGTGATTCACATACTGTGGAATTTTTGAAGGACTTGATTCCAGTCTGACTTTCAGTTTTGCATTATAGTCAGCCTGCCTACAAGTGGAAGTGAGCAATACCACATACAAGGAGGAACTAGAAGAGGTAAGTAACTGGACTGTGTTTTAGGAGCAGACAACAGAGGGGCAAGGCAAAGCCAACCATCTGAACTAAGGAGATTTTATTACCTGTTTGCAGTAGACCTGTCTTCCCATCACTAAGCCCAAAGTATTTCTGTATATCCAACAGGATCCCTGCAACAGAGGCAGACATTGAATGACAGCAGAGTACCCTGCTCAATCCGGGTGACTGCCAACTCAAAAACAGGGCTTGCAAGAACTGCAGCACATTTCATTTCTAGTTTAGATGTAAGCCATTACTCTACCACAAGCACAAGATGCACAGAGAATTAAAAATTCTTATCACTATAGATAAAATTAAGGGTCTTCCACTATAAGGGATTTATGAGAGTCAGTTTACCCACTGTTTCAACCACAACTGTTCTGTTTCTTTTGCACCATTAGCACCTAAGTACAGGAACAATTTCGAGTTAAAAGTTTAATGGACACGATGTGGAACAGAACAGTGGATGTTAAGACAAAAAGGTCATTTTCTTCTCTATACCATGCCAGGGCTGCAGATTTTCCATCTCACCTATTTTGTATTTCCAATTTATATTGCTGAAAACCAATTAAAAATAGAACATACTGCTTTGAAAAAGCATACCTGTACCCCAGTATTGAAAGCTATCAATTTAAAAAGACATTTATTCTCATGCCACTTTAGTTTTGTCAAAATAGATAAAGTCATAATATTGTTAAGAGGATGAAACCACCACCACTTAAGGGAACAAGTTCTGTATAATTTGCCTGCACTGCTCACAGGAGCTCATTTGTAGCAGATGGGAGCTGGGTGAGGTCAGCAAGAGGCACTCCTTCTCCCACAGTGTGTTTTACATGTTGTGCCATGAACTACACTGCTCCAGCCACTTAAAGCAGGGTGGGACCAGCTAATTTAAAGCTAAATCCATGTTCTCCCACAGTCCCCATAGCTGCACCATCAGTCCACTCACTATTTACTGATGGGACTTCAAGTCAGTGCAGATCAAGGTCCAGCCTAACAGCAACTCCAGAGGTTTATAGTTGTTTCTCAACGACTCTTGAACATATTTTACATTTAGGGGTTTCCTAATGGTTTCAAAAGTTTAAACAAGTGATTTAATGCAAACATTTTGCATCATTAAAACAGGACAATCAATTGTATCTTTCTGGCAGCCAGAGATCAATGCACAGAAATACTTCATAACAGGAATTCAGGTTTGGTCTCATGGAGTATTTAGAATAAATCACAGCTAACAAGACTTGAACAGAACCACAATTTCACCTCAAACTAACATTCACACTGAGCACCATTAAAATGTCATCCCCTCCATATAGCTAAAATAACTGTCCCTACCAGTTCCTGGCAAATTACAAAGCATTGATTTGAACAGCATGGTGACAGAAAAGAGGGGAAAGGTCTGCATGGTCACTAGTTTTAACAAATTGAAGTCAGCAGACAATTAAGGGGAAGAGCTTGTTTTCTGTGATGCAAATGCTGTCAAAGCCCATGAGCAAAACTATCCGGAAACCACAGCTTTGTAACTGCTGCCAGTTTACTGCTAGTTTACTTCTCAGCAGATACTCAAACCTCCCCTTCCTCTCTTTCCTGTTAGCTGATACCTAACAACATGGTCATACTGGTCACAATGAGTTTGGACAGCCAAACTCAAATGCACTGCTGCAAGAATTCTGCAGTGGAACTGAAATCCAGCAGGTGATTCTATGCTGTGGTATAAACTGCAGCTTACAGACTTCCCCCATGGCCCAGGAGTCATAGAACTAAGTAAAAAGTGGTTTAGTCATATAGTGTCATGAAAGGAGATGTTTCAAAGGCCTGGGAACTATCCCTACCTCTGCTCTTGAACTCTTACATGTCCCTGAAGGTACCTCACTCACAAGAGCATACTGGGGAAATTTTAAGCTCTTAGCTGGTACAGGAGCCCCTGAATAGTTCAAAGCCTAGAATGAACCAAATGGCTTCTTGAACTTAACCCTCCCAAGGGGTTACCCTTCTAGCATCCAAGCTCTTCCTTGAAGATAGTTTTATTCTCTTCTGTCACCTGCCCTTCTTCAAGGAAAGTTACTTGACAACAGAACACATACACAGAAGTTTTTCACTAACAGCCTTGCAGTGTCATTCAGCATGTACTCCTACTGCACTCCTACTTGCTTTCTTCCCTCTTGTGTTGTTAAAAAGTACTCAAAAAGCCAAGCTCAAACTCCTAAACCCTCTACACTCTCCATTTTTAAAGATACTGACTGAATGTCCTAAAGTTCTGAATGGTCTAAGTAACAAAATAATTACTTTGTGTACGGTAACGAGGTATTAATTCCAAATTCAATAATCTGTCCTTTGGGTTTTTTCAAGGTTTTAAAACATTTCTGCTTCCCAGGGCACTCAGAAGTAAAATATAGCAAGCTCACAACAAGTGTTTCCCCTATTTTCTAAATCAGATCCCTGGAAGCATGGTAGATGCTTAGGAGTGTTACTAAATAGAAGAATTTACACAGACCACAATTCACATAGGACAAAAAACCCATAGGTTTCCCTCCAGTTTACTGTAAGCAACTCTTGGTTGTTTTCAGCTAGGGAAAAATAATAGTTTAAAAATCACGTTTTGGAGGAGGATATTATTTATTAGACAACAAGTCATAACTTGGGCAGGGAAAAGCTTAAGGAAGTGGGTCTCTATTTTTTTTCCACAATTATATTCCACTCCACTGCAGAAATCACACGATTGCCAGCAGCTCACAAGGAAGTCAAGCCTCCCCTAAGCAAACTAACACAGATAACAAAGTTATCACAAAGCTGACATAGTTTCTGAACTTTTAATGGAGGGAATAGCATCAGTATTCTTCAGATAAAGGAATATCATATAGAATCTACTAGATGCAAAGAAGACCTTGTAAACTGCTGTGTACAGTAACGAGAAGCTCCTTAGTCAAACCTCTGTAGAATCCAGCCACAAAAATGGACTAGTTACTCTGAATGTGAAAGTCTGTTTGTAAGAGACCTAGATTTTAAAATATTGTATTATTTTTATAAGCATTCTACTAACTATTAATATCTAATAAATCACTCCTAGGTCTTTCCAGATTTATAATTGAAATAAGTTTCATTAAGAGTGTGATCAACAGGTTAAAGCAGATAAATGAGCAAAAGTAAAAAGACAGAAAGTATATTCTTACTTTAGAAACATTTGTAGAGCTGTTAAGAACTTAAATTTCTTTTTACTTAGAAGAAGAAAATGGGCTCTCACCTGGCACAATGAACCAATCAATGAAATTTATTAAATTCCCAAAGCACAGCACGGCAACTACCAGGCAATCCCTCTTTGCTGGATTGTTCCTTGCCACAGACACAGGTGGACATTGTGTCTCATCTGCTGCAGCAGCTCCATAATTCTGTCCCTCAAGCAGTGGCTGGAGCAGCAAGCCGGTGTCTTCATGTTCACAGGGGGGTTGCATGTTTCCAGTACAAACACTCAGCAGGGATGATGAAGCATTTCCTCACACAAAACTGATGTGTTGAGGCTATGAGGAACTTCAATCACTACGGTCACTTCCGGCCCTAAAGCACAGCCACTAAGAACTGAAATTAAATGTTCCTTGCAGTCAGAAGAACTTGCAAACAAAAAAGCTGCAATGTTTTGCAAAAGTGCTGAAGACCATGGCCTTGAAGACAAGGAAAAGTAAATGTAAACAAAAGCAAAGTAATCCATTGTGCACCCAAGAAATAAAAGTGCACAACTCTGCAGTGATCTCACAGAAACTACAAATGCCAAAAGAACAATATTCTTTGTTGTCAGTGAGTTGCCAGAGCTAAAAATAGTCTTTCTATAAAAGAAAGAAGGAAAGAAGGAAAGAAAGAAGGAAGGAAAGAAGGAAGGAAAGAAAGAAGGAAAGAAGGAAAGAAAGAAAGAAAGAAAGAAAGAAAGAAAGAAAGAAAGAAAGAAAGAAAGAAAGAAAGAAAGAAAGAAAGAAAGAAAGAAAGAAAGAAAGAAAGAAAGAAAGAAAGGAAGAAAGAAAGGAAGAAAGAAAGAAAGAAAGGAAGAAAGAAAGAAAGAAAGGAGAGAAGCTGATTTTCTAGACCAGTACCTATTTTTTTACTTGAGCCCTCCTTTACCACAGATGTCTTATGCAACTCTGGACAAGTCATTTGCTTTCTCTGCACCTCAGGTTCTCACCACACACAATCCCTGGCCCTTAAAACAGGGCTGTGTAGCCTTGTCCTATGACCTAACCATTCCCTGCTCCCTGCTATTGCCCACCTGTTTTGCAGTGGCCAGATCTACTCCCAGAACAAAATTCTTCCCACTAAGTTCCTGAGTTTTTAGGTCAAATCAGTAGAAGACTCATACTCCAGACTATATGCTGGCTTTCATTTGGTGTTTTTAGGGGAGGAATATGAAACAAAACCAACCAATGAACAACCCAGAACACTACACTGAACAGACAAAGGAAAATGGAAATAAAAACACTCTCCCTCACTGCTGCTGGAACAGGTCTGCTCTCACAGTTTTGAATTGTGCAAAGGGATTTTTTCCCCTTTGTCCCTCAAAAAACAGGTCTTAAAGGGGAGGAGCAGAGGGCACAGGAAGACTTTCTTGTTCTTTTGGTGCATGAAGACACGTTTATCTGCCTTCTTTCTTCTTCCCATTCACATTTTTAGAAGTAGTCAGTCGCACGTCTTTTGAGCCACTTTGTGGATTACCAACTTCAGAAGCTAATTTATTTTCTGCACCCTGTTAAGAAAATTTAAAGTGAAAATTACCAGCAAACTCTAAGAGTTTAAGAGTCAGGTAGCTAATTTGAATGAGGACTGCTTATGGTTTATGACTCATGCATGAAGGCACGGGTCTGTGGTTGGGCTTTTTTTACGAAAAAAATCTGTATTTCACACTTTAGACTAACTGAAAAAAAAAATAGCATCTACCGCTCTTGGCAGTTTTGTAAAATCCAGACTCCATTGCTTCCATGTGGTCAACACGAGTATTTTATTCTATCCTCCCTTTCTTTTATCTATCTTCCTTTTTCACTGCTACAGACCACAGAATGTTCTCTGAGCAATGTCACATTACCCGCACTATCCCAGTGCTTAACTAAATCGGCGAAGTAAAGAGTTCCTTGGACGTTCTTGGATGCAATAAAGAATCAAAGCAGTTCTGCAGGAATTGAAAGTTTTATTTCCAACCCCAACCGTGGACAAAGGAAAATCAGAAACACCAATTTCCATTACTAATGCAAATGCCTGTAACGAGTTGGAGTGCCGCCCCGCTGCGCCGCTGGGTGGCGCCCCAAGCCCGGCGCGGCGCCGCCCCGCGCGCTCCCGTCTGGCCTCCGTATCCCTGCCCAGGAATATTTTCCATGTTTGATGCCCGGCCACAGCTCAGACCTTGTAAGGAAGGCCTCACGGGCCAGCTCATCAGGGTGTAACTCTCACTTTGGATAGTTTAAATGTCTCTTGATCCAAGCGTCCTCGGAGTATCCAGGGCACATCCTAAATTGTTCTCAACTCCTGACGGACCTGATGTTTTGAGACAGCCAAAAGCAGGTTTCTTAACTATAACTGCCGTGCCAAGAACACAATTCTGCTTTTATAAAGCAGAATCTCCAAATTCCAAATTTTCCAAAGACAGAGTCAGATTAAACAGGATGTTCCTCACAAACACAAAACCATCAGTTCTAAACACTTCTTTTGATTCCCTTTTTGCTCTTCATTAAAGTTTCCAGGTATCACTTCCACTTCATGCTTTTTGTTGCTGTACTACCTGGCCATTGGTGCCATCACCTCTGTGTACACATCCCCCTTCTCCCTTCCCTCAGTGTCACAAGCCACCTCCTTCCACCCACTCTGGGTTTCACTGCTGGGTACAAGTCTGCAGTGGTTTTTAAAAGGCCCCCTGTGACTGACTTTGCCTTCCTCTGTCAGCTCCTATAGCCATCATTCCTTGATAGCTACCCTGCCTTAACTGCATGCTTGTCCTGTTCTCCAACCACAATTTTCATGTTCATCCAGACCACACTCCACCAAAAACTTCCAGCAAAAGTTTGTGACAATCCACGTTTGCATGGTGGGCATATAGAATGCCATGATACAACACAAGTCAACTTTCGTTAGGCAAGATCACAGCTCATTTCTTTATAGCCAATTAAATTTTTTCCTTATTTGTTCCGTCAGTCAGGCAGTTCCTTTCTTGGAACGAAGTGCAGTGTTTGCTTCCTCAGCTTACCCTGGCAGTGCCAGGTAATATAAAAGGCAGCTTTTTATCCCTGTCATACTCCTTCAGAAGCTCTGTTCTCTTGGTGGTTCATTTGAGCACGGGATCTCGTAGCTGTGCCATGCAGTTAAACCCTCCCATGAGAGCAGCAAGTCAGAACCTCTTTATTCTCATTTTTGGCACCAGCCCGCACACAGAGCAACATATTTTCTTACACCATTTGGAATCTGGCTGTGGTACCAAAGGTTGTTTTGATGGCTGAACCTGACAGAGGCAACTGAGACACCCCAGATGAACACACATGTTTGGTGATAGTTAAACTGGTTGCCTGATCCTCAGCAGGCAAACAAATGTGCCATGCCTGAATCCTGACAGGACTGCTTACACACAACTGATGTGAGAGCTTCCGGCTTTCTCTGAAAGGATTTTCAAGTATTTACTACAAAATGCCTTTGAATGTATTTATTTATCCAGATATCCTCTAATGGTGGATGCTGCTGCATCCGTGAACAGCTTTGGAGCTTTGCCAGAGCTTTCCCAGAAAGCTACATCAGAAGGGGCATTAATAGTGAACCAAGATGTCAGAAAGATATAAATTGAAAATATTTTATTATCCTGATTAACTCCAAACCATTTCCACACATGTAACAAAAAGAAGCTTATTAAGCCACTGAACAGCAAACAGCAACAAAATCTCTGAAAATGAAATATGAAAAGAATAATCATTGTTGACTAGATCTAACAATACTGATTTTAGGAAGAAAGAAATAAGCTGCTTTTGGTATCTCTCTCATGCATTACCCAGACAGAGAACACAAAGTAACCAAAAGAAAAGACATACTTGTGTGTATTTGCAAGTATATATTTAATTGCTGCAATATGGTTAGAACCAACAAGCATGCATTAGGTGCAGAACATTAGACTGGTCTGCACTTTGAGGTGTATGTATTTTAAGCCTGTTGTGATGGAAGCAAATTCATAAATCATGAGATTCTGCAAATAATTGAAATTTGGATTGGTGCAAAACTTAATAATTTTAGTGTCTGAGAAGATCAGAAAAGTGAAACTGAACATCATTCTGACAGACAGGAAGCTCAATAAATGCATGTCCAGACCCACCTGAGATACTCCACTCCAAGGAGATTCAAAGACAATTATAGTGACTGCAAAAGAGCTGCAGAGTGATAGAGATTCAGGTAAGAGGTTGTGGGGGTTTAAGGTTTGTCACTACTTGTACCAAGGCTGCACAATAACTCACTTTGGTTTTGAACCCAGTCTGCAGTGCTAAAACATACAGACAGACTTGGACTGACACATGAGCACCTGGGCTGCACATCTGGAGGGGCAGCAGTTTGACAGTTTAAACCAAGCAGTGACCAGTCTGACAGGAGGGCAGGTGACTCAAGAAATGTAATCATGTATAAAAGTAGCATAATTTTCAGTTACAGACTTATTACAGAATCAGCACTTGATCCTAAAACACTGTATTACAAAACTCCAGAGATGACTCATCTACTAACGTGTATATTTTTCTTGCCTTTCAGCCCTCCAGACTGATGCACATTTGCCAAGCTGTTATTGTCATGGAATACACAGCTGAGAGGCAGGGAGCCCGAGCACTCTCCTTCTGAGGGAAGTTTGAGAAATTCTGCACCTGTACCATGATGAATCTGCTCTATCTCTGTGTGGTGCTTGCAGCTACATTGGCCATGATTAACACTCAGGTAGCAGCTGCTAATGACTTCAAAAGCTGTTAGGAAATATTTAGTATTTTAGCATGAAATTTAGTACCCGAATAATCAAAACTAGATTGACAACAGTTTTTCTTCACCTTTGCAGGCAGAACTAGATGTGTGAGCCATTATTTAATTTGAGTCTGTCCAAATCTTATGGAACAAATATGCTGCAACAGCCTCAACCATCCAGACTAATCATTTTTACAGTTGTCCACTACTACCAAAAAGTTTAAGAAAACCAGCTGGACCACCTGATCCACTATACACTTAATTGGAAAATATCTGCTAGGAAGATTCTCATTCTGTGAGTTTCAATAAATGCTGCATTTTTATCAACACATCCTTTTTACCGTCTCACCCTGAATTTCCATCTAAAAATGCTTTCTTTCTTGTTGCCTGAGTAATGGCACAAAATCCAGTGTGGATTCACTGGAACACACTCCAGCGCTATGACAGCGGCAAATAAAATTGACACACATTAAAGTATAAAATCTACTATTTCATTATTACTGAGAAATAAGCTCTACATAACTTCCTACTTCTTGGAATGCAGATCATGCTTTTGGTTGGGCAGGGAAGCTAGTTCAGACTCTTCTCCTACATCTTTTAAATTAGGAAACAAACTGCAGCTTTACAAAAAATTTCTTAGGGTGCTTACCTAGATAACTTATCTCACAGGTAACATTCTCCTCGGTTGTATCCATATAATCCTGTCCCAAAAGGTAGAGCAGAAGAAATTACAGTTCCAGCACATAATCACAGAGCAGCAAAAGATGAACACACTCCAATTTTATTAACTGCTCCCTTCTTCTTCTCTGGGAAAACAAAAAGAAAAGCAAAAATCTTCTTTGCAAATGAGAACATTTTGCATTAACATCAGACAAAGGAGGAAGCTGCACGTCGCTGGAACAGAGCTTCCTCTTCTAGCTGAGATTTATTCAAGCACAGAGCAGCTCGTGGACATCAAGACAATTGAGGAATTATAGTTAATGTGCACCAAAGATACTATTTCACCAACCAGTTTATCTGCTTTGGCCTTTATAATTTTTTTAGCTCAAGCTTATTTTTATTGGTGTAGCTCATAAGTGAATTTCTCGCATTTTGGGATTCTGGATGCTTCTGACACAATTACAGCAGAAATGGGCTGTGACATCTTGGATTTTGGAAGAAAACTGTGGAATTAAATGTCTATTTAACCTATGTTTTGACCTTTCTACCACAGTGAAACATTCATCCCCAGAAGAACCATTAGTTGACCACCGCAGTCTTCACTGTGATACACCAGAGTCCTCTTAATTAAGGTGACAGCAAAGCAGATAAGAGTCGTTTATTATGAGTAATGACAAACAGACAAGTATGGACAGAACAAAAATGGAGGCCTTTCCCTATGAGGCCTCTCTCTTTCCAGCCTCACTACCTCCAGACTGAAAGAGAACATTATTCTGCAGTGAACACAGTATTTTAATCACTACAGAGAATGCTAAGGTCAGGGTTAACTAAAAATTTGAATAAACATTGATTGAAATTAAAAATAGTCTAATTAAGTATCGAGAATGTCGTTATTTCCCAGAAGTAAGTCCTGCACAAAGAGATTTACTGTCACTCTCAATACTTACAGTAAGGCAAAGTGAGGCTGTATTCACCCTTTTGGGAAGGGTAAGTATGTGAACCCACTATAGCCATGCTTAATTGATAACACTGTGAAACAAATTCTGCCTGCAACAAAAGAAAAGCTTGGTCATTTTTAAGCACTAACCCAAGGATGCTGATTTTTATGACAGTTATTATGCAAATATTTGGAATTTCTTAAAGTTATAATGCGATTTAGATCGGGAATTGGGATTAAAATATATCTATACTATCACTGATAGGTATCAACCTTAGGCAGAGGGCAGCTCCCAGTCCAACAACAAGAGAACAAATGGAGAAAGTGGCCAGAGACATTATTTTTCTGGGCATCTTCTGTTTGATTTTAATCCATTAGAGATAAAAAAGTCTGTAAAAACCTTGGCCAGTCAAATATCTACTTTTAATGAAACAAAATTTTTTTAAAAATCCATTAACATGGAGCAATGTGAAGTGTGGAAAGGATTGTCTATCACTTATACTGAAAACCTTGGAGAAGAGTTTGGAAGAACTTCTTGCTCTGCTACTAACTTCCTTTGCTAAAGTCAAGGGACCTCAAGCCTGCAGTTCTAAAGCAAATGATACCATCATAATTTAAAGGGAGAAAGAAAACAATAACCATTAAAACTTTGGAACACTTACACAGTTCTACTTAACATCTGATTCTTGTTACCATGTACAAGACATTTTCAGGCTTCAGCATTTGGTTCTTAAAGCTCTGGTTTGCATATAATAGTCTTTACAAAATATAAAACTACAGTAAAAAAATTACTATATTAATCATTTATTAATTACTTAGCAATATTAAAGTAAAAAGATAGAAATTAAACTTTTTTCTATTCATTTCATTCACAACCTCCTGCTATTCACTCTGTATACCAGAAATTTTACCTGCTCTGAAGATGCTCTCAAAACTTCTTACATATAAAATGGGAAGGTAAATGAATAAACTCTGGCCTTTCTTTCTCTCCTGGAGTCACGCTGGCATCTGCACACTTTACACACTTCTGATAAAGTATAAGATACAGAATCTCAGGCTGCTAATAAAAGAATTTTATTCTCACAATTTTAGAAGCTACTTTTGCTTAAGACAAGTTCAGTACCAGTGGAAGAACTATTCTCTCTTTATTCTTATGAGCCACCAACTAGCAAAGGCTCTTTTCCATACTTCAAAGTAGCTTTTTGGATACTTTTCATAACAGAGCATTAATATCAACTTCAGCTGGTAAATTTGCTTGGAAAAAAAGTGTTATGAGATTTATTATTGTAAATCCTGAAGTTAAATGGAGCTAAGAAGGGGCTTTGTTTCAAACCCCAGAATGGTTGCAGGAGTTTAACTGGTAGTCATGGAAGAACTGCAATCACTCAATTTTCCAAACTATCAAAAAAAAATTCTTTACCTTCCAACAAGTCTTATGTTAATGGAATATCTTCTGACTTAGTTCATTAAAATGCTTCCTTAAGAAATTATTTAAAAGTACAGAACAAGGACAGTGTAAATCAGCAAAGTGATTGATCTGTTCAAAAAGCCAAATATAACTGAAGCCACCTGTGTTTTCACTGCCTCCATTTCCCCTCCCCCTTTTCTCCTCCTCCAACAAGTTCTTAGTCCTGACAGAAAACCAAAGCAGTCCTACACAGCCACACACTGAGATCACCAGACTCCACAGGTCCAAACCGTTCATCCCTTTTGTCCACCCACCTGTTTCCACAACAGACCTGCTTGGTGCTCCAAAGCCCAGCTTTTCCTTTGGGCTTCTGTTGAAATTAAATCCTGTTCCACAGTTCCTGTGTATAATACAAGAACTGTGGTTACATAATTTTCTAGTAGAGGCAAATATTGTATTATATGATAACACTATAGCCCATTGATGGCTGGACTTACACTATCTTAACCTATTTTGCTTCCTTGAGGGGACTAATCCTCACATAACATCTCTAAGTGCATCCACATTAAGGGATTTGGCACTTGAACTGTGCAGTACAGGTCGTGTGGCTCGGGCTCTCATAGAGCCCTTGTGCAGGTTACATTTTGTATTCACTGCTCCATTCATCTCTGGGCAATTTTTATTCAATACCTCCCTGGATGCAGACATATTTCCTTCCCTTTCATGCACTGCACTAATTTTGTACTTGCAAAGGCACCAGAATGTGTCAGGTACAAGTATGAGTATATCTCAAAGAACTGCAAGTTTACTGTTCCAGGAAAAAATTAACTTTGTTGCCAAGCACTTTATATACCTCATAATCAACAATTTCCAACCACAATTTGAGGTAAGAGGCATCAACTGCGATACATGTTGCAAAATGAATTTTTGGGATATATTGTATAAAATGTGAGCAAAAGTAAAGAATTTAGCAGATTAAAAGGAAAAACAATTTTTAAAGTGTAATTCTTTATTTTAAACCAAGTATGTCTGTTCTTTTAAAAACAGCCCTATCTAAAATAAAATGTGAAATAAGGGCAGCCCACACGCCATGAAATCCAGCATCACAAAGTACAGAATATACCAGTAGTTCAGGCTTGCTGCAAAAATTTCAGAGAAAGTCAAAACACTGAACTGGTGGGTGTTACTGAGTAAGTGGCTGGAAATAGCATGTGGAATGCTGAACCAGCTCCTTGCAGCAGAGTGTGCCGGTTTGGGACAAATTTCTGAGGAACATCTGAATTTGAACATCCTCTCTTAGGAGGCAGGTTACAGCCACCCCTCCCCCACCAGGTTCAGGGAAAAAAAATATTTTCCTCAGAGGAAAGTGAAGGAAAGAAAAAAAAAAATTTAACAAACACACAGGAAAAGAAAAATAATGCTAAATAATAAAATCTCTCGCTGTGGAGAGAAAACCTGAAAAATTTTAGAGTCCTTCTGTGGGTGTGGTCTCTCTCCTCCTCCTTGGAGCTGGGTCGGTGTGGGGGCCCTCCTCCAGGCCAGTGGAAGGTACCCCCGTGGGGTTCTGATGTTCTGGTGTTCTGAAAAAGTCCAGAAAGAGAAGAAAAAAGAAACCAAAGTCCCAGAAAAACCACTCTCTGTCCCTCTCCGAAGAGACAGAGCCACAAAAAAAAACCTGTCTGAAAAGCAGGAAGGATGCTTCCTCCACTCTTCTCCCCACAGCAGAAGAACGCAGAGGAGTAGTGACCTTGAGGCACAGACTGCTTTCTAAAGTTCTTCTGACCTTTTTTTCTTCCTCTCCCCTCTCTTGGGCTCAGTTTAAAGGCACAGAAAGGCACAGGAATCATGTCTGGGCATAGAGCGATGATAGGTGATACACACCATAAAGTCACCCCAAGACACAGAGCTTCATCTGCAACTGCAGAAAGAAATTTCTTCATCTGAGTTTATTCAACAAGTTCATTTTGATGCCTGGTTCATTAAGAGTTGGGAACCAAACATGGATTTGAAAAAGGAAGCCAGTTTGATTTTCCTTTTTCCAAACTTTGTGCAAAATCAAGGTGTGGGATGCTTAGCTCTAACTTGTGGGAGGATGAGATCTGGTAGTATGAATATCTTGGAAGTGGGGGGAGATTAAAACAAATTTTCATTTCTCATTTTTAATGATTCCTTTGTGCATTTTAACTGAATCCCATCAAATGTAACTTAACAGAAAGAATCAGTTAAAAGCTCAGAGCATCTAATAAACAAAATAGTACTTGATGGATTAAAGAACAAAATCAGAAGTTTGAGAAGATATATGTTCACATTATCCTAAATCAATGACTACTCCAGTCAAACTGACTGTCAAAAGTTGTGCCAAGCACATGGAATCTGCTATTTAAGAACATAATTAAATATTATAAATATAAAATAAATTATGTAAATTAGTATTTCCAGCTTGCTATTTTAAATCATGAATCAATTATTTAAAGCTCTTGTTTAAGCCAACAATAGAAAAAGGAAGTAGTGAAAACAGTATTTTAACTTCTGGCATCAAATTTACACAAAATAACCATTCTTGAGTATATGTCCTTGTTTCTTCAAGAAAGAACTCTTATGTTTATTTTCTTTCAGTAACATGCCAGCATTTCAGAAAAGGCAAATCAATTATGACCTGCCTCATATTTCACACCCTTATGTTTGTTCCAAGGATTGAACACTGACACAGCAGTGGATCTCATGACTGCTTTCCATCAGGTATATTAAACTGACTGTCAATTAGGTCAGGCTTTCAGGTTGCAGAGCAAAGATTTCTCACACTCAATTCTTTAGAAATATGACTTAGAAAATTGCAATTTTCATTTTAGTTTAACCCTCCCCATAACTACTTTGGATGTAAGACAGTCTTTCATCATTAATTTCTGCTGCTTTTGTTTGCAGATTTACTTTGATTTTGTTTTTTTACTAATAATCATGAAAAAATCCAATTCTGAAGAAATTACGTCCATGTTGTGTAAAGTGAACACCTCTCAGGGGTCATTTTACCCTCTCCTACCACTAATGACTAGGCATGTCTCCATTTCCTAGATGAGAACACTATCAGTTTAAGTAATAGTTTAAACTTATACAAATAAAGTTTGGAACAAGGTCATTCTGGTTTACCCAGGTCTTAAACAGCACCTTTCTGCCAAAAGCCTGACTCAACACCACCATAAGAATCTATAAGGATTTCCTGCAGTTCCAGAGACTGTTTTACCACAACCATTCCTGTCAAGCCTGATTCATACCAGAAATCTTACCAAAAGTCAGGTCAAAACACTTTGTTTAGGTGTCACCCTTCAGTGAACAACTTTGTCTACATGTACATCTGCTCTCCTTGGCTCAAGCAATCATTGTCCACACTTCATGCCACAACTAAAGCCTTTATCTGTGGTCAGTGACCTAGAGGGAATACTGCTGGATTTATTAAGGAATGACAGACACATGGTGAGGTTTCAACATTAGGGTCATTGTGGTTTCATTTATCAGTGAATGTAAGTCAGGACTAGCTCCTATTTCTGGCTCCAGGGCTTGCTCTGGCATCTTGGGCAAGACAATTTAGCACCATGGACTGCCATACATGTCCATCCTGACTACGTGGACTGTTAGGGAAGAATGGAGATTCTCACTTCTACAGGAGATCATCATGGATTAGTGCTAACCCAGCAGGACCCTGATCTGAGCTGGAGAAGCTGAGCACTGCTACCATACAAGTCAATGTAAATATTTTCATCATGCCCAGCACAGAGACAAGTTCTGAAGAAATGTACTGTAGCAGCTGCAGCAGTTCCTGTACCAGGTTTCTCTCTGTTTGCCATGCTACTGATTCACTGGTCCATATTCTTCCAGGGAATCACACTTCTTCACACACACACCCACTTCCAGTGAAACGTGAGCCCGACAACATTTGAGTAACAGTTAAACTTTTGAACCTGTTCCGTAGGAGTAACCTTGAACTCAGCACAAATACTTGAGGTCAAACTGATGTGTTCAGCCCAGGTTTAGTCCCCGCTTCATTTATAGGTCACACTGGATTGGGAACAAAACAGCTTTTAGTCCTTGTTATACTCTTATTCAAGCCAGCAAGGAGCTATGAATCAAACAAAAAATACAATTAATTGCTATCTCCTTTTTCTCAATTTCTCACTTCACAAGGAGTTTTCAGAGCATTTTTCTGTATCATGCATATCCATGGTAATGGCCAACTGTTACCTCTACATACCATATAAGAAGAAATAATTTAGATTTTACTACTCACAAGTAAGCTCAGTCAAGGCTTATTCAAAAAAGAGATTCCTTAGAGCAAACTACTTACGTATCAATGAAAGCACAGCAAAACCAAGTGGTAGGGGGTAGACAGAAACACAGAACTGCTCAGCAAACTGATATTACTTCCTGGTGACAACTTGAATCTGGAACATAAGCCTTTAAAACACTTAGTCTTTACTGTTTGCTAGATATAAACTGCAAGAAACCCAAGCCTATAAATGCTGTAACGGACAGATAAATGGCCCCTTTTTGCCTAACAGGAACTGGTTTTAAGCCTAAAAACTGATAACTTCACAATGCTACCATTTAAAATATCTCTTCACTGACTCTAGCTTGTAAAATTAGAGGAACCTTGCAGAACTTGTTACAGGGAGCTGTGTCTATCTTACCATCAGCTTTTTGAGTTTGCCAAGAAGCTGAAGTAGGGGAGCAGATGATGTTAACAGTGTGAATCCAGCTGGAAGACTCTATAGAACAGACACTATCTACTAGCGTAATCTGTGATTTGTGTTGTGAAGGAGGAATTGGGGAGAAAGTCAAACGAAAGACATCATATTCAAGAAAAGTAAGATGCTGAATGTGAAGCCTTGATCCTTTTTAAGGTGACAGAAGAAGTGCCAGCATTTCCTATTCTAATCATGAGATGAATTATGATGATAATATACCCTTGCCAAGGGAAAGATTAATGCAATAAGGACCACAGCAAATGGCTGTCAGAACTGAACAGTCATTACACCAGAAATGGTCTCAGAAAAGAGAAAGTAGTCTAAATTCTTATTGCCCTTCCACTCAATGCAGAGATGGGAGAGACAGCTGCAGAGAGGCTGCATGCCAGGGACAGTAAAACAAATTCAAAAAAACAGTCTCTCCTATCGAGATCTTTTCCTCAGATGTGGTGCATGTTGCCTCAACAAACAGTAGGACAAGGTGTTTGTGCATAGGCAGTACAGAAAGTAGATATTAACAGAACAAAAGATCACTTCATCTAGCAGGGAAAGGCTTCTCCCTCTTTTCAGACAGCCTGGTGTGTTTAAGGACAGGCAACATGAGATGCAAACTAACAGAGTTCCCCTCTGCTGTGGCATGACAGCTCCATTTTCATGATGGGATTCCATGGAGTCTTTACTGCTGCAAGGAAACGCTAAACTAGTTTATGCCTTAGTCACACACCTGCCCTCACCACTGTGGCCATGTTGGACATTTTGCAGCTGCACACGAGGTGATTTCACACAGCAGGGTTAGAGCACTTCAAACTGCCAATGCTTCCCATAATGAAACATACTACTTTTATAAACTAGGGTTGACTTTTTTGCCAGAATAAACAAATCCAGGTCATTTGTGCCAGCATAAACCGAATCCTTTCTTTTCCAACCTACAGTCTCCTATGTTCCTTACAAGGAAAGTAATACACAAAGTATAGAAGACCACAGAAAACTTCCTTTCTTAAGTCAGGTAATTGCCACCAAGTGACCTAATGGTGAACAATACAGAATCATTTTGATTAACAGAATGTAATAGAAATAGAGTTGTTTCATATAACCTTTCAGTCTTCAGTGCTGTAGTTAGGTCCTCTATTAATAGAACTGTCAGAAAGTGTACTCATGCCTGAACTGACACCAGGTACAGAAAGTTGAGTGAGTGAATTTAGTGCTGGCTTAACTGACATTGTGAACAAAGCCTACTTTTTATTCCTGAAAGAGAAATACCATCCACAATAGTGTCACTTCCCATCAACACGCCTGAATTCCAATCTGGGTGACTGTCTCTTAGCATAATAAGTTAACAAAATGCACTTGCACATGATAGCCTCCTGTGTTTAAATGGATAAATTGTTTTTTAAGATTGAATGAACCTGACTGAAGCAATACAAAATACAAATACAAAATACACTTAGGAATTAGAGTCAACCTACAAAGGAGAAAGGATTTCACAATGACTTTCTTTGGCTAAGGACACCCTTATGAGATGAATTTCAGTAATGGTATCATACACTATGGGATGTCTTCTGTCATCTCAGTTTAATCATTGAAAATGACACATAATTAATCAGAACTGCAAGAATATCTGGGAATAGTATTCTGATTAATTGTACTAGCACAGTAATGAAACTCTCAGACTATATTGGGCCTTCCAAACTGGACCACAGGAAATGACGTTACCATTGCTCATTCTCTTTCCTTTTGTTGCAAGCCAATTTTGGTGTTCAAAAATAAAGCCCTTGTAGTAGAAAAAATTAATTTAAACAATTCCTTTTTATAAAGGATTTTAACATTTTGGAAAACTGATACAGGATAAATCCCTTTGTAGTAATTTATTTATGCAATAGAGCAGGGAGTTTCCTGCTTTCCATCACTGGTAAAAATGGTTCAACCAATTAGCCAGAAACTGCATTTACTTGAGAATTGAAATGTAAAATTAGGGAATCAAACTAAATGCTTAAAGCCATAGGAGCAGCAGCCCATACGTTTTATTTTAGAGCTGCACACACCTATTTATCACAGTATATTTTTCACAGTCAACACGTGAGCCTACAGACAATTCGTACTTTTGTCAGGCTTCTCCCGGCCATTTATTTAGTTTCTTGGGATAAACTATCTTAATTTTTAGCCCTTTCCCTCTGCAGTGCCTGTCCTCAGATTTGTAGTCATCCTTCAAAAGCCCTTTTTCTGAAGGTTTTTGCTGGAGATCCAAACCCAAGCCTAGGTTGCCCTTCAGGGATACACTAATGCAGGAAAGCCCCTTCGCCTCAAAAATGTAAGGGTTGATTTAGGCCTTTTATCTGTCTTTTTCTACCCTGGGCACATCCTCAGTGCAGTGGCACACTAGTCCAAAGCATGCCCATCACACACAGAGACAAAAATGTACACTTTGCAGCAATCCTGTGTGAGCAACTTTTACCCAGCAGCTGGTAACTCTTTTAACTTGTTCTGTTTAGCTGCTCTTTTCAGCTGCTCCTCAAAACCTCCCGTATTTAGTGGGTTGGAAGATGGCAGCAGCCTGAGGGCCAGCAGAGCTCTGAGCACAGACACTGCTGTTACTTACTCCATGTATCCGACAGTCCTGTGCAGCCTGGTGGTGAGGGCAGATGTGTCTCGGGGGCTGCTGTACCTCAGCAGAATCTCATTCCACCCCCTGCCATGAACAAGGACTCCTTCCACTATCCTAGGTTGCTCCAAACCCTGTCCAACCTGGCCTTGGACACTTCCAGGGCTGGGCAACCTCTTCTCTGGGCAACCTCTGCCAGGGTATCACCACTCTAAAAAGATAGCATTCCCTCCTAATAATGTCCTTCATGAGGGCCTTTGCAGATCCCAGAATTGTTAGGTTTGGAAGGGCTCTCTGGAGATCACCCAGTCTAACTCCTTGACAAGGCAGGGTCACTAGGAGCAGGTGACACGGGAAGGTCCAGGTTGAGCTCGGCATTTCTCCAGAGCGGGAGACTCCACGCCCTCCCGGGACAAGTCTGTCCCAGTGCCCTGCCACACTCACGTAAAGAAGTTGAGATGGAACTTGCTGTGGTTTAGTTTATGGCCCTAAATGTCCTTCGTGAGGAGATTCCCCTCACGAAGCGCTCTCCCTTCCCGCTAACTCAGGCTTGCCTCGGGAAGGTGAGGCAGGGACCTTCCCAACATGGCGGCCAAGCACGGCTCCCGCCTCCCCGCCCCTCAGCCGCTCTCAAGATGGCGGCGCGGAAGGGCCGACGGCCGGCCCGGGTGCGCCTGCGCGGGCCCGAGTGCGGTGAAATTCCTGGCGGGGGGAGCAGGAGGTGGCGGCGCTGAGGGCTCGGAGCAGGAGGCGGAGGGCGGCTCGGAGCCACGGCCGCGCTGCCCTGCCCGGGACCCTGCGTGCTGTGGCGGCCGGCGCCGAGCCAGACCCCCGGCGGGTGCGGAGCGGACGGGCTG
>VZRQ01003437.1:23945-89617 GCA_013397975.1 Machaerirhynchus nigripectus | reverse complement strand
GGGACCGGGCTGGGGGACGGACAGGGCCGGGGTGCTGGGTCCGGGCCGGCGGCGGAGGGGAGCAGGGTATCAGCGGGGTGTCAGCCGGGCTCGGTGTCGCCGCGCCCCCTCCCTTTGTCCCCGGGCGGGCGGGCGGCCGAGCTGGCCCGGCCCGGCCCCGCCGAGGGGACCCGCATGCGCGGGGCCGCACAATGCGGCTCCATGTGTGCGCTGCCACACTTAAAGGGAAACGAGCCGGCAGCGCTCCCTTCTTCCCTCCCCCACTCGCACATGTTCGCCGCATCCTCTGCCTGTTGGGCCGGGATACGGCGATCCACTCGAGGGAGCGCACGGGTCCGCCCGGTACCTTGGGAGAATCGGGTCGCGTTTTTCATTTCTTACGTAAAAACTGCTTCGTATCCAGATAAGGAAATGTGTGCCAGGTGTACCTCAACTCGGGCAATTACAGCGCTGGCCGGAGTTGGCCGACTAGCCGTACAAAGGGACAGGGTCACTGAGTGGCACAGGAATTCCCGGAGGAGGATTTTGGCCCGAGACTTCAGTTAATGTCGTTGAAAGCCTAAGGGTGGGAAGCAGCATTGTTAGCAGTAAGGAGATGAGGTTGCATAACCGGGTATAGCAAGCTGGATGGTGTGTTTGTGCATCTCCAGCACTGTTTTCTGGATTTTGTTGATGATCAGTTTGAGAAACTTCAGTATTGTTAACTACTAGCAGAGAATGTTTTAGCCCTTAAAGGTGAAGTTCTTAAAAAAAAAATCAACAAAACCTCGTACCGTGGCTAAAAATCTCACACTGTGGCCTTAGTCCTGAACATCAGCATGCACCTGTTAATGCCCTGATAACTGCTGAAGTTATTAGTGACACTCAGTGAGGTCTCTGCGCGTTCAGATAAGCTAATAATGCGTCGGTATGAGCTTACTGCAGGAGCTCCAGACTGGCTGTGATGTGAAGCTTCTCTCTCCTATATATGATTCCTTAAGGGAAACAATAATGTAGAATAGTTGCTCTCTAACTTGATAAAAACAAGCATTTGGTCATCTAGAATAGTTGTTCAGCTGTCTGAAATTTCTCTTTTAATCTACTAGTTGTGCTCTGCAAAAGAAAGTTGGACATTTAGCTGAAGTCTCTTGATTAAGTAAGTATTCCGCTTCTGTGGTGTATTTTTTCTTTTGTCTTGTGAGGTCTTAAGATGATGTGTAAGCACAGACTGGTTGGATATGTAAGCAGATTTGTAGACTTTTAGATCTAGAGGTTAACTTCTGTTTGACTTTCTGCTCACCCTTTTCTGAAGGCTTCATGTGTACTGGTAAAAACTGGTGAGCTTTTCCAGTTGCCCCTATTACTGATTCATCTGTATACACCATGTAGCTATTGTGGGGGGTTTGTGTTTTAAATAATATCTATCCCTTTACATGTACTAAAAGAAATTGAAACAGTATTAAAAGTGACTTAGAGTATGCATGAAGTGTGGTAAGCATTGAAGAAGAGTCTTGAACTCTTCAAAAATCCTACATGGAATAACTGACCTGAGAAAGTTATCACATATGGAAGAAACTATTTTCTTTGTGACATCTGAACTGAGCTGGCACTGGACTGACACTGTTTTTTCTGGTGTCAGGCTGCTTGAAGTTGCAGTGCAGAGACTGAGCTTCATGATCTTCCTTCCCTACTGCTGACTGTCTTCTTCCAAGTCTCGGCTGCTCCAATGTGTCCCTTTGTTTATACCTACACTGTCTTTTCTATTTCAAACCAAGAATCACTGCTCTGGTGGTATTTGCCCTGGTGGGACTGATACTCAGTCTCTCTGCTCCGTGCAGTTTTTGCCTATATCGAGCGTGGTGAGTCATGGGACTGTACCTGGTGGTTGGGTGTTGGAGGACGCTAAACAGTTGATACTGAGTTGCATGATCTAAGCTAGTTTAAATTGCTTTAGATCATTCACTTGTGCTTCAATGATGACAAGAGATCTGAAGTTGAAGCAAGACATCCAGAAATGGAGGGAGGTTGAAGCAAGAATCTGAAACCTGTATAATGGTGGAGCAGTTGAGGAGTATAAAAATTCTTTAATGGTGAGACCCTGGTCATCTCTTTTTGATGCCAAGAAGAAAAAATAATGGCAGGAGGAGGGGGGAATGTTAAACAGTAGTTCTCAGAGTGGCTACCTGTTTGGCCCCCCCATATGCTTTGGTTCTTAAGTATGGGGAAAGAAGGTGTCTGGGACTGAGCACTTTAATGAGCTGTTTTAATTCCTGAGTACTTTGTCAAAGTATAGGTCAACTGATGAGGCTGCCGGTTGTCAGGCAGATGTAAAACAAGGGGTCTTATTGAACAGAGCAAAACTTCAGAACATAACGTGTATGAAGACAGGCTATTTTTTTTTTCTAAAGCAAGTTGGCTTGTAACTTGAGCAGGGAGCTGTACCACAGCACCATGTACAACATGCTTGTGTGCTTCAGTGGCGTGTTCTGGATGCTAATAATGCTCTGAGAGAAGGGACATTCAATGACAGTCACAAAATATAACTTCTAGTTAGATGTGGGTTGTTTTTTTAATCTCCCAAATTCTATGTGGCTTCACAGTGCCTTTGCTAATGAAATATTGAGCTGGATCCCCAGGGACTTAGTGTAGTAGCTGTTTTTATATTGACATGTGCTTGCCCCCATTTAGGCACAAGAACAATTCAAGGTAATAAGAACCTTGGGTAGTTTTTATGGTTTTGGTTTTTGTTTTGTTTTTTTTTAAGTGTTAAGGAAGTGATGAGTTGGGATCTCTTAATACCAAAGCCATTTACAAAGGGTAGTCTAACTAGAGCTGGAGGATCAGGTATCTATGGATACCTGTAAAACTAAATGCTGTTCCCTCTCAAATCAACTTAACTGTAAGCTATAGCAGCTTCTGGAAATATCTTAAAATCCAAACATAGTTGTTCTTACTTTTTCTTTTTTTCTCCCTGCCTTAAGGAGAGGGGCACTTTGTGGGTTGGTAACAATGTGAAGTAGAAGCCATGATCTGTCCATTTCTTCCAGGCAAGGTGCAGGAAAAACTAAAAAAAAAAGTGCCTCTGAACTTCAAACAAATGTCTACAGCAAGTATGCAAGTATGTAGATTGGTGTAGCACTGGGTTAGTAGAGTTCACCCTGCAGGAGAGCTTGTGGAGGATAAACCGTTCTTTTTTACAGCCCCAAAACTTTATGTTCTTTAGAAGGAGATGGAGACAGAGACAACAGGGTGTAAAACTTCTCTTCAGTCTCCAGAGCTGTCAAGCCCAAAGGTTTTACAGACTGAGGTATTTCTTGGAATACTTCTATTTCATCTTTCTGCCAAATTTTTGCTGACACAGGGACTTTAGAGTAGGCAGACTTGTCTAGTTCAACCAGCAAAATCACATAGGGAGGATGCAGTTAAATCAGTAGTGCACAGTGGAACCAGAAGTGCAAGTTCTCTTTAACATAAACATGGAGCGTTGAAAATGGGAATAACCATGCCTTTGTAGGCTGAAGTTGTGCTGGGTTGTAAATAATCTCCAATTTAGGATACAGAAAAAGCCACACTAATGCTCTTCTTAAATGTGAGAAACATGGCATTATTTCAGTTTAAAGTGTATACAGCTTCTATTTCAAAGCAGAAATGTCTAATTAAAAATTAACAAGTTGGAAGACTGTATAAAATACTTAATGTTACAGTTGAACAACTTTTACTTTCTTCTGTGGAAGAATCTTGCCGTGTAATGTTGAGCTAGTTGAATTTTTGGCAATTAGATGGGACTTTTTAAAAAATCTATTTGAGTAGTGAATGGAGAGGGAATTGCGGAGTAAAGATCACTTTACACATTAAAGCTGAGATGCGTATTTCTGGGGTGGCTGGTGTATAAAAATCCTTGTTTACAGTTGAGCACTGGCTTACAGTAAGTTTGTCTATAAGGTAGTCATTTGAGTGGCACTGATGTGAAGTATTAATTTGGTACTAGATTGCCTGTTGCCTCCATTGTGAAGGTCTGTTCATATGGACAGTAATATTCAGTATTATCCCAAATAATTAAGACTCAAGGTCCTGCACATGTCAAACTTGGCATTTTAAGTGGTCCTGAAATTATAAGCACCCCTGCATTTTTTTTTTAAGACCCTTTCAATGTTTTTAGATAACCATCAGTTTTTTGGTCTGATGCTTTTTGGGGTGCTTAGGTACAGCATGTTTGTAGCACTCCCCTTAATCCCCTGGCAGTGTAGGGCCCTGTTACAGCAAATGAGATAATCCCGTTTCTTGTGAGGCTGTGCTGACAGAATTATCAAAGCTCCCTTGCTCAAGCTGACCTTATAGACCATATCATTGCTAAAACACAGGCCTTGCTCAGACTCCAGTCACTACAACAGCGCAAGCAGCCTTAATTTCTGTTGCACTGTAAATAACATGATAAATGTGACTAATGGCAAACTTTGCCTGCTACATGTTAGTTTTCCAAATGCTTCTCTTGCAGAAATAATCTGAACTTTGCATCTTCAAATAAAAGAGTATTTATAACAGCAGCCACCAGCAAAATTTGAGGGGTGCTGGCAGTTTTGGAAAGTGAGGTTTAGCTAAACCTCAGAATGGAAGGGCTTGATGACTCAAGCAGTTGCTTGAACAGGATGAAGCAATAACCTGCTTCATAGACTTAGTATAGCTGCCTCATTAAGGAGTCACTGCCTTGGCTCTGCCTAGGTCAGCTTACTAATCTTTCAGGGAAAGAACTAAACTTACCATGAACTCTGAGTTCTTTCCTTCTCTGCCTGCCCCAAACAAGGCATTGTAAGTTACACCCAAGTAAAGGCATATTGGGATCTGGCAGTAGAGTGATGTATTCCTGTTTTGTTGGAGAATAGTGGAATGGGAGAATGTTGCTGGAATGTTGCTCTGAAAGGAGCAAAATCAATACCACTTGAGAAAATACTTTCATCAGAAGAATTCCTGCTTTGTTGATAAGAGCTTCATTTGGAGATGTTAAATCATGCAAAACCAACTAAAATATCTTGCCTTGTGCGATTGATACTGATTCCAACTTCAGTCTTGTAGTTACTTGCTGCAGAACTGCAAGCTAAGGATTTGTTGATTTGCTTTTTTTTTGTTTTGTTTAAGAGAAACTGATAGGGATAAATCAAGTGGAGTGAATGGTCTTCAGATGAAACCACGTGCTATAACTGATTCTGCCTTGACTTTATATTATTGAGATTTCTTTTAATGCAAGGCAGACTTGGAATAATACGTGCATATTCAACTAATATAGGATTACTTGGTCCCTTCTGTGGTTGGTGCAAGTTGGTTTTTAGTTCCCTTGGAGCCCTATGTTAAACAGTTTGGAAATAAATGACCTTTGTAGATGAAACCTGTTTGCCTCAAATAGGCATTCTGCTAAATTTTCTTCCTGTAGTGTGTTGAATCAACCTCTGTTTTGATCTAAAATACAGCAGTTTGTTCCTAGCATAGAGATGGGGTTCTAATGAAGTGGAACTGACCTGAAAGGTGGCTGCTGTTCTGAAAGCAAGAACTAACCAAATACTAAAATGAGTGTGCAGACTTGGGTGCCTAGAAAAAGAAGAGCAGGTGGCTTCAGCGAGGAAGAGGGCATGTGACTCCTGAAACTCTCCTGTCCACTTTTTGTTCCAGTGTATGGGAACAGAATCAGGGCAACGCTTCACCTGCAGACCTTTGCTCTCACCAAGCTGCACTGCTCTGTGCTTCAGTTTTCAGTGGTGTGTGGATATCTGTCAGTGTCTGGTCTTGATGAGATCTTTCACTTACAATCTCTAGTAGGATTGAGCTTTAGGCCACCCTGCAAGTGTAAATGTTCATATTTGCTTTTCTTTCCTCCTGTCAAGTCCAAGGCGTATCAGCTGGAGCAGAGATCAGATATCCAGACCTTGTAAGAACACTAAGTATAGCAATCTAATTGAAATAGGGTTCCATAAAAAATAACTACTCTCCTGGACAGAAATGTTAGCAGTTTTTGCACAGGTTTAGAATAATAGTAAAGACTTTTAGATAGAAACCCTCTGTAAAGGTTTTCACATACAGTCTAGTCTCTCTCTGTGTGGATTGTTATGGGAAACCTATTTCCATGCTGTCATCACACACCTCATAGGTCAAGCTGGCTGTTTTTTTAGCTGGCTGGCAGTTGGTGCTGATCTAGAAGATGTGCTGTCAGGAGTCATTTAAAGGAATGTCTTGTAACAATTCTGAATAACAATATGGCTCAAGTTAGGATATGCAAACCTGTTATTCATATTATAAGCAGGAGAGAAAACAAGCTGAAAAATTGTCCTTGGCTTGCACAACAACTTATGCATATGACAAGGAAAGCTCCTGATGAACTCCTAAGATGTTAACATCTCCCTGTGGCATAGGCGTGCCATAGAGGCTTTTCAGTAGATTTCTAATGGTGTTCTGTTCTTGTCTGTGAACCATACACATCCTAGAACCCTTGGCTCTGTGCATCAGCGCTGTTTCATGACTAACGTGTATATGACTGCTCAGAAGATACTTGGATGGAATTTTTTTTTCTTAGCTTTAGTCTGCTGGTAATTTGCAAATAGCTTTTAAGAAGTTAATGAACTTCTCCTGTCCTTGGTAAAGGCAGCTACATTAATGGCACCTAGGATGGCACCTGTCTTGCCAAATTCCAGCAGTTGTGTGCAGTAGGCATCTGAAAGTTGTAGTCTCCTTTGCAGGCGAGAGAAATAAGTGTGTGTAGAGTGTGATTGATCTGACCTGTTTCTGACATCTGCTTTGGGATGAGATAATTATGGTGTCTCAGAAACTACTTATCCTGATAGGATCTCTTGAATGCTGCTGAGGGTGACCATTTCAAATACAGACAGATGCAGATAGCCATTGAATACTTGTCTAACTCTTAAGAGTGGAAACAGGCATCAAACATGGAAGGCAAAGCAGAGGTGGCATTTGTTACACCGAGTGTGAGAGATGAATGTGGCCCTGTGCTGTGGCTGACTCTATGGGCAAAGCACTGAATATTCCCTGGTGGCATAATTGTTTCCTTTTATATGTGTGTTTTAGAATCAGGGTTCTTCCAATTCTTTTTACTATCCTTGTTTTTCCCTTCCTCATAACACTTCCCCTCAAAATTCAGAACTTACTGGGAATGGTTTTGTTGTGGTCTTTTAACAGACCTTATTCAACCTCCATTTTAACCTGTGTGGTACAACTGTGGTGGATTCTGGTCTGATGGGATGCACAGCATGCTTCTAGCAGTCTAGTCAAAGAAGGCTCTTCAGGAAACATTTTATCTTGATTTCTACCGAAATTACATGTCTGATAGTGATTTGAACTTATATGCTGAACTTACTGCTGAGAACCTTAATTCTGGAAGTGTAACTTTGAAAACTTCAAGCAATACTATGACATTCAAAGGTTTTAATCAGATGAGTATGTTTTGTATTTCCAGTGATTTGAACAAGAAAGTAATTTGAACATCACATTTGTTTTGAAAGAAAATATTTGTGGGCTTAGTAGGCACAATGTGGTCTACAGTAACTTAAGTTACTGAGTTTAGATATTTGCTTAATGGGAAATGCATTGAGGGAGGGGGAAACAGACCTTCCTTCTGTAGTTTGGGATGCTGGAAAAGGACTGGTTTGAGTGTGTGTACACAGAAGAGTCCATGTATGAAGACTGCTGCAGAAAGGAAATGCCTCAAAATAGGTCTTGACTGTTCCTGCCTGTCTTTAGGACTCTCAGGTGAAACAGTGCATGGGAACAGAACGTGGGCTGAGTAGACTGGGTTGCCAGGTTGGATCAGTTGCTGGGTATCTGTGCTCTAGTTGAGACTGTCTAAGAGCTGGTTTTGAGACCCGTGAGAGAGAAGTCTAAAGGAGCATTGACAGTGTCTACTGTGTCCACCTCCATAGGCTTAAGGGGTTGCAGGGAACTCCGTAAGAACCCAGGCAGTACCAAAGACCTGCAAGCTCCTGGTTGGTGTGTTAAGACTCAGTTTTCCACTAAATAACTAACTCGAACTTCCAATTGTCTGTCTCCAAGTGTGCCATGACTCCTATGACCATGGAGCTACAGAATATACAGAATCAAGAAACTCAATTTTTAGCTGAATTCTAGAATAATCTGACACCTTACTCATAAAAGAATTCCAGCCTCTATTTACTCAAGTCTCTCTGGTACCTTAATCCTCATACCTGTAGTGGCAGTTTTAGGAACTTTGGGCTGGTGCTGCTCTCCACTTATTTGCAAAGCTGAACTGTGGCCCTGGCTAGGAATTTGACTGGGAATAAAACAGGAAACCTCCAACCTTGTCCTCTGTCCTTTCAAAATCGTCTTCACTCTGCAAATCTATGGAAGACTTCACAGGTATAGCTGAGGAGATGGCAACTGAAGCAGTGCACGAAGGTGTGTAGCACTGCACTGAGATGCAACTTGCCTGTTACTGCTAATTGTGCAACCTCTCTTACAATTCTGAGCTCAGAGAATTTGATTTGTAGAAGTCTGAAATGCTGCTCTTATTAAGAGGGAGTGATGTGTGGAGCACTGGAAATTAATTAGTTGCCAGGCTAAAGTCAAATCTAAAGCTGCTGCTGAAACGGTTTGTAGAATCTCTGCCTAAGACAGGTTTGTCTTTACCACTTTAGTCTCCCTTCAAAATAATTTCAAAGTCCTTCAGAGACTTAATTTGTTCTGTCTTAAGTGTTGTCTGTCACTCCCACAGTGGCTATCAGGAGTGCGTGCGTATTTTGTGCTACGTTTTTTCTGAACTTCTTGGATGAGCTTGTGGAGCAAGACAGAACATGATGAAAGCAGATAATATGGAGAGCTTGGGAAATACATCTCCACATAGAGATCACGTTACTTTATCATAATCTCAGCCCTGGTTCTCTAGAATGCAACATGTATGGCTGGGTCTGCGGGCAACAAAGTTTTGGAAATCATAACTGACCTTAGTGAAGTAATAGGACTATGTGGAAGTCACAGGGTGGGGTACAGAAGAGTCTAAAATGAGGATTTTCAGTGTGAACAGTTGTTAGAAGCTCCTGGGCTAGTGCTGAGCCTCACAAAAAGCAATGAAGACAACACAAGCCTAAGGTGCAGCAGATATAAAGTGCTGATATGGCCTGCTTGCTCTGAGAGCTGTGTAAACCAGCTAGGTGGTTTATCCAGAAGCCTTAGCCAGGACTTGGGCTCCCTAGTCTCTGTTTTTGTGTTGTACTCTTATCTACTGGCTGCACAAAACTCAAACACTGTGTAACTTACTTAAGAGGCTGCTATTAAAAAATATTGGAGCTCATATTTTTGAAAGCTTTGTACTGTAATGTAGCTTAAAATACTCGAAGAGTTCATGTGCAGTGGCTGGCTGAGTGAGACGTCAGGCTGAAAAGTTTGGATGCCATACATAGCTGTTCCATGGAGCTATGGTGCTCGTTCTGCTTAGTTGTTTTTGTTGATGCTGTTTTGCTTTGGGATTGGTGAAGTCTCTTGGCTTATATAAAGGCAGTTTCAGTGAGTGTGGGAACATCCAGTAGCTTGATGTAAACTAAACATTGAAACTGGAAGTACAGCCTCTGGTACTGTGTTGGCTCAAGTTTAAGGCAATGGTAACTTAGTTCTGCCTTAGTAAGAGCTAAAGGGACAGACAGTGTGGCAGATCATGTGGAAAGGGAGCCATGGGGCTTTAAAGTCTGTTCTGGATTTAAACAACTCTGTTGGATTATGGGCCTTTAGTCTTCCTCACCTCCCAAATCAGGTATTGGATTTAATCCCAGGTTCAGGACTGGGATTAAAGGAACTGAATGTCTAATTTATAAGCAGACACTGGATTCTGTTCCAAGTATGTTGCTGCCTGGCAGCTGTCCAAGTGTGTGCTGCTTTGGCTGTCAGCTGCTGCTTGGTCTGCAAAGGGCTCTACCTGAAACTGCTTCTAGACTGAGTGTAAGAATGTTTGGGTTTTTTTTTTATTTTACTGGGTAGAAAAATGCTTATTAAATAATCAGAAATGCAAAAAATATTGTCAGAAATACTAAACCACAGACTGTCATATATAGTAGTTGCAAGTAAGTGGCATTTAATTAGGCATGAATGTATTCATTTATGTTTAAAAAGTACAGCATATCTTTAGCTGAACAAGAAATCTCAACATAAAGCTGTTGGAAAAATAATGTGGAAGGATCCAGTTCTTCATAGGTGTCTGGCTTCTCTGCTTTTCCAAGACTTGTAGGGCAGTCCTTCAGCAGGGCTTTGTAGAGGACCTGCACTAAGACCTTGTTCCCCTCTCCCTGCCTGGAGAAGGGAACTGAATCCTTTGCTTTATCCACGTTTGTCTGGAGAAGCTCCTGTTCAGGCTGCCCGGAGTTCAGTGCTGTGGTTGGTGGGGACTGGCAAGCACAAGGAGCAGGTGTCCCCTGCTCTGGGTGCAGCGTCAGTGTCACTCGGTGGGCAGTGACATCAGCCTGGCACCAGCCCTGTGTGACTGAGCTGTGTGTGTGTGTTCCTTTCGTGCCCTGCCTGCATTGCTATTCCTTTGGGATTTTGGTGCATGGATTTCACTACTGTGTGAGGCTCAACTAGTGAAGAGAGAGGCAAGAGACAGGTGGTATTACTGGTTAACTTTCCAGATACACAGCGCTGACTATATCCAGGGAAAAAAACAAAGCCAAACAAACCTTGGGCCTCTGCGTTGGCAGGTTTTAATGAGTAGCAGCTATTGGCTATCCATGGTAAAGCAGCCAAGGATGATGCTTTTCATGTCTCAGTGCAGAACTTTCCTGAGACTTCCTTTTTTGTCTGCCAACCAGCCATGTTGTTTAGTTTAGCATAAATAATCTGGATGGAAAAGCTCATTTTTAAATTGTTGTTGGTAATTCTGCATACCTCACGTGGAGAAGGTGTATGAGCTTATATTCATTGTTTATCCTCAGAGTATTTCTGCAATCAGCAGCTGTTTCAGCTGTGCTTCAATATTGCTGTCATGGAAGGAAAATAACCTTTTCACAAGCTGAGACTGATGGCACCTCCTGTAAAAGAAGTAACGTGCGCATTTCCTTTCTAGGCAACATCCACTAAGCAAACTTCTTTAACTGCTTTAACTGAAGATTTTTGGTAATGATTATCCCTTTCATACAGTTCACAGATGTTCTGCATTAAAGGAGTTGGCATCTAGGAATCTTACTCCTGCTCACAAGTTCTTTTACAAGATAGTGCTACACGGTCCTAGGTGTGAGTCGGAGTGTAAGAGCTGTCTTTCTTTGGGAATAAATACATGAAAAATGGTTTGAACTAATTAGGGATAAAATTGTTTGAGGCTGAGACAGATGTAGAAAGAAACTGAAACAGCACACGTTAAGAAATAGAGAAGAAAGTGTGTATATTGGCTTCGGAAATAGTGTGGCATATTTAAATAGAGACAAACATTCTGAATTTTTTCAGTCTTTAGTTCTGGCAGTCTTCAAAGTCTTACCAGTGAGCAGTGATAACTTCAAAACAATAATGAAGCTAAATGTGAGCAGTTTGAGTTACCGCAGTTCACGCAGAACTTGGCACAAATCCTGTTTTCTCTGTGGAAATGCAGAAATGATGGGACTTGTGTTTCACAGGCTTAAATTCAAGTTGGAAAGTCTTAGGTGAGATAGTCACACCTAGTATTTGCATTCTGACTTCTGTAGTTACTGTGGTGGATGTTCTGTATTACAGTACTAATTATATCTGAAGGAATGATGTAAGTGTCCTGAGCAGAGATGGCTTTTTTCACAAGCAATAGGCAACTTTTTAAATGAAATCCTGCATGAAAAAGCAGGTTATATTCAACTACTGATGTGGTGGAACTTTTAATAGACCATGCTGAAGAAATGTGTGTATTAAGGAGGTAGTAAGGGACTGGTGAAGCACTCTCTTAATGTGAGATGCTCACCTAGGTTATCTGTCCTTTCAGCTAAAATTAAATAATTACTCTGGCTTGTGCAGCTGTTTCCACAAAGTTTCATAGATGCCAGAGTCAGAAAACTGATTTGCTTAGAGGGGGCGTGGCCATGCTGTAGCTTTTGGGTTTGAAGTTTGCATCTTGGTTAGAGAGCCTGTGACATTGCCTTTTCTTTCAGGCATTGCCAGGAGAAAACATGGTTGGGCTCAGTACCCAAATCTTTGTCCTGTACCTTTGGGACTGGGTGGCTGCCCCCACCTCCTGATGACACCCCTCTGAGTAGCTCCTAGGAAAACCCCTTCCAATATGTGCCTTGGGATTTTAGGATTGAGTCGTCTTTGTGGATAAGTTTGACTAAATTAGCAATGACCAAAGTTGATGTTCCTGCTATCTCCTTCTTCAGGACCTTGGTCTTTCATGTGAACTGAGCACTTTGTTTTCCCTGTGTGGACTTAGACTCCTCTGTGTAGGGTTTGAATTGATTCTTCTTGCCTTTTTCAACCACACTTTAAATGGATCAGAACTTAATTGTCTACCAGTGACTGCAAGCTTATGGGCAAATCAGTTTGGACTTAATGGCAGCTTTTTCTCCAGAAAGGTACAAAGTTCTCACTTGAAGTTCCTCTGCATGTACCTGAGGGCATTAGAAGGCCCTCTGAACTTAAGTCTGTGTAACGCTGAGAAACCAACACAAAATACAGCTTTTGGGTTTACAGAATGGGAATATGTACACAAACTGTGCTGTGGAACAGCACCATGAGGGCTGCACAGTGTCTGACAGGTTGTAAAATAAGTATGGGGTTTTTTTAACAATAACTACTATTCTTAATTTAATCTGGAAATTACTGACCAGTTGAAAGAATAACTTCTTTCCCCTCTTCCCGTATCCTAAGTACCCAAGATCTATCAGGACTTTGTATGTACTATTGGAAATGCTGGATGAAGAATTTGAGTTTGGCATAAATGTGGCATTGAATGTGATTTCTGACCTGAAGCTGTCAGTTAACAGATGTTCTCGCCTTCTACCCCCACCACTGGATTATAGGCAAAAAACTCATTTGAAGTGTTTAATTCCAGATCTTACAGGCCTTTTCCTGGAGCAGGCTGAAAACAGAAGTTTGGTGGAGTCTAGACCTAGCTGTGGCTTGTGTGTAGCTATTTCCAGAGAAGCCTTTCTCTGACAGTAACTGTATGAAGTAGCCTATACATTTAGAATGCTGTATTATTTATCACTGATGGAAAAAACTGTGAAGCAAAAGGAAGAAATAAAAACCACACAACCCCATACCTAAACAGCATTGCAGTTTATCTTCTATGTTCTCTTCTACTAGTTCAAAATATAGTAAGTCACGATCTCCAGAATTTACTGGCACAGGTCTCAAATGGTTTTAGATTCTGAAAAAAAAATAATTTAAACGAAGTAGAATGTTACTTTTAAATGCAAACATAGTGCAACTTTGGTCCTCTGTTAACATTTTCTAGACTTAAAGACAGACTTCAGTTTAAGCTGACTCCTTGGGGTTCTTGTAAAGCTTTTTTATTATTAGAAAGCCTGTTTCCTGACTTGAACACTTGTTGGTATCTAGTTTAGGAGACCATGTCCCATAGTTGTGCATTGTTCTGGCCCTTCTGGTCACAGTGTACTCGGGGAGTTGTAGGGTCAGACGTGCTCCCAGCTCTGGCAGAAGTGTTTGCAGTAGGGGAGCTGAGGGTACTCACCCACGCTGTAAGTCCATGAGCAAGTGCCAAATGTCATGGGGTTTTTAGGTCATGTATGGACACATGAGCAAAACCAGCAAATGCGTATTATAAACACCTAAAGTTACTCTTAAATTTTTTTTCCTACACAGAGCTCAACAAAAATCCAGTGGAAGGCTTTTCAGCGGGCTTAATAGATGACAATGATCTTTATCGATGGGAAGTCCTCATTATTGGTCCTCCAGATACACTATAGTAAGTACTGCTACTTATACAGAAACTTAAATGAACTGGGATTTACTAGTTTTAGTTTGCTCCTAGTGAATAGAAGCTAACCAAAACCTTTGTGCTAAATTAGGTAATGCTGTTCTGTTGCTAGCAGAATATGTGTAAATAGCTGGATTTGCTATGTAGAAGTTCTAAACTGCTTTGCTCCCCTGGGAAAAAGCAACGCTGATCTCTTTTTGTTTGTATGGAAAAGAAAGTGAATAGGTACACTTAGAGGCAGCTTCTGTTTTCTTTCACATGTCAGGCAGATAAAATCCACTATTTGCTGTTGCTGTTGAGAGGCTGAATTTCAGCTGATAGTGCTATGTTAAACTATTACAACTTCATGCTTGTGATGATAGGAAAATACTCAGTTCAAGTGAGGTGTAGCTGGAGGAAACCGCAGCAGTCCATAGAATTAGCTTCAAATCCTGTCAGTTTGAGATGGGAGAACTTCAAGGGTGACCTGGAGTACTTTGTGGTGGTCATCTACTCCAGTTTCTGGGAAAAGGTTTTATGCCCAGGAGAGGTCAGTTTAAAGTGTACTCCTGAAGATGAACTCTGTTCTCTTCTTTAAGATGTTGCAGTGGTAAATTACTGATACAAAAAGCCCGGTGACATTGACTTGAGGTCAGTTTTGGTTGCAGTGTGAAGTTTGTGTGGGTCTGTTGGCAGACTTCTAATAAGTACTTAAACCCAATAATCGAATTGCTTGGCTTTTCCTTAAGCTCACTACACTGTGGTTCTCATGTCTTGCATGAGATGTTTTCTCCAACTTCTGTTGACCTTTTCTGAACAATCTTGTGGTTCTGTTACAGTCTCATGGCTATTTTATAAATGCAGTCAAAATGCTGCTTGCAATTGATCATTGTCTTAGGTGTTAAAAGTTGCAATAGTGGGTTTTTTCCCTCCACTTTTGTAGGGTCCTGAGCTTTTTTTGAGGCTTTTTAGGTAAGAAACTCTCTTCTGCTCCAGTCCCCAGTTGCTGTTTTTCAGGGTAGTATTACACTGAGTCCTTCTTCCCTGGGCTGTTTGATAAGGGTGGTCTTATATAATAGTGTAACTTAACCAACTTTCAAACTTCAGTCTCATTCCTGGTCCCACTTCTTCTATTCTGAGTTTACTTGAAAAGACTTTAGACGTAGTGCATTATTCTTCTGAGAGAAACCCTTTTATCAGGAATATTGCTAAAAATGGCATTGATCTCCCTTAAATGACGGCTGTATTTCATTAACTGATTTCTAATGTATATCCAGTTTAAAAGCTGTATTTATATGCAGTTGATACGGGGCAACCAGGGATGCCCTACAGCTTAGTAGTTTTTGGATCTGCTCCTTTAAAAAGGGAAAGAAGGACTTTCTTAGTTACAAAGAGAAGGGTTTGCCTGGTTTGGGGCTCTCAACAAATGCAGTCTAGCTCTCCTTTGTCTTGACATTATGGATGTTAAAACTGTTTCTGGAATTCTTACGTTCCTGGGATGAAGGATTCTTGGGAAACCGCCTGCCTTTTCTAAAACTTGTGAAAATGAATGCTGTGGATTCAGATCCCCTCAGCTGCTTCAAAGAGCCACGTTACTTAAATGCAGTGCTTTTTGGGGTTGGTTTTTTATTTGTTTGTCCAGGGGTTTTTTTGAGACAGTTGCTGGAACTGCACACCTTTGCTTGGAGGTGGTAAAACATGTTATTTTCTCAGTAGCCGGTGCCCTTTAGAGATTCCTACTCCTTTACAAATACAGGAAAAAAATTGCACTGAACAGTTTTCTACAGCAATTCTTCTGTCTGTGTGGCTGCTGAGGAGTAGCTTGTCACACCGTGCAACTCATGCTATCTTCTTTGGAGGTTTATGTTCCTCTTTCTGTTCTGCCTTTGCAATTCCAAATTTTGTTACACCCTTCAGTTAAGAAGAAATGGCAGTAGCAGGACAAATGTTACGTTAATGACATTAGCGAAGTATTCCATCTGTAAACCTTTTCATCTAATACAGGCCTTCACATTTTTCAAAAGGGACTATTCCTGGCCTGCAACTCCACATAAACCCTGGATGTTTCTTGTTTATTATTATTTTCCAGTTGAGTGGGTAACTAATGCAGAACACCTCACTGTTGTGCCTGAGTCCCTTTAGCTTAGTGTTAAAAAGGTAGCATTCGAAGTCTTTTTACATTTAATGCTGTAGATAGAGCCAAAGCTTTCTGCAGTTTTTCCGTGGGGGTCACTGCTGCAGACTGAGACCACAAAATTAGGACTGAGGTCTCTTAACAGAGAGGAAAATGGGTGTCGGCTGGGCTTGACTTAAAATAAGGCAGTTATTGGCAATACCTTTTTTTTTCCTGTTAATAAATGTACTGGGAAGGAAAAAATGTAAGTTGTGATTCCAGATGGGAAATTCCTTGGCAGTTTTTTGATTTCCCGCCCCCCCCCTGTGGTTTTTCCCCTCTGGAACATCATCCTAGTTCTAAAAAAGATCATGCTGGAGAACTGGCAGTATCTTGTGAAAGGATCTTCTCTATGTAGAAACTCTTTAGATTGCATATGGAAGTGTTGGTACTGTTAATTACTAACATGATGTTAAGTTGTGTGAGGTGTAAAGTTAGAGCTTTTGATACATCAGTAAGTTCTGAGCTTCAGCTTAAGCTTACAAGAAACTCTACTAAGATATTTTTGATTCCCCAGTGAAGGTGGTGTTTTCAAGGCTCATCTTACTTTTCCAAAAGACTACCCACTGAGGCCGCCAAAAATGAAATTCATCACAGAAATCTGGCATCCGAATGGTAAGAAATGTCAAAGTTTCAATTTTTTTTGAAGTTCAGAACTAAAATGCAGTGAAGACAAATGGATACATTTCTGTTAGTGTTAGAAATATGAAACCCTGCTTTACTTTGCCATCCTCACTTAATAGAGAAGTAATAACAACGGCAGAGTTTTTAATTGTGCTGTTCTGAGAGCATAAAATACTCTTACAGTATTTTCAGAAGCTCTTCAGAGTAGGTTCTTGCATTCCTGGTAATTGTTAGGGGATATTTTTCTTAATTTTTTTTCCTACGTACCAAATTCTAGTCTGAGGAGAAATTTGACTTCTATAGCTGCCTTTTGTTATATCTTCAAATATTTCTTCTTGCTGTTACTGACTTGGCAGTTCAGTATAGAAGTCCCAAGGTTGTCCTCATCTAGTGAAGCATGAAAAGAAATCTTTTGGTCCCTCCAAAGGAGACTTCTCCTTAACGTCTCATTTATTTATGGACTGTTGGAGGTTAGATGGGAAGGTAAAATAAAATGGAAGATGGTTTTACTGGGAAAGAGAAATGCTCTTCAGCTTCAGAAACTGTAGATGTTGAAAGGTGGGAGGAGACAGTGCTCCCATCAAAAGGACAGGGAATATTTTAATCCTGTGTCAGTTTCAGCTCTGGAAATATCAGAGTACTTGTCAGGCACTTTCTAATTCCAGCAGTTTAAATCATATTTCAGTATGTTCCAGTAATATCCAGCTGATGCTGTTGCTGTGGAAAAAAGTCAGTTTCTAGTTTGCTGAACTTAACAGAAAAAGCTGTAGTGGAAGCCTGTCTAAATAAATAGTCTTGAGAGTTGCAGCATGATGTTCGACTGAGTCCTTCCTCCCCATGTGCCCTCTCTGTCAGGAGTTCAGGCACATTCAGACTTCCACCAAGCCCTGTTTATTACAATTTAAGTTCTGCAATAGTTAATTACTTTCCTTCTTTATAAAGTGCCTTCACTAACATGTTTCAGACTAGCTGGAATGAAGATGAACAGTTCCATGACTGTGCTGAAGAAATGCCAGCGTGTTGTTCATGACTGAAATATGCCTTGTTCTATTTTGTAGTTGACAAGAATGGTGATGTCTGCATTTCAATTCTTCATGAGCCTGGAGAAGACAAATATGGCTATGAAAAACCTGAGGAACGCTGGCTTCCCATTCACACAGTGGAAACTATAATGATTAGTGTTATTTCTATGCTGGCAGATCCCAATGGTGATTCTCCTGCTAATGTTGATGCAGCGGTAAGATTTTCCTTGGTCTGCCAATTGTCTTCAATGTAGAAACCTTACAATGGAGTTCTGTTTCTAGTTTAGCAAACAGTAACTTTGGGAAGAACCTTTTCTATCACAGGCTAAGGCTACCTTTTTGTTGGGAAAAACAGTGATGTTATCAGACTGAACTACTGTTTAGCCTTGGGAAGTTTCTTTCACCTCTCTAGAGCAGTCTTCCTGTCCCATGGATTGGAGCAGTAGGTTTGACTGTGTAGGTCTGTGCTCTTAGAAGGTACTCGAAGGCTTCACTGGGCATCTGGCCTTCAACTCAACAGGAAGGGTTGTCCCAGACTAGTCTGACTCGCTAAGGAGTGAGGAAAAATGGTCTGATTTACAGTCAAAGACCAGGGTGAATCTGCAGGCATTAAGTGAGATGCAGCACAGTGTTCTGGAGCATGGCCTGTGCTGTGTGCATGTATAAACACAGCTATCAGCTTGCTAGAAGAGCTGTGTTTAGAGCAGAATAACAGGCTGAGAACTTCAATTGGTGGGGAGAGGAAAAAAGTCTCAGTTCTGGAAGGGTATAGGGGAGCAGATTTCAAGTCCCACTCATCTGATATACACTACCGTGCTCTTGAATTGCAGTGCAGCAGTGAGTGTTGTCCCCTCACAGAAGAGTAGTTCTAGCTCATTTTAACTGTGGGGGTGAGGAAAAAGGAGATGGGAACTGTGAGATGCAGAGTTTTTAAAGGAATGTTAACCTGCTCTGTCAGCTGAGCTATGCCTTCCCAAAGTGGGTGGAAGTTTAGTAGTTTCCTGGAGCTTTTGATCTACTATGTTGTGAGTATTTTCAAAGGTGGTTGAGTTCTGCTGAAAAATCATCATGGGAACAGACTCATGTGGAACAAATTTAATGGGAACAAGACAGAAAACAAACTAAAAGTTGTAGTGAACAATTTCCTCATTTAACCTTTTTAAGTGTTAGACCTCCCCTTTTTGAGTCATTTTACTGGTGGAAACAGACACCCAGGAAGCATGGACGTTTCCTGCTGGCAAACCTGAGAGCACCGGGAGGAGCAAGTTATTAATGAAATTCTGAAAGTGCAGTTAGAATTCCTTAGTTCACAAACTCATGTATGTTGAATGTAGTTGGCCTAACCCTGGAGAAAGCTCTTGCTTTTAGCTGTGCTTGTCACCTTCCTGGCATCAGACTTTGTGTATTGTGCCCCACTCTTGACAACTACTTCAGGAGTGGGGTTTTTATTTTTTTTGTTTTTTCCTTAGAAAAGTTAGACACAAAATGAATTTGCCTTAGGGTAAAGGTCAAAAATGAAACCAGCTTTTTCTAGCCCAGCATAAAAGAACAAAAAGATCCAAACTTGACTGTGAAGATAGTAGTGAGTCATCACTTTGGATGCTAGAAACTATTTCCTGACTGTGGCATTACATGTTTCAAGGAACTTTTAAAGTGCTGTTTGAGCAGTTGGCTTCTCCTGCTGGTTTGTAGACCTCTTCATATTAGCAAAAACATACTGATCAGGGTAATGAAGAATCAGCAGCTCCTGTGTTTACTACAGCAATAAAATTTGGCAGTAACTGTAAGGTACTTTGTCTGCTGTCACTAATTTCTGCTTTTAAGTGAATCTAGTGAATAAGGTGTTACAGGCAGTTCACAGGATTATAGGAGCAGGGGATATATCTGCTTTCTGGAAAAACAATGTATGTTGGAGTACTGTCTTTTGGAGTGGGAGAAAAATGAGGGTCAGGAACCTGAACAGATAGTTTGAAAAGCAAATAAAACAGTTCATGACCTAAAATAACATATTTGGAGATTCACCTGTCAAATTGGAAACTTTGCATGCTATTCAAATCTGAACAATTCATAGAACTACAAATCTAAAAAGTAGAAACCAAAACTAAGACTCTGAAGCTCTGAGGGTGCAAATTCAATGCTTTTTTTGGCCTTGAGCCATCTTGTGTAAGCTGTCTTGTGTCCCAATCCAAGGAACCAAATGTTTGCTGCATGAATTGCTGAAAAAGAACAAATTAATTAGTAGCCTTATTTGTGCTTTCATAGGAGAATTAAGACATGCTGGGCTCTCCAATGTGCTGATTGTTCAAGTGAGCTTGGAGGTGATGAACGTTAGGGTATGCCATTTATCACTCAGATGTACTACAACCTTCACTCCAAGTGGGGGTGAAAAGGTGGTGTATGCTAGATTGCATCAGGTAAAACAGTGTGGGGGTTTTTAACCCCTTGCCTCACCCCTGCAGTAAGAATATATTGCTTATATCAGAAACTAAGAACTTTAGAACTTCATGAAATAAGAGGTTCTTTATATTTTCCCCACCACTTCTGACTGGAAGGCAGTACCCAGCACGTCAGTCTTCACCACACGTGATGCTCCTGTGCTTTCATCTGAGCTCGCTGTGAGCCTGGCACAAAACAAACCTGGCTGCACTTTTTCCTGTAGGTTTTTGTGATACCTTGATGTGTGCATCTCTGGGTTCAGACTTCCCTCTTACCTATCTTCCTGCTTATCTTTATCTTTGCTCTTCATCTCTGCAGTTCTGAAATCAGATCCCTGTCACAGCGACCAGCCCTGTACGTGAGCTGAGTATTCTGCTAAGGTCTTTCTCACAGAGCCAATATCTTACAGCCATATCTAATTAGGAGATGTTTGCTTTCGAAGGACACTGCTGTGCCTCTTCTGGATACTGTGACTTCTCAATTTCTGTCCTGGAGTGTCCTGACTAGATTGAAGGGAACTGAAACTGTCCTAAAAAAAAAAATCTCAGGGTAACTGCTGGCTCCACAGTACCTGTGTACCTTTTTCACCACTGCAGTTAAAGACATTATCTCTAACACATAAAAGCAGGTTGTGGTCTACAGGTTGAGTTTGCTGCTACTTTGCAGGCTGAAGCAAATAGATTTTAGCACAGTGTGAAATACTGGTAAGCCACCAGGTTTGTCTTGAAGTGTGCCTAAAATCCAAGGGGAAAATTACATCCTCACTGTCTTGTGAGCAGCTGGCACAGAAACCCAGAGCAAACTTTGAAAAGTCCTGAATATCACAGGTTTTCAGTGAGTAGCTCAATGCGTGTAAGCAAATTTAGGTGTTGACTAGATGGCTAATGTCTGAAAACACAAACACCAAGAGTCTTCCTAGAGCTTGTACACTGTTGTAGGACTGACATCTGAAAGCTGTCTATTCAATTACAGAAAGAATGGAGAGAAGACAGAAATGGAGAATTCAAAAGAAAAGTTGCCCGCTGTGTAAGAAAAAGCCAAGAAACTGCTTTTGAGTGACACTTATTCAGCAGCTAGTAGCTTCACTTTTTTCAGGGTAAGTATCCTTCTCAAGACAAGTCAGTTACCTGAGTTGAGGAGTTCCTGCTTAAATGTTGCTGAAATACTTTTTGCCCCCCTCAAAAGCAAAAAGAAACCCCCAAACCTTTCTTCTCAGCTGCATGGTGTCAGTGGAGCTCTTTGGCTGTATGCAGTACTAAAGACTAAAAGAATTTAAGTGCACTTGACAGCCCATTCTGCCAAAATTGGGGAACTTCTCTTGTATTCTTGCATTTTATGCTGTTCAGAAGATGAACTTCTCTTGATCAGAATTCATCCTGCTTAATTAATGGCACTTAGAGGTTACTGGAGCTGTAATAGAAGGGGGTGATAATTCTTTAAGACTCATTATTGTGAAGAACACTTGTTAGAATCTTAAAAGCATCTTGAAAGTCTTGTTATGTCAGGAGTTGCAGATTATCTTGCAGATGTTGGTGGCATGTTGCATATAGGTGTTAAATGAGACTTCAGTGAGGTTGTCAGGAACCACTGAGAAGGGTTTGCTTCAGGTATCTATGGGAGATTCAATGGAAGGCTCCTGGCACAGCAGAAAGCGTCAAGTTAAGATACTAACCGTCAGTAATACCAAGAAAGGTGGTGTTCTCTTCAGCAGCCCAAAAAACATTTTTAGTGAGGAAGGCTTGGATATAGGGTAATAAAAACAGCTGTGTTCTGCTTGGAAACTGAACTGTGGCATATCTGAGAGCCTGGACAAGTTTTGATCTGAGAGTAGCTGATGTGATATTTGCGTTTTATGCCACCCTGTTAGAGAGCTTCTAACTCAAGATTCTTACTCTTAATTTACGCAATCCCATCTCGGTTTTAATGGGATTTTTTTTTTAAATAACCTCTCGTAGAAAGCTCTGTATTAAAGCATGGCCCTTAAATCCATGGCCTTTGGTCACTTTATCTTGGGTATGCCAAGGAAAAACTTCCTCCATGAGCTAATAATTTCCCACTCTTCAAAGCAATACAGAGCTTCATGTTGAAGCTGCCTTTTCTTAATGGTTGGTTTGGCAAATTAACTGCTCTGACCCATTTGGCTAGAAAACTCCAAATCCATATTTACTGGTTATCTACAGCATACATAATTCACAGGGACAGAAATATGGCACTGTATGTAGTTGAAAGGGGTTGTACTGACTGAACCAGAGCAGCATACTACATTCTTCTGCTAGGCAGTTTTTTTCATCACAGTGGTACAGGAGAGAATTCCTTTCTTACCCTTTTGTTAGCACTGAGGGGGTTGGGGGAAGGCTCCATCTGTGACAAATTCGTTCTGCAGTCTCTCTTTGCAGAAATGCTTTGATTGAAAGGAACTTTCTCCAGTACAGATTAAGCATGAAAAATGCCTAATATTGATCAAAAGACTAAGCAAAGGAACAGAAAGTCTTGTACAACTGCCTATAACTGGAGTGCAGGAATTGTTAATGCAGCTGACTTTTTTTTTCCCCCTGTCTTGGAGAAAGGCAGTAACTGTGAGTAACACTCCAGAGTATCCTTAACTAACCTCTCCTCTGTTGCCATGTTGAACTTAGCTATAGTGAAACAATGCTCTTGACAAATATTTTAAGTAATTGGCTGTGTTGCTTTTTTGGAAGGCGAAAGCTTTTCTAAGTCCTGGTGACTCCTCCCAAGTGAGCAATGGGCAGGGAATTGGATGAGAAGGGGCCACAGCTGGTTTCAGACCAGCCCAGTGTGACTGGGGGCTGTGGTGTCAGTGCTTGCTGAGCACTGCTGTGCCATTTGTACCTACCATTCACAGTAAGTAATGCACAGACTTTTCAGTGATAAATCTGCAGTGTTTAGACCTATGTGTGAATAATCAAAGCTTTACACACTGTGCACTGGACAAGCAACACGAGTAACAGTAGCCAGAAAGTCTGGTAATTGAGCTTGGATACACAGTTGAACTAACTCCAGTTGCTGAACTAATTCCAGTCTTTCTCAGGTGATGAGTTTGGATTTATCCATCTTCTGTTCAGAGGTATGTGAAGCTCTTGAACAAGTAATAGTTATTTCTTGAGCTTGAAAAACTAAATAACATCTTGAAAATAATTGAGGGTGAGGAGGGGTTTTATTTTAATAAGTGTGATTTCTTTGCAGGTCTCCAATTGAGAAACATGGCACTGTTTTTTTTCCTGCACTCTACCCACCTATTGCTGGACTTCTGTTGTTACAAGTTGGCAAACACTGGCTGGAACTGGGCTGCAATAAAACATGCCAGTTATCAATGCTGACAAGAGCCTAACAAGTGCCAACACAAGATGATTACGCATTTTGAAATCTAATGAACTGCTTTAACCTTCAGGAAGAATTGTAAAGATGTGTACATAGCACAACATGATCCGGATAATATATATACTGTTCATGTACATCCACAAATACACATTGTACCAAATAATGCTGTCTGTAGTTAGGGATAGAATTGTGTAAATTCTAAAGATTTTAGCAGGTTTTTTCTCTCCCTATTCATTGTTTCCTGAGTTTAAAAAAAACAACAACTTGTGAAGCATGTCAAAACCAATTAGGATACTGAGTTGGTTTTTTGGTTTTGGTTTTTTTTCCTCCCAGTTTAATTTTCCTTTGACCCACTGAGGCTTAATTAAAATTTCTTGCTTATTAAAGTTTAGTATCTCTTTTTTTTTGTTTTTGGAAATGTGCTCCCTTTTATTTCCCCCATCAAAACCTAAAATTTTCCTAATTAAACCCTGAAAGGATTTGCTATCAATTACTTGTGTCTTCTTTTATGATGACCTTTGTAGTCTCAAAGGTGCTTTTTTTTCCTCCCACCCCTTTTTTAAACCCAGTTACTCATCTTTCTTGAATTTGGTATAGCAATAAAACTGGCCATGGAGCACCCTTGAGCAGCCTGATGGATTTTTAACTTCCAAGGACTTGAGTGCTTTCACTTGGAAGTTTGGTTGACTAAGTTAGTCTAAGATAGGAATGAGCTGCTTTTTATGGGTGAAATTTTTGGTTTGCCTTTTTCATTGCCTGTTTGTGGGTTGGGGTGTGTGTGGGGGAGGCTTGTTTTTTCTCAAGGTTGAGTTCAAGCATGCACATCTGTAGGCTTTCAAATGGCTAACTTCTGGGTTTGGTATCAAAAATAGTTTCCCTCCTTTACTCTCTTCTGTGGCCCTTCATCTGCTTTGCCTTCTACTTCAGAGTTTTCCTCACCTAATGTACAAAGAAAATCGCGATGTATATTTTCATGTAATTTGATTTTTGGAATTCTGTCACCTTCTGTAGTGAGTTCTTCCAAAATATAATTTTTTCCAATAATAATGTGTCAAACTGGCTGTCTTGAGTATTGCAATAGGAAGGGTGCCTGTAGTTGGAGCACAACTTACCTGAACATCACCAACAACACAACACCAGCAAACACTCGAGGAACTGGACGTGCTGTGCTTCATCTTGAATAATGAAAGAGCAAACACAACACCCAACTTTCTCCCTGTTGTAACCATCTTTGGCCCTCTAGTGAGCAAATACAAATCTCAGAGTACAAATCTGCTTGCAGAAGGTATCAAGCCTTTGACCAAAGAAACTTTATAAGAAGTACTTGAAACTACTTGACTATTTTCACAGCACAGCATAACCCACTGATAAATCAAGAGTTCCAGTGTCAAAGAGTCAGCTTTTCAGAAGCCTTCAGGCGTGATTTGCTGGCCGGACTTCATTTCATGTTGCTGTGCAACATGCAGATGCTGAAAGGCACATATTGCAGGTTTAGTGAGAGGGGTGGGGTGAAAGGAGGTGACAGTTGTTAGAGGCAAGGCAGCCCTTGGGGACAAAAAGGCATTTTGTATTAAGAGGACTCACAAGGAAAGGTACTACTTCCGCCTACAGGTGCTTTTTAGATAAGCAAGTATGTTTCATATCCATGTTTACGCATTTGGACATGAATTATTTTGTGAAATCATTAGTTAAATTTGCTTTTAAGTGGCTAGGCTGCTCCTGCAGCCAGGCAGGTGTTGCAGTACTTTAGTGCCCAGACACCAGAGCTGATTCGAGTTCCTGTTGGAGCGCTTGTCCAAAAGGTCTTCAGAACAGGTTTCTTTCCCACCAGCTGACTGCCCTTTTCCACTTAAAGTTGGGACTCTGTAGAATTTCAGTGGCATGTTGTCATTTTTGCCATTAAAGAAAACACTGGAAAAAGGCGGATCTTCCTAAACCTAGCAATGGACTTACTCCCCCACAGGCTGCCCTTTTCAATTTCTACAGTGTATCTAGAACTGAGGCAATTCAAGGTACTTGGCTGCTTTCAGCAAGTTCAACAGTGGTCTCTGTTTTGTTTTCCTAAGTAACACACGTAGTTCACCATGGACTCACCTGTAACTTCACAAAATAGTTTGAAGTTTTATTTCTCCGCTCTCCAGAATTGCTGCTTGTTTGTTCTTTGGGGAGGAGGCCTGGAAATGTTTGTCTTGTCTCAGTGCTATGGAAGAACTGGGAATTCCACAGCACTGCTCATTCCCCTCTTTGTAAATTCAAATATATATTTGGCTTACCCAGATGCTCTGTGATCCCACCTGACCCAGATACTCTCCAGGGAGGAGTGTTACTGTGGGATACTGTTAAGATCTCCAAGCTGCAGGTATGGCTAATGCCCAGTGACTGAATTAAAAGAGGCAGCTCAGGGTCTGGTGCCAAGTGTCCAGGTTGTAGGAAGCTCCTGGCAGGCAACAAAATGGCCTGTTTCACTTTTTGAGAGCTGGCTTTTTGTTTGTTCCTGCCCCACACTGAAAGGGGCACTGGTGGAAAGCTGTTACTGATACAGCCAGATGGGAACACCACTGCAGAGCTGCAGTACTGACAAGTAGTATGAGGATTCTTGGTGAAAAAGGAAGTAAACCAGTATTTCTCAGTTTTCCTTGTAGCAAGACCTTGTATCTGGTTTGGTTCGTGCAGGCTGTTGGCATCCTGGATGCTCACTTAACACCTTAGGTTCTCCAGGGATTTGTTATCCCGGCTGAGGGTTTGAGCTGATTTTTTCCCCAACACAGTTTGCCCTGTGTTCCAGATATCAGTGCATCACTGGGGGAAAAGGAAAAGCATCAAATATTAATGAATGTCTAACTAGTGTGGCCATCTTAATTCATTTTTTCTATTTCTCCATGCTGCACCAGAGAAGATCCCTAAAACTCAGAAGGGCTGTCAGATGTCACTAAAATTTGTTCTGCTGCAATGCCCAAAAACACGTATTGAAAGTGGATGATCAATAAGCAGAGCACATGAACTCTAAAGTGATTAGAAGTGTATTTTGGGCTTTGGTAGGCTGATGGGGGGTGGACTCCACTGCGCCTGTACCATCTGGTGCACTGCTCTTGGTGCAGTGCCATCACTGCACACAGAGCAGCAACACGAGTGATTCTAAACCAAATCAGAGGCTGGTTGGGGTTTAGAGAGACTGTCATACAACAGCTTCCTGCCCAGGTAAATCCTCAGAGGAGATTACAATTCCCTTGATATAAAACATAGCAGTAGTTTGAAATCTGATCTCTGTTGTGAGAAATTAAACTAAATCTGATCAGGGAGCAGCAACTGTTTCCTCACAGTTCCTCAAGAGGATCAATAGCACCATGAGCAGTGGGGTAATTTGCTATGCAGCAAAGTCATACACCGCTGTCATCAAGCTGGGCAAAATGAGACAGGTTGTTTCATGGTATGTCTAGAAAACTATAGTCCGTGGCTCTCCTGGGCCCAGCTCTGGATTTGCTGTTTCATCCAACACCAAAATAAATATGATGCATAGCAACTTTTCAAAGGTCACTTCATGGCAGAGTCCAGAAAAAATTATGTCTGTAAAACAGTACTGTGCATAAAGTCTTCAAATGTTTAATTGAAAGATGCTCCTTAAAGCAAGCAAAACATTTGCTGTTGGACCAGCATCGAGTATTTGGCATTTCTGTTGCATCTAAAGCAGGAGCGATGATGAGCAACGACAGCAGCCGAGGGGGCAGCTGTGTTGTGCACATGGCTGGGAAAACGATCCTGTTATTGGTACTTGGTCATTGCCTGTCGACTCGCAACCACTTTTCACCCACCGGGCACCAATCCAGTGTCCAGGGGGCACAGATCCAGTGTCCAGGATTGTTGGCTCTGAAACCAAAACAGGACGCTACAGTGAGCACAGCGCGCAGAGGAGCGCCCATGCCCCGAACACCCTCCCTGCGGTTCCTGCAGCCGTGCGGGCGCTGACCGGCCAGAAGGTGCTTTCCGGGCTCAGGCCGGCGCGGGACGGCGGTCCTGGGGCAGGTGAACGGAGGTGATGCACAGGTGCGTTTCCCCCGGTGCTGGCCGGTGTTTTTCCAGCGCTCCCCAGCCGTGCCAGTCAGCGCCTCGCTGTTCCCCGCCAGCCCAGCGCTCCGCCCGGGATCGCCGGGCGCCTCCTCCATGTGGGAAGCGCATCCCCGCGGCGGCTACATCCGGCTGCCCACTGCCCTGCCGGGGGGGGCGGGGCTGTGCCGTGCCGTCAGCCGGCTGGCGGAGAGGCGGGGAGGAGCCTCGGGATAAAGCGGGAGAGGGCGGGATAACGCGGAAGAAGGCGGGATAAAGCGGGAGAGGGCGGGATAACGCGGAACGAGCGGGTCCATCCTAGCGGCGCGGCCGGTGCGGGCGCTGTCGCGCTGCTCTCGCGAGACCGCCGCGCTGTGGTGCTGGGGCGGGCGGCGGCTCTCGCGAGAGCTGCGGTGCCGGAGGCAACATGGCGGAAGGTGAGGGGGGGAGCCCGGGTGAGGGGCCGGGCGGGGCCGGGGGGCTCTGCCGCTCCCGGGGCACTGCAGTGTGCGGCCCCCGCCGCTCCCCCGTGCGGGACGGGCTCGGCCCTGCCCTCGGTGGGTGGGGCAGGCCGCCTCCGAGGTGAGCGGGAGATGACGGGGGCCGCGGGCTGACACCCCCGGGCGGGGCCGGCCTGGCGCTGGCGGCTTTGCCCCTCAGCAGGGGGCTTGGGGTTGCTGTGGGCGGTGGGAGGCGGCCAGGACGTCCCGCCGACCCCTCCCCGCAGGCGGTGGGTCAGGCGGGGCCGCAGGGGGCTCCCGCCCATCTCGTGGGGCTCATCCCGGGGCCGTCCAGGGTCTCATCCCGGCGTGCCGTGCCCGAGTCGCCGCGGGCGGCGGCTTTCCTTGGGCAGGGCGGGGAGCCTGTGCTGCAGCTTCCCCGTCACTTGTGCCGAGTCCTTTTGTCAGGCTCAGGTGAGATCTGCAGAGCTCCTGGAGTGCTGCTGTGTTGCTTGAAGAGTGTCAGTTACACCATTCAAATTGATTTAACCTAATGGGATTTGAAAAAACGCTTGGATTTTTACAGTTCTACTCGTTTCTGCAAGACAAGCTTCCTCTTTTTCTTCTCGGAGGAAACTGAGTCCGCAAACGGAGCTAAAATATTCCAAGTTACAACGGAAATAAAGTTAGAATCGTGAGAGCACAGCCTTCAACTCCTGAAGTGCAGCCCTTGGACAGTGGTGAAATTTTAGGAACACTTGTAGAATATTGGCTAAGATGGAGCAGATGCTGATGGACTGGCACGCATCAGCTCAGAGGATGCTGCAGTCAAGCTGGATTGAGAAGTCCTTAGAGCAGTGCCTAACTTCTTGTGTGCTGAAATACCACTGCTTCATATTTAGCTGACCAGCCTCTTATGTGTGCTTTTAAGCCTTGGTGACCCAGTTCTGGAGGGCTTTAGATGTCCAAGTTGGCTTCAGGTAGTGAAACTTTCCCCAGTCAGACCCGCAAGGGTGTGAGGCTCTGGCTCAGGGTCCTCCTCTGCAGTATTAACCAGCAGTTGATACAAGCCCTGTTTCAGACAATCTGTACTTCTCAGAGATTCTTCCCCGACTTAAGTAATTCTCTCATATTTTGGCTGAAGAAAGCACATGACTAGAGAATGATCCTGTGTGAAGAGGAATAACAAGCTGGAGTTGTCACCCTTGTCAGTTCCTTAGGATGTCTTGGAAGAGGGGCTCATTTTGTCCCTGCAAAAAAGGTACCTACCTGCAGCCTCACTTTTCTAGTTAAGAGCTACAGTTGAGTCAGCTGAAACATGAAGGCCTGTTAAGGAAGGGAGCTTTTCAAATTGTGGTTATTTGCTCAGAAGCCAAGTGCTTTTTCTCCTAAGGAAGTGTTGCCTCTTTTACAAAAATCCTGAATCAGATTTACTGCAATTGCTGCCTGCAAATTGACTGAAGAGCTTAGTAAGGCAGGAGCCAAGTTGGCTTTGGTAATTTCTGGGTTCTGTACCGCTAATACCAGGGGTTTGCATGCAGGCATGGGTAGGAATTGTTGGATCAGCGCTTGAGTGTAAAGAAGTAGTAGCAAGTGTAGAACTTTGCGGTGGTGGCAGGGTAAAGATCAGAAGTGTGCAAAAGTGAGGAGGAACAAGAAAGCAGTGACTTGTAGAACCTTGGGGAGATAAGGGTCAGAGTGTGGAGCAGTGGAGGGGGTAAGGAAATAATTTGGTTTTCTGAAATATTTCATCCAGGTCCACTTCATAAGTAAACAAAGTTTGTCTGTATGGCTTCTGGGAGTGCTTCTGATGGGTGGGATGGGCTGTGTGATGGGTTCCACTAGACCCTTCTTCTATTTTTTGATATGTGTTATGTCTCTCATTGCCTGTTGCCTCCCTACTTGGATTCATCTATCTGTTTGCTCTCGAGTACTTCTGTGCCTTCTCCTATTAGAAAATGACAGTAGCCTTTCCTGAAATCCTCTTCAAAGTCTTTGGTATGTAAATTTCTGCCAGTTTGTGAGATTCTGATCAATCTGCCAGAAAGCTGTTAACAAACACTGCTCTCATTTACCTGGACTGTGGCTCAGAAGAAGAGGCATTTTGTATTTTTCTCCCTGCTGAACCCGGGCGTCCTCTTCACTGAGGCATTTGGATTGATGTTTAGCCAGAGGCTTACTGCTTTCTGACTAAGCCTGTCCTATCGGTGTCGTGAGGCAAGGACTGTCATTAAGTGTGTGTGTGCCTGCAGTAATTGTGCATTTTATTTGTTCACTCTTTAAGTGAGCACTTAACAGGGAAAACTGATGCTTTGCTCTTGTGCTGTAAATGTTTATTAACTGGACATTGAGAACTCTCTTGAATGTGCATTTGAAATGTGCTGTAAGATCAAATACTGTCCTCAAGTGTAGCTACTACACAACACCTGTGCAGGTTGTCATGTAGAACAAGAGAAACTCTTTCTTTTAAAATTCTTGTAATTGGTACAGTAAGCAAGTACCCATAAGTCCTTCTCACAGAGTTTGCAGGAAGCATATGGTGTCAGTCTGAAAACGAGTTCTCAAAGCTTCGGTTCTTTGAGGTACTTTCACTGCCAGTAGGGATTGTCTGGGATTGCCCTGAAAGCAGCAGTAACAAGCTGGATTGTTGGTCATGTGCAGAGCTTCAGCTACTGCTGTTTGGGGGTTTAAGGTAGTTCTGCATTGTATCCTAGTGATTTCAGGCTAATTTGGAGCCAGTGAGCTGACTTTGGTAAAATGACAGTATTTAGGATGTTACCTTTGGTATGGATTCTTTATTCCCGCCTTCACACTCCCATGGTTTGACTGGAAGATGCAGTATTTCTGTAAGGTGGTGCATGCAATGAGCTTCATTAGGCAGCTTCTTATTCCTAGCATTTGAGTTTGTATGGCTTCTAAAAATCTCACTGGATGAACAGTGGTGCTGTTCATACACTAATTTTTGGTGCAGTTCTCAGTGTCTTTCACTCTGGGCTCCTGCCAGACTCTTGTTCTCCCTGCTGTAACAGTAGGACTGGCTTTGTCCCCCTCCAACACTTTCCTCATGGAGAAATGAGGAAGGAGTAGTTGTTCAAGGAACATGTCCTTCTGGTTCTGGGAACACCAAAACTGCATTCATCTTCAGATAGAGAGACTGACCACAGCAGGATTTCAAACCCTCCGTGAGGCTTGCTGTGGTGCTGATGGCACAATTCTGAAATCAGAGTATATTTCAGTAGAAAAAGGAAGGTATCCCAAAGGAGAGGGTATCTGTGAAATTTTAAAGGATGAAGCTAACGAAAAGGCTGTTGAAGGAAGTACCTGCCAAATGTGCTTAAGTAGTATTAACTGAAAAATAAAAGGGGATATGTTGCCTTTTGTATATCCATTATATAACAATTGTTAAGTTAAAAGACTTACGAGGAAGCATTTGCTGCCGGGTCTCTAGAGGACAGGCAAAACAAGGTGTTCTGTCTGCAGCAGAGCCAGAGACTGATGCTCTGCCCTCAGGACCTGTGTCAGAGCAAGGCCAAGGTCAGCTGTGCTGTTGAACTTTCTACAGAAGCAAGACGAAAACACTGATCAACAGGGCTCAGTTTCTCAATGTTTGTACTAGTGATGTTTAGTAAATATTTGAAAAAAGTCACTGAAGTATGAATTCCTGACTAGTAGGGAGTAATCTTGTGGGAACTTTCCCACCTAACATCACTGGTTAGCTTCCAAATTTATCCACCCTGCCCCCTCTTATTTTAGGACTGGTTTGGGATTTGGCCTTACTTGAAACATCAACTTAATGACAGGGGGAAAATAATTAAGCACTGTGATTAATAGCAAATGCACAGTTTTTGCAACTAATCTATAAATAAGCACTCGTAAGTTGGATTGGTTGTAAACACCTGTACAGATGTTTCCTTCCAGCAGTGAAGTGTAGAGGTTTTTCATAGAGGTGGCCTGTGTGGAGTTCAGTGAACAACTTAGCCCAGCATGTTGTGGAGTAACCAGTGAAGTGTGGTGGAAAAGTGGGTTCTGCAGTGGGATGGAAGTACCTGTTCAAGGATCAGATTCCCAGGTGCTGTCGCTTTGCTGCTTTTGAACTGAAATAGCCACCATGGACTTGACTCCATATGTGATGCCTCGTCAGTGGAGTCCCTCCAATGGAGGAGTGTGTGTGCCAGCAGGAAGTAGTTTTATATTTTTTTGACTAGCCTTTAGTACAGATTCTGGGGACAATCTGTTTTCCACTGTGGGCATTTTTGGAGAGTTTCTTAGCTGTCAGGTTGAGGAGTTCTAAAGAGTCAATTAAATACTCAGAGGTAGATATGGTACATCAGCAACTGTTCTAATGCTCACTTGTGGTTTAAGTATCAGCTTTCAAGTCAAACAGCATCTTAACAATGCTGAAAAAATGGGTAAGAACCAGAGACTTAGTCCTCCACCCCACCACAATTTCCACTGAAATGGGCTCCCATGGCTTTAGGAACTTTATGGCATTCCTGACCAAACAGAATTCAGAACTTTCTTTGTAAGTGGCTTCTATGACTGTGCTATGATTTTTCAATGTGTTTATGAAAATGATATAAAATAGAAGGTTTAATATTGGGGGTGAGATGCTCTAGTATGTGGAAGAGGAGAGGCTCTCCTTGGAGTGTTGTGTAATTAAACTGCGTGTGTAATCTGAGGGTTAAGCTACCCTCAGATGCCAGACAAAGGTGTGCATGTCTCAACCTTGTAACACTGTGTGCCTTGCAGAGGAGGTGGCCAAGCTGGAAAAGCATCTGATGCTCCTCCGCCAGGAGTATGTGAAGCTGCAGAAGAAACTTGTTGATACAGAAAGGAGGTGCAACCTTCTGGCTGTCGAGGCCAACCAGGGCAATGCCAGCGACACCTTCATCAGTCGGCTTCTCGCCATTGTAGCTGAACTCTATCAGCAGGAGCAGTACAGGTAAGGAATCCTCCCCTGGGGAAAGGGGAATTACAGGAACCTTTGATTTTATTGACTGCACTAGATCCTGGTCTTAGACAAGGAAAATTCTTTGCTGCCTGGTGTGAATAGGGTCCTGAGTTGCAGTTGTAGATGGAAGAGCAGGCTAAAATCAAGTGGTGTACTGAATTCTGTTCTTGAATCGAGAGCTCTAAACAGAAGTTTGTCTCAGACAAGTTCAGAGAAAACTGACCATGATTGCTGTCAGCAGCAAAGCTCCCTTTGAACAGAAGGAGTTTTGAACTGGACCATACTTAGTTGATGGATTAACTACACAATGTGTCTGAAACACTGTTCCTTTCTGGAAAGGTTTTGTCCTTAAAGCGTTTTCAGTTCTGTATTCCTGTTCTGTGTGAAGAAGCCTGATTAATTTGTCTTGTCTGGTTGTATTAGTAATATATGTGACTTGGTGATACACTGTATTTCTGAATCTCCACACAAAGTTATGGTTAATGGTTTCTTTTCCATAGTCACACTTAGGATCTCTTCCATATTCTAGATACCTGAGCTGATGCAGTTCTGAGACTACTGTGATATTTATCGATTTCTTTGGTGTTACTGAAAGCAATGCCAATATAGTAAAGGAGTTTAGTCATGTAAGGGGAAATCTATTTTAGTTAAAATTTCCTTGCACCAGCATCTCTTCATGAGCCTCCTGAGAAAAGGCTCTGTGCCTGCAAGAACTTACTGTAGCCTGCTGGGTAAAAGATTTGATAGGTAGTATATGTCAGAAGAGTTGGAGCACTTTATTTCTGTTCAGCTTCTTAGCTTTAAAGGCATACAATACTTGTCTAAAAGGGCTTACATATCACAGAATGAGAAAGGTAGCAGGTTCCAGTGCAGGTTTCATTAAGTAACATCTCTGTGTTGTGCTGTGGTTCATAGCAGTGCTTTGATTTGGAAAATGGTCTGGAAAGCACATCTACACAGTCAGAACATTTGCAAGCCATGCGACTTCAAAATGAGCAGGGCAGGTATTTTCTAAATGCAGTGGATAACCTGGTGTAAAGGGTCAGGATGAAATGGGTGTTCTTGACAGCTGGTCTCCTGGGAACTGGGGATTCTGCCTTGCACTCAGACTACTGTCAAACAGCATTGTTCTCTTGCTGGTCTTGCCTGAAAGCATTGGTGCTTAGCTGACAGTATTAGTATGGACACTGTGACATAAATACTTAACTTCAAGATTGCTGGCTTTTCCTAACTTCTACAATAATTCTCTTCCTGTTTATTCTGAAATGGTAAAAAAATCCAAACCCAACCAAGCACTTGAAATATTAATGACTCATTGCACTTCTCCCTAGAAAAATATGAATTGTCATTTGACAATGTTCTACTTTACCAGTTGTGTTTTAATATCTCAGACAACTTGAACCTAAATGTGGATACCAGGGCATAGATACTGTGGAGGTGCTGAATCTATACATACCTAAGTGCAGGGGAAATCTGCATAATACGTGTTTGTGCTTTTTTCTCCTATCAGTGATCTGAAGATAAAGGTTGGGGACAAGCACATCAGTGCTCACAAATTTGTCTTGGCGGCACGCAGTGATACATGGAGTCTTGCCAACCTTGCCTCAACAGAGGAGCTGGATCTGTCAGGTCAGTCACTGCTGAGTAATGTGATGCCTCCATTGTGTTTAGGGTGACTTGTGAAAGGGCCTGTTGGAGAAGGTTACTTACGTGCCTTTCAGTCTAGTGCTGTCCACTCGAAGTGGTGCTTAACCTGTTGGTTACAGAGCTCTCTCTCTGAAAAGTGGTAGTGAGCTTATGAACTGGGTGCTAGTGGTAGTTAAATCAATAACCTGCCTTCTTTCTCTTTAACAAACAGGGGTTGAGATTGGTGGCCTGTTTGTCTTTTCTAGAGTCAACTAAACATAATGAAAAACAAATCTATATGGAGGAGCTTGACTTCTTCCTTTGTGAGGAAGGACAGGGCTTTTTGAGGTAGTGTGCATAATTTCTCTGAAGCGTGTCATGGAAATACCTTGCTGCTTGTTAACATAGTGTGTGTGGGAAGTGAATACAAGTACTGATGTGTTACTGAAATGGTTTGCTTTGGCACCTTGATACCTTTGTAAAACAGGTGAGGAAGAGAAGTTTTCTAAAAGACCGTCTTCTACGTGAGCATTTTGTTTTGCTGTAGCTGTTTCTTGCATGTACTTACACTGAGCAGTGTTTTTGCAGATTGAACCTCTCAACAGGCTTTTCTGTACTTATTAGTGTAGGAGAGCCTTATACAATTAATTTGTGAGCAATAAAACCAGGTATGAAGTTAAGCAGGCTTGCTGACTGGCATGTTGAATATTAAATATTGGCTTCACTTTCTGCACTTAATCTTATCATGAATTTTAAGTGCAGACAAACTGGAAAGTAGCAAGTCACAGCAAGCTGGTTTTATGAGACAGCATGGGCTTCTGTGCAACATGATTTGTGGATCTTTCTGCAGCCACAAGAAAACAGATGCCAAGGAGTTTTGAAACTGAGTGCTATGCTAACAAAAGCTATTACTAAAAAGCTCTTATGTTATTTGTAGTGTCATTACAAGTGGCAGTCCAAAGCATTTCTAGCTCCACATCTAAGCTAGTCTGAGAATCTCAAATGTAACTGCAGTCTTACGTGTTTAACAATGCAAACACTGCTTAAATATGTGCTAGTAAATGATACTTTCCACTGTAAAATTGAATTACTGATTTTTTTAAATATAAATTTGATAAATGGCACAAGGATTAGCTTCTGAAGTAGCTGGAGCAAGCAACAAGCTGTTCCCTGGAAATGGTTTTCTTAAGGGGTTCTCTTAAAAACTTGCAAGCTAAGATTGCCTGAATCTTATCTTTAGAATGCAGGCAGCATTTGAGATTGAGTGTTTTTAGAGTTCATGTAATCTGTAGAATTTTCTAATCTTTAAAAGAGTAGAAAGGGATGAACACGTTCTCTTACTGAGAGGGAGAAAATGCACTCCTGCCTCTGCCAAGGCAGAGCTGATAGTACATCTCAAGTAGGTTTTCTGATTGCTGTGAGTTTGGCAAAAAATACTTGTCTTACTAAAACCTTGTAATTCTTGGGAGGCAGTCTGCATGCCAAGTACTGCTGCTACTCTGCAGATAATCTGGGCCAACCCTCCATCTAAAGGAGATGTTTTAGGATGGGTATTTTGGTGTCTTTAAGGTTTTTAATTTAAATTGAGTTTTAAAAAACAAAACAGTTTGAAGGACTATGGTTAATTTTTTAAATGAATGGTGTTTCTGTTGTAGTTGATCAGATCTTCTGAAGTTATTCTTATCTACATCCTTGTAAGATGGATTGTCATTTTAATTGTGAGTAGGTGACAAAGGTCCTTGGCCACTGGGCTTGTGTAGTCACCATGGTGTGATATTGTTTTTCCCACTGTGTACAAACATCAGTTTGTGATCAGTCTTGTAAACACCTGAAATCTAACCAGCCTCTTAAACTGGCTCTTTTGCACTTTTCCTAGAAATGGCTACCAGCAGTTTGAAGTGCTTTGTAGTCATTACAAAGTGTAACAAGGTGTGAGTACCTCTGTTGGAATGCAGCAGTTCATAACATATGGCTGTTAAATCAAAGAGAGGCTTTGTTCTTGTCAGATGTGTATGTGCATTTGGCCACATGTGAGGGACCAAGGAGCATAAGGGGCATCACTGGCCCCTAAATATGCAACATTGGTGTAGCAGATAGATGTTATAGGGCTCCCTGCATTCTGCAGTGTCCCAGTGTGAGAAGGTTTTCCTGCTTGGTGCCAGCATTGTTACTCGTTTCAATTTCTGACCAGTTTTGCCAGATTTGACATTTTGAACTAAGTACAGTTTCTTGTTTTCTTTCAAAACAAGACTACCTTTTTCTTTTTATGGTAGCTGTGACTTTTAGAAGTCAAAGGAAGAGCAACTACTAGGATAGGTGATTGTTTTTATGTATTTTATTAATCCTGTTGCTCCCTGTACCAGATGCTGACCCAGAGGTAACCATGGCAATGCTGCGATGGATCTACACAGATGAACTTGAGCTAAGAGAAGATGATATCTTCTTGACAGAGCTCATGAAATTAGCTAATAAATTTCAGCTCCAGCTGCTTAGGGAAAGGTGAGTCTTAGTAAATATGCTTGAACTCTTAAACCTTGTTTGAACAGAAATAAGATGATAGCTGCTGGCAATTGGATAAAATTATGCTTTTTCGAAGTCTTAAGCTTTTAATAATACAATGTGACATTCAATTTATCAGGGGAAATGAAGCATTGCACTAGTGTTAAACTGTAGCAGACTTCTCATAGGTCATATGTTTACTTTCCAGTTCTTCTCTCAGTCAAACTAATAACCCTCATCTGGTGTTGAGAGGGGATCAGTAGTAGAATTGTATCAAGTTCAGGGGAGTTGCAATAAAGGAATTGTTAGAGAATGCTAGGAAGAGTCAGTGGCAATTAGCTTGCAGTATTAAAGTGGCACAGGTGAAATTTTTGTAACTTCTGTGCATCTTGTGTAACCTTTCTTCAGAAATAAGGTTAATGTAACAGTACAGTGCTTTCTCCTTCTGAGACTGTGATTACACCGTGGCACTAGGGACTAGGTTGTTATATTGAATTATAGAGTGTTCTAAACCATTTAGAGTTAGTGAGAAGCCTGAATGTACAAATTGAAACCTCGTCAAGTTTTGTACAACTTCAAAGCCTTGAATTTAGTCAAAGTACCCTTTGATTGAATAATCCATTGCCCAAGGGGTGCCTGTAGCAGTACTTGACATTCATAATCTATGATTTGTATGCCTTCAACATGAAGCAACTAAATTGCTGTCAAGTGTTCTGATCAGAGAAGCTGAAATCTATAAGGCCAATGTTAAAACTGCTTCAAGCCTTGTTCCAGCCTAAAAGCTGCCCTCATGTTGTACTGTGAATTCAGCAGTTGTGTGGTCATGGTAGTCCAGTGATGGGTCCATGTGTAGGATGCCATTCATAATTATGAGATTTTTTGTAGGTGTAGAATCACTGAATAATGGAATTGTTTAGGCTGGAGAAGACCACTAAGATAGAGTGGTCAAAAGCCCAACACTGCCAAGTCCATCATTAACCATGTCCCCAGGTGCCACACCTGTTAAATCCCTGTGGGGATGGTGACTCCACCACTGCCCAGGGCAGCCTGTGCCAGTGCCTGACCAGCCTTTCAGTGAAGACACTGTTCCCAATATCCAACTTCAACAACCCCTGCTTGTGATCACTGTAATACTTGCAGAGATACACATCTTCCCTACTTCATAGCAGTGAATGAACTGCAGTTTGTGCCCGTGGGAGAACTGGGATGGATCTCTTTTTGCAGACTCCTCTGGTGTAGTGTTATCATGGGACTTTGGCTAGGTGGATTCTGATAGAAGTCTGCTCTTAGGGAAGCTGTCTTCTAGGGCTTCTGAGAAAAGTATGTTTGTGCAGTTTAGCCTTCTAGTAAAGCAAGTCCATGCTTTACTATATTCTACTGGCATCTATGAAAAGGAGTATTAGGACTCTGTTACAGCATGGAAGAGTGATTAAGTAAAGCTTTTTGATTACTGACACTGGCTTTCCTGTTTTGACAGATGTGAAAAAGGAGTTATGTCACTCGTTAACGTCAGGAACTGCATCCGTTTCTATCAGACTGCCGAGGAGCTCAGTGCCAGCACGCTCCTCAACTACTGTGCTGAGATTATTGCTAGCCACTGGGTGAGTCCTGGCACGAGGAAGCAAGATGAAAAATGTTTGCACATTATAGAAACGTAATAGTAGAATTTTGCTTACCTTGCTACACTGTCTAACCTCAGTTAGTTGGTCAGTTGTCTTGAGAATGTCTTGGTGGGGGGGAGTAACTCACACCCGAGGACTTGTTCTGTTCCTGGGAAATACTTCACTGTACAAAGCGTCTTGGTTTCCTAAACATGAGCCAAATAGAAGGAACTGTGTTCTAATAAGCAAGAGGGTTGTTTATCAGATCTGGACTCCGAAGTGTTTAGAAGTTCATCCATAATTGGTCTCTGTCTATACAGATCACAAATCCCAGGCCTTCTTTTACTTCTAAAAATAATTCATGGAAGCCAGGGAAATGTATCTTCTGTAAGGCGGGGAGAGGTAGCCGGTCTTGCAACCAGCTTGGAAGTTTCACTTGCTCTGATCTCTTATTTTGAAGAAAGTTTGATTAACTGAGTAATGAATTAGCCTTTAAAACAAGACTTGTAAGCAGTAGATTTGCGGGAGAGGAGGGCTTTAGATTATTCTAAATCTAAAAAGCATACTCTAGATGTGGATGTTTCTTTGGCTAAGGCAGAGGGAAGTGTTTTGGTATGTTAATACATAAAAAAAGATTATTATATCTGAGCCTGTGGGTCAGCAGTTTTAACTCTTGACTTTCTTCTTGACTTCTGACTTTTGATGCTTAGCTTTACCTTGAAATGAAGTTGCTTCTGTTTAGTCAAAGGAGCAGTAACTCAGACCTAAGGCTGTTTTATTCCTAAGGTTCTGTTTACTTTTATTCCTCATTTTGTGAATCAGTCTTCAGTAGTTGTAGGACTTTTTGTCAGAGTTAAGAATAAGTAGATGATTATTTTAAAGACTAGATGTTAATCCACCATAGTGTCTGGTAAAATGCTAGTTTTCCATGTCTGTAGACAAAAAGGAAGATTAATTTCACTAACTGATCTTGAAATTAAAATGTAAGATTTAAAGCTTAGTGATTGTTTCTTCCTAATCTTAAAGGACTATCTGGGATTTTTCCTGCCACAACGTTATCAAAATGGAACTTTTAACTGGACTTGTTTTGTGAACTTCAGAATTACGTTGTGCAATGCCTTGTCTATAAATAAAACAGGAGTGTTGCTTACCCTTCTCTTTTTTTTATTGCTTCTAGGATGACTTGCGTAAAGAAGACTTCAGCAGCATGAGTGCTCAGCTATTGTATAAAATGTTCAAGTCAAAGACAGAATATCCTTTGCATAAGGCCATTAAAGTTGAGAGAGAAGATGTAGTCTTTTTGTATCTTATTGAAATGGATTCACAGGTATATTGAAACTGACTTGATATATCTTCTAGAATTTGGTGGGTCGAATAACTAGTTCCTAAGCACCAGTCTGAACCTTGTTAGTGATTTTTGTCACTTATTCTTATTTGCATGTTTAGCATTTTAGCATTTAGCACAGCTACTTCTGTGTCTGTAATGGAGTTCTATCTAGCAGTAGCTCATGAAGACGTAATTGAGAAGTGATTCATAACACGTAAAACATCTTCTGTGCAACAGAATATATCTAATAAAATCCATTACCTGATATTGCTATGCACATTTAAAGCTGAATGGTTGTAACAGCCAACTTTGCTGCTTCATGGCAGTTCTGTAAGAATCATTTCCTTGAACAGCTTTTCTGTCAAAAACTGAAGTAATAGGTATTTGTTCTGCTTGGATGAAAGCTAACCAACTAGCAACTAAGTTGTCCCCCAGTAAGGGGCAAGGAAGAATTATTCAAGTACTTCTAATGTCAGTTGGCTATATTTGTGTTGTAGCTTCCTGGGAAGCTCAATGAATTGGATCACAATGGAGATCTTGCTCTGGATCTAGCCCTGGCCCAAAGATTAGAGAGTATTGCAACTACACTGGTCAACTACAAGGCTGACGTAGATAGGGCAGACAAGAGAGGCTGGAGTCTGCTACATAAAGCCATCCAGAGAGGTAAGTAGATGAGATATGAAGCTTTGTTAACTTCCAAATCTTCCCAGTGTGGAATACATATTTAAAGGTCTATTCCTTTGTCATGTTGTAGTTGACACTGCAGTTAGAAAATTGTGGTGAAGTATGAACTTTGTCCTGTTTCTTTTTTTTTTTTTAGACATAAAAACAAACAGACTGTTATTTGAGATCTGAGAGCCAGTCTGCTGGCTGGGCAAATTTATGCTATGTGGCATCCAGGTGCAATCTAGTAGAACATTGCCTGCTAAAGGAAGAAATATAGGGAGACACTGGAATATTCTAATATAGGGAATAATATAGGGAATAAAATAGGGAATATTCTAATTTGACAGTATTCTTTCTGACAAACAGTTGAATTGAGCTAGGCAGCGTAAGGGTCACAAAGATGAAATCTTTTTCTAGACTTGGGTTGAATGCAGCATATGCTTCTTTGAGATATGGTTAACAGTAAGGGTCCTTGCCACTGCACAGCAGTTTCAGAAGAGGAAAATCTGACTGAAAGAAGATGAGGAGCAAGTGGAGGTACCTCTGTCCAGTCTGAATATTTTCAAAGCTCCAGTGCAGTTACCAGAGTGAAGTCTGAGTACAACTACATGACTATATTGAGCTGTTCTCCACCTTAGAGTGGAAAATGCATCTTAGGAGAATTGGAGCACAGCAGGTTCTGGTTGCCATGGCCACAGTACTCTGAAGGCTTTGGATCAGCAGCATCTTGGCCTGTGGTCAAAGTGTGGTAAAAATCTGCAGCGAACACCTTGTGCTGCTCGTTATTTCTGCAGTGTCTTTGGCAGCTCTCTTCCAGAAAACCAAGCATAAGTTTATTTTTAGCAGCAAACTGTCTCGGACCCCTAGAAGTAAAGGAAGAAGTTGGGAGCTGTATTTTAGGCTCACAAAATTTAAATTAATCTCCTACATGTCTAAACGGGGTAAGGCTGGCTTCTGATCCTGTGAGTGAGACTTCAGCCACAGGAATAGGAGACATTGTAGGCATAGGTCAGTGTTGTGGTGGCTGCAGCCGTATAAAACACTGGAAAAATTGCAGCAGGCTGCTCTTCATACTTAATACTGGCATTGTCCCTTGTTCTAATGTCTGCTTTCAGTCTGAGCTAGAGCTCTGAGAATGAACGCTTGCTTTTCAGTAACCACAGCTTCAGTGAATTATTCACAGTTAACAATCACATGTCCTGGAAGTGGCGCTAAAGCAAATTGTCTGCACTTGCCACATGATTCTTACTACTTATCATCACTGAAAAGTGGAGGAATGGCTGATATGGAAATCAGAATGGGATTTTTGTTTTTGTTGGCAGAGATAATCCAGCAATACAGATTGAAACACTGTTCTTTGTTCTCCAGTCTTGCATTCAGGCCAAGCAAAATGTGAATGTGTCTACGCAAAGTAGCCTTTGAACAAGGGCAGCTAGTATTTTCCTGAAGTTATTCTTTGCATATTGGTGTTTCAAGTTCAAAGTTTCATGTGTCGAAGTAGGTCTAAGTTCTGACTCCTGAGAAACTCTCAAGAAAGAGTTTTTGGGAATGCTGTGCATGGTGGGTCTGCACTGCTGAAGCCCTTACCCTGTATATACATGAGGGCCTGAATTTCCAAGAGCAGAGGCTGTGTTACTCCTTGTTTATGTAGTAAGACTCAACAGACTAACTTGAACTGGAGACTTTTGACTAATGCCTTGGAATAGTAGCTTTTGTTCAAAAAATACTTATATATTTAGTATCACAGTTTGTCCAATGTTTTATTAAAGCAACAATGGATTTATCTTGACAGCGAAATGAGCAAAGTCAGTTATCACTATAACAATAAGCTGGTGTGAGAACTAGAGTCACAGGTAACCTGTGGGCAAAACACTTTTTCAGAGGGCTTGCTGTGAAATATTTTAATCCTGATTTTGTGGTGAAGCATTGTTGAAGTTGCCTGTTGCTGAGGCATTCTAGGAGCAGACACTTGTGTTGGAGTGAATGTATGGGATGGAGTGAAGTCATGTGTATCCATTTCCTGGAGTATAAAATATATAGGGTACATACATCCATTAATAACCTTGTTTTGTTTCACAAAAGGAGATAAATTTGCTGCAAACTTTCTCATTAAAAATGGTGCCCGTGTGAATGCTGCTACACTGGGAGACCAGGAGACTCCTCTGCACCTTGTGGCATCGTACAGCCCCAAGAAGCACTCACAGGATGTCATGGCAGAGATGGCACAGATTGCACAGTCCCTCCTGCAGGCAGGAGCCAATCCAAACATGCAGGACAACAAAGGCAGGTAAATACTGTGGGAAATGAAGTCTGCTACCAGTGTAACAGATAATGCTGTGGTGATCAGATGCAGCCTCCTAAGAAGCTGTTCAGGTCTTTCAGCGAAGTACAGCTGATACTGGAAGCAGGAATTAATTTACTCAGTTTGAGACCTGTTGGTAGCACTCAAACTAGAAAGTTGTGCAGGCTGAATGGTACCCTGTCGTGGCCAATGAAATGTAGCCCAGCTACAGAAAGCTGGGGTGAGTTGATAGTGTTAGAACACATGGCACACAGTTAAGTTGCCTTTATTGAATCACAGAGTGGTAAAAGCTAACTAGGATGACAAATAATATACCTGAAGCTGTCAGGGAAACTAAAATGTTCTCAAAAAACACCAATTTCTGCAGTTTGTTTATCTGAAGTGTAGGGCCTGTAAGCTTTTTCACAGGTTAGGTTGGACTGGCAAGCAAGTTCACAGAATAATATAAAAGACTTGGAATATATCAGCTGCACAGTTCTGATAGGTGAGGCTATTGTGCCTCTTCCTTTAAAGTTACTTCTTACATTAATGAGTTCCTTACTACCAAATTAATTGGAATCATGTTCACTAAAAGCTCTGATTTCTCTTTCTGTTAAGAAGTGCTTGTGCCCTTCTCCTTTAAGCAGAGATGAAAGTTAAGCCCATAGTTCTCTAGGGGCATGGTGACTGGGGCCAAAGTATGAAGTGTCTCACTTAATCCTGCTGTAACTGTTCTTTGCTCCAATTACAGGACCCCGTTACATGTGTCCATTGTGGTCAGGAACGAGCCTGTGTTCAGCCAGCTCCTGCAGTGCAAGCAGTAAGTCTCACTTGAATGTAAAATACACTGAGGTTACCTTGTACAGTGAAGATACAAAAACTGGTGTAACAACTCTTCTGTGCCTTTTGCCTTATAGTAAGACTAGTACTAACTTGGGAGGCAAAAGTGTAAAGGCTTTGCATAAGTGAAGACACTAAAACCATGTCAGAAGCCATGTGAGTTTTTGCCCTACTGTGAAGAAGCAGCAAGCTGCATCTCTGTGTTTTTCAAAGAGGCTGAAATAATTTCAAAGGTGAAGTAATGTAGGAAGCTTGATTTATAGGGGAGTTAAAAGGAGTAATAACGCTCTTGAAATGTCTCAGTATGTTCTTGAGTTCAACTTGGGTTCTGCTTAAAGCTAACACAGGTGACTTTTTAGGGTGGTGAAGCAGAACACTTCATTTGACTCAGTTTCATTGTAGCTGAATTTGCAGTTCTTGTACACGGCTTCTCAAGGGGATTTGCCTCTTTGTTACACTTAGTGGGAGCCCAAATCTGCCAGGGATTCTACACTTCCCTAGGAGCAATGATCTTGAATCTAGAAGTCACTGAAAGGTGCTGTGCTTGTTTTAGAGTATTCACAAATTCTCTGAAGTAACTGGAGCTACAGTAGGCTTCTTGGCAAGCAAAAGTTGTCAGAGATGTATGAGATGAACTAGTACAGCTGTTCAGACACTTGAAACTTAAACTGTGTTGGGGAACCACTTTTTAAGGTATAAACTGGGAACACTAACTCTTATTTTTAGACTAGACTTGGAGCTGAAGGATCATGAAGGAAGCACAGCTCTGTGGCTTGCAGTCCAGTATATCACTGTATCCTCTGATCAGTCTGTGAACCCTTTCGAGGATGCCCCTGTTGTGAATGGAACCTCATTTGATGAGAACAGTTTTGCAGCAAGGTTGATCCAGCGAGGCAGCAATACAGATGCTCCAGACACAGTAACAGGTAAAACAGAGTATTTCTTTGTAGGTGGAAGGCTTGTAAGTTAATTGCTTGATGCTGACTGCACTTGGAGGGGCTGGATGAGGTTTCAGCAGCATTTTCTCCATAATAAAGAGTAGGTGGTAGGTGCTTTACCCAGAGCTGGCGCACTCACAGTCCCAAGATGAGCTGGACTTGCAGGAAGTGACATAAAATCTGGACTCATTGCCAGATTCTAATATCCTCTTTCCAGTTTCAAGATCTGTAATCTCTAAATGGAAGTGCATGTGACAGTCCAGTGTTGGAAGGGGGCTACTAGTACCTAGGGTTTTCCTTGTTGGCTTCAAAGTGTAATGTTGTAAGGTAGTGGGGAAGGTGTTAGCACACTTGTTATTACCAAAGTGTGGTTGGAATAGCACTCTAACAGTGTTCATGGTTTTTCTGTAGGAAACTGCTTACTTCAGAGAGCAGCTGGTGCAGGAAATGAGGCAGCTTCTCTCTTCCTAGCAACTCATGGAGCAAAAGTCAACCACCAAAACAAATGGGTAAAAGCAGAAATTTAGTCTGAAAGTTTCCTTACTTCTCTTCAGAAATAAGATAGCAGAGATCTCTTATAGCTAATCCATAGCTTAAAGCAAGTTGGAGCACTTCTTGAACCTTTGCACATTTTCAGGTATTTAGTAGTGACCACTTGCATTCTTGTGGCACTGTTTTGCAGAAGCACCAGTTGTTAACATGCTTTTAGCACTTACAGCAGTGCCTGGTGTAATAAAATCCTTAGTAAAAGCTAACTCATGTAGTTTGGAACTCCTAACGAGCTTCAGCTTCTGGGAGTGAAGCTCTTCACACCAGCTCTTGTAGTTTTAATAATTTAAAAGCTGCTTCTCTTCATGTCTCAAGCTGTTAACCCAGCACCCTGTTTGTTAAAGGGAGAAACCCCACTGCACACAGCCTGCAGGCATGGCCTAGCAAACCTGACAGCAGAACTCCTGCAGCAAGGAGCCAATCCCAACATCCAGACGGCAGAAGCGGTGCTGGGGCAGAAGGATGCATCTGCTCCTCCATCAGCAGAGAACGTTCATCTGCAAACCCCCCTTCACATGGCTATTGCTTACAATCACCCAGATGTGGTGTCAGTCATCCTAGAACAAAAAGGTAGGTGTTTGCTGCTGCAGACTGTTGGTGCTGCAGTAAATTGGTGTGTCAGGATGGCATCCAAGCTGTGTTTTGACAAACTACTGAGAAAGCATGTCTTCCTGTAAGCAGTGTGTAAGTATAGCAATTAATAAGACTGGCTAACCAGTCTTAAACTCCAATCATCTGCTTGTTAAAACTAGAAAATTATTTTGTCTGTGAGTGTTTGTAAATTTTCCACTGTAGCTAATGGACTTGAACAGTTAGTCTCAGGTTCTATTCTAGCTGTACAACTGAGATCGCTTCAAAGCATTTGCTTCAGGTGAATGCTGGAATCAGTTTCAGATAAAGGCTTCTTTCTGTGGTGAGACTTCTGCCTCCCTCAGCTACTTAGTAAGAGGACTTTATACAGAGCAGTGGTGGTATTATAGTAGAGTTGAGGCTTGAGTGCTCAAATACCAGCAGATGAGTTCATTAAATCCTACTAGTCAGCTTCTTTCTAGCAGCAGGAAGGGAGTTTGATGGCTGAAGCAGGGCCAATTTTGTCTTCTACAAGTGGGATTTAGAAGGACTTAGGTGAACTGGGGTAAATACTGTCCATCCCAGGGAATGGAGAAGGAGGGGTGCTGCCACCATATTGTGGAGCCTCCACTCTTCATTTTCAGAGCTTTGTAGATGCCATTCTATTTGGAATTGCAGGTGGAAAGGGACAGGTTAAGCCTCTTAGCTAGAAAATTGAGTTTTCCTTAGTAAGATTAGGCAATAGTGGCAATATTGTCTGAATGCTAAGCAATGTCACACCAGGGAAGCTGAAGATACTTTGCTCAGATCTTACAAACTGACTGCTAAAGGAACAACCTACTGCAAAATGTGACATTGCTGCTGCAGCTTTCAGTGTGCAACTGCAGGCCAAGTACAAGAATGCCCTAATTCTGTATGCTTTGTTGTAGCTAATGCTCTTCATGCTACCAACAACTTGCAAATTATTCCTGACTTTAGTCTGAAGGACTCGAGAGACCAGACTGTGCTGGGATTGGCTCTTTGGACAGGTATGTGCCTTCAATATGAGAATTTACAATGATAGGGAAGCTATGATGTGAACAAGATTTTCTTAAAGATAAAACAGCAGGTGTGTGTTCATGTTCTGGCTTGTGCTGCTGAGGAGGAGTTGTCAAGGAGAGCTTTAAATGGTTCTTCATCTTTTAAAATTAGTGTTCACATATGACTTAGTGAAAGATTTCTAGTCCTGCAGCTTCTGCCTAGAACTGTACTTGCAGTTCTGTGGAATTCTTCCTGTGTGAACTCCCCAGTAGTTTTCATATCAGATCACTGTGTTGTCTATGTATGTTAACTTGGTTCTGTTAGTTTCAGTGTTTCTGTTTTATAGAACAGAAGGTAAAATACTAATGAGCTTGAACTGTTCAGGCATGCACACAATAGCAGCTCAGCTGCTGGGATCTGGGGCATCCATCAATGACACCATGTCAGACGGACAGACACTCCTACACATGGCAATCCAGAGACAGGACAGTAAGAGTGCCCTCTTCCTGCTGGAACATCAGGCAGATATAAATGTCAGGTAAGATCCTAACTGATACAGGACTCACCTGCACATGTATCTAGGAGCAGGTGGTGACTGCTATTATATATTTTGAGATTTGATTGTGATTTGTGATTTTGACTTTGAGATTTGTTTGTGATTTACACATAGTTATATGTTTGGCACTGTTTTGTGGCACTAGTTATGGCTGAGGGATTACCTGTGTTAATTTGGACCTATGTATAGCTCCATTGGTCAGTACCTCTTCTTGAGGCTGCAGAAGGAGGTGCCACTTAATTCTAGGTAAAACAGCATCCTCTGTAGCAGACTGAAGTCCCAGAGACAGGCCTAGAGACACTGAATTTCTATGGTCTCATCCGTTTGCCAGCTTGTTAGAGCTGCATGTTTGCTACCATCTAAAATAATTAGATATAGATCCAGCAACAGGAGTCTGATAAACTTGCCTCCCTAGTATCTCTTAGACAACTTGATATTAGACTTTACAGAACATTTGTCTGCTTACATGACTGACGGGCTGCCTGTTAAATTTGGCAAGCTGTACTGTAATGAATGCCATGGGTACAAGCTGCCTAATGCTGCTGTGCTAACTTCAACTTTTTTAACAGTTGGTATTTGACTGTTGCTTGAAGTCTTGCCATGTTGCAGACAAAGCTGTTTGCTTCTGTGGCAGCAGTCTGGCTTGGAAGGAACTCTGCAAATAATGGCTGCACTGAAGGAATTGAGTGTCTCTGAGCTAAGAACACTAACTTGTTTTTCCAACTTTAGAAATCACTTGCTAAAAGTGAAGGGGGGAAGAAAGGCAGACTACAGAGCTGTGATGAAATACATGGTGTGTTTGTGATGGTCTTATCACAGCAAAAATACATACAAGAGGAGATAATTCTAGGCTTTGCCAATAAATTGTTGTAGCTGAACTTTATAATGCATCTGTAACACGTGCAAGTGTCCCTGCTGTAGGACCCAGGATGGAGAGACAGCCCTACAGCTGGCCATCCAAAACCAGCTCCCACTCGTGGTGGATGCCATTTGTACCAGGGGAGCGGACATGTCTGTGCCGGATGAGAAAGGAAATCCTCCCTTATGGCTTGCCTTGGAAAACAACCTGGAAGATATTGCATCAACTCTGGTGAGGCTGTCAGTTGGCTTTAGTCTCACTTTTGTTCATCTTGCTAGCAACAAAAGGCTTCATCAGCAAAAACAAACTCAAGGCATGAAGAGAACAGACTAGTCCAGTATTACTAATTTCTGGAGGTCTTTTTCTTCACCAGAAATCCCTCTTTACTTTAGGACTCTTAAGAGTACTGCAGTCTGCATAACCAAATATCTTGCCGGCACTTTAATAAAAATATAGAATATGCTGTCTGGATTCATGATCTGGATGGAGTAAGGATCTGCTTAGATCAGTCTGTAGCATACACAGCTTGTGTAATGATCAGCTTTCTGAACAAAACTGAATACTCACTTTATGCTTTAGTGTATATGCAGCTTTTTATTGCATCATAAAGTTGAACCAAGAAGGCCTTTAAAGGCTTAAATTTACTTTAAAGACTGTTTACGTTCAAGCACAGGTGATACAGCAGGAGATTGCCAAGGAGACACAAGTAGACGTCCTTGTGTCTTTTTCACAAGGAAGTTACTTGAAAGCTTTGTCCAGTTGTCTGCTAGAGACAACTATTTAAAAACTCTGCTGGTGACCTGAGAAGTACATCTTGTAAGTGTTCTTGACTGTGCTGGTATTGGATAAGAACATTTATGGAGTCAACACTCTGAACTACTCGTGTTTAAACCTTGTAAATAGTTTGTAAAGTGGAATGGAACAAGTCTTAAGTGCCATATTGCTCAAGTATGTAGTTCTCTAGTAGAAGAATACAAATATTAGCAATACAATTCCTGGAAAAACCTCTCACTGTTTAGCTGAATGTATGAGAAAGCAGGTAAATGGGCCAGCTCTTCAAAGGCAATGTCTGCTGATGCTGCTTGATTTTACTGTAGGTGCTTATCATTGCTGAAAGTGAGGTAACTAGTCCATCCTGCTTCAGATCTGTCTACCAAAGTATATGGATGAATATTTGAATTGTTAATAAATACTGCCTAATTATGGATTACACAGTAAACCAATAAAGTATCGGTCTGGAAGACTTTAAAGTAGCTTCCTGAAATTCAGTGACTGTCACAAGAATAGACAAGGCATCTCAGGTTTTACCTCTAGGGCATAATGTTCCAGAAGCATTAGTCAGGGACTATAGTAAGAGCCTGTTGAAAAAACCTTCACTGTGTCATTGTGCTTCTTCCAGGTTAGGCATGGCTGTGATGCAACGTGCTGGGGGTCAGGACCAAGTGGCTGCTCACAAACCCTTCTCCACAGAGCTATTGATGAGAACAGTGAACAGATTGCTTGTTTCCTGATCCGCAGGTCAGACCCCTTCCAAAGTACAAACCTTCTAACATGCATGGAGGGATGCCCCTGGCATAAATTAATTGAATGGTATCTTTAGTCAATACCAACTATGTGCTTCCTTAGGCTTTTGCTGGGTGGGTGACACGGGGAATTCTGACCAATCCTAAAGACACATTCTGTTACCTATAATAGCATCATGTTCTTGATGACAAGAGTCAAACTAAAACCAGAAACTTGTGCTTTTGTAGAATGTGTCAGCAGTTGCTGCATCAGCTCTTGTGATCTCTTCTGTGACCTTTTTTCAAGCAGTTTAAATCTGGATTAAACATAATAAATAGACTGCACTGTGTTTGTTTCAGTGGGTGTGATGTGAATAGTCCCAGAAAGCCAGGCCCGAATGGAGAAGGAGAAGAGGAAGCCCATGATGGACAGACACCCCTACACTTGGCAGCCTGCTGGGGACTAGAGGAGGTGATCCAATGCCTTCTGGAGTTTGGTGCCAATGTCAATGCTCAGGTATGTGGACAAATCATGCACAACTTTTTAAAGTAGATTCTTTGCCTCTAACGTAGTGAAAACAAACTTTCCTCTAAGCTGTGTATTTTGCTTGATAGAGAAAAGAAAATCCTGCTCTTAGAGCTGAGCCAGTGCAATGACTGGCTGAAGCTTTGCTTTCTCTCCTGTCCCTTTTTACCAGACCTGGTGCTTATCTGCCCATATGGTGGTTAATTCAGGAAGCTATGCTGAAGGAAAATAATGATATAGAGAACTTCTTGCAGTGTTAGTTTTCTCATGTAACAATGGGACTCAGTGTCTTCTGTCCCTAGTGTGAATTAAAGGCAGGAGCAGGGCTGTATTGTACTGCAATTAATCATTAAATCAGCTACAGTGTAAAACTCCAGAGTACTCTACTTTGTTAGTATGTTTGGGAGATGTGTTCTGTTATTGAGTAAAGCGAGGTGATGTAAGTACCAGTTACATTTCATTTTTTATTACACAGTAATCCTTAAACAGAAGCTTTATAAATAACAACAAAAGAAATGAATGGATAACATTTCTAGGTCCTGATGCAGTTGGAAGTGACATTAAAACGAATCACAGAACACATTCACAAAGCAGCTTTGGCTGTAAACTGCTGCTTGATGCAAACAAATGTTTAAACACCTCAACTGACTTTGCTATTAAATTTGAATGCTAATCTCTGCCCCCAAAATGACTGACTACATGGGAAATGTTACAGTGAGCTATTTAAAAGGCTGTATAGCACAGGATTTAGGTCACCATATTTGGAGAAACAATTCTCAATTTGCTTTTCTTACACTGTGGGTTTGAGCTTGCCCTGCAGCTTTTTGGTGTCCATGCTGAAGGAAGCTGGGTAGGTCACAAGACTAAACTACTAAGTTGCCTTGACCCTTCAAAATTAGGGAAGGATTTGTGTACTACTGAGCCTATATATAACAAACTTCCTGGTTTCCTTCTAGGATGCAGAAGGAAGAACTCCAATCCATGTTGCCATTAGCAACCAACATAATGTTATCATTCAGCTGATGATTTCACATCCAGATATTAAGCTGAGTGTACGTGACAGGCAAGGAATGACTCCCTTTGCTTGTGCTATGACGTATAAAAATAATAAAGCAGCTGAAGCAATTTTGAAGAGGGAACCAGGAGCTGCAGAACAGGTAAGCTGGGAGTGTTCAAACCATGCTGGTTTTGTTACTGCACTAGTTTGTGGTAACAGCTGTTCCACAAGCCCGGGTCTGTTTTATCCTTTTGTGGCTTTACATGCGATCTGTTCGCCAGATGCCAGTTCTCTTCAGCAGGGTTTATTAGGAAACTGTAGGTGTGTATGTGATATGTGTGAGTAAGAACATTAAGGGTTAGTGTCTTGTCAAATCTTCTTATCTTGTCAATACTAAACTGAGAAACAAGCATATGTGTGTACAAGGAGAAAATTCTAACTCTACTCTTGTCTTGTGCTGGACTAGTACAGAAATAATCTATTACCCAGCTCTGCTAAAGCTATCCAAAACAGAAAACCTGACCTAAAATAACTGAATAGTAGATGCTATGCTTCCCTGCTGAACTATAAAACCTCCAACTGTATCTTCAGGCTTCTGGTGTGACACTTCAGGCAGCTGTTCAGGAGATTCTTCCTATCCAGTGTAAGTTTAATTACTAGTAAAATATTTGAGTGCTTAGTGAGCTCTTGTAATGCATCTAAAACATGGTTACAAATACAGCCAGTTTAAATATGCTTTAATATCAGCAGCAAGGCAAAGTTGATCAGCATGTACTTTGTATTAAGCAAAAAACCCTGAATTCTCAGGTTGCCCAGAGCAGCTGTGGCCGCCCCACCCCTGGAAGTGTCCAAGGCCAGGTTGGACAGGGCTTGGAGCAACCTGGGATACTGGAAGGTGTCCCTGCCCGTGGCAGGGGGTGGACTGGATCACCTTGGAAGGTCCCTTCTAACGATTCTATGGTTCTGGGAATACACTTTGCATCACTGTGGCAGGATTCCATGTTGCTTCCTTCTGGATTAATTGCCAGATAGACTCAAGCTTGTGTCATTTAACTGAGTTTATCATTAACTTCTGCTCAGTACTTAACTACAACAGCTGTTAACCTTTTGTCTGTCTAACAATACTCTCCAGTGTGTGGTCAAGAAATGACAAGGTTATAAAACAGAAGTAAAGTAGTGTGAGGCAGAGTGGACTGAGCAGTTGCAGCAGATAATTTCTCAGTTCGGTTATTTCATAGTCACATCTATCAATAAGTCTCTAATGTCAACCAGTGAAAGGAATGAGATTCCACAGTTCAAGTAGAGGGAGCAAATGTGTCTTAGTGAAAATATGTCCTACTACATAAAACACCTAGTTCTACAGGAATAACGGAATAATTTCACATGCCCTTTCTGCCACAGGTTGATAATAAAGGTCGGAATTTCCTCCATGTGGCTGTTCAGAACTCAGACATCGAGAGCGTGCTGTTCCTGATCAGTGTGCAGGCCAATGTCAACTCTCGAGTCCAGGATGCCTCCAAACTGACCCCTCTGCACCTGGCAGTGCAGGCTGGCTCGGAGATCATCGTGCGCAACCTGGTGTGTGCTGGAGAGTCACCGTTCCTCTGCTTAAAAATGTGCATTCTGCCTTGCTGCACAGTGCCTGCAGGCTGATAGATCCCATGAAAGTGACACCACTTTTTCTGAAACAGAAAGTTCCCGTAGCCTGTACTGTTAGCTGAGCTGCTGCAGTAGCCTTCACTTGAGCATGTTGGGTTTGTGGCAATCATTAGGTAGCGTGGCTCAATTTAAAGAATCTTTCCTTGCCCTTTCTGCATCATTTGAACACAAACACAAGTTGTAGCAGCTCAGTAATGATACCATTTTATACATGCTGGAGGCCTAGAAGTATCTCTCTACACTAGCGTCTTGTGTGCTTCATTCTCAGAAATAAACTGTTGGCTAAAATAGCCCTGAAACCATCTTTGAACATATTCCTTCTTGCATCCTGACAGCTGCTTGCAGGTGCCCAGGTGAATGAACTGACCAAGCACCGTCAGACTGCTCTTCACTTAGCAGCCCAGCAAGACCTGCCTACCATTTGTTCAGTCCTTCTGGAGAATGGAGTAGATTTTGCAGCTGTAGATGAAAATGGAAATAACGGTAAACTTTGAGTTACACAAGTAAATGCAAAACACTTCAGTAGGTCTGTCAGTGGTGTCTCCTAGTGGTAGAGAGCTCAGTGGGAATGGGCTTGCTCTGCAAAGGTGAAAGAATACGAGTCCAGGAAATCAAATCCGATGGAAGGAGTTGTTTGAGAAGGAAGGTTGGGAAAGTGGAAGGAGGGTGTTTCATTTAGTTATTAGGCTGTAATTATTGCTGATACTCAGAGTCTTGAACCTTCTTTTTCTTTTTTTTTTTTTTTTACTGTTCAGCTCTGCATCTGGCAGTGATGCACGGCCGTCTGAACAATATCCGGGTCCTTCTCACAGAGTGCAATGTGGATGCAGAAGCCTTTAATATTAGGTAATTATTTATAGTCTTAACAGACTAAAAGAACCATTTTGTATTTTAAAATGTGCTGGTATGCTGCTTGAAAAATATATTTGGCTTGTATTATATTATTTATACATGAATTTGGAAGTGTGCAGATGATGCTGTGTCTAAATTCTGTGCAATATATACGTATACACGTATACAAGAAAGGGAAGTTAAAGTGGGGAGTTGTGTATGATGTACTGAGTTACGGAGATGTAGCATTGTTCAAGTCTGAACCAAACTTGAAAGCAAGGAAAGTTGGATGAGTAACTGCAGTAGCAAGCAGACTTTGATCAGGATAACAAACTCTTTTCCCCAGAGGCCAGTCACCAATGCATATTTTGGGACAGTATGGGAAAGATAATGCAGCAGCCATCTGTGACCTCTTCTTGGAGTGCATGCCAGAGTACCCTCTAGACAAACCTGATGCTGAAGGAAACACAGGTAGGTGGGACTCAGTGACTATTGAACTTTAAAGTCGCTCGAGTTGTATTTGTGATATGTCACTATTAAAGCTGGAATAATTGGCAGTAGTATGTTAAATACAGTAGGAGGCACACAATACATGGAAACTTAAAAATTAAAGATCCTGATCTGGACTGAATATAACACAATCTGCCACTCTGTTAGCAAGGAACTGTCTGGCATTTATTTTTCAGTGCTCCTCTTGGCTTACATGAAGGGAAATGCTAACTTGTGTCGTGCAATAGTGAGAGCTGGGGCTCGCCTGGGAGTGAACAATAACCAAGGAGTCAATATCTTCAACTATCAAGTTGCTACAAAACAGCTTCTCTTCAGACTGCTGGGTAAGTACCTCTTGCTGTAGTGGGAAAGCATTTTTGGCTTATGCTTCCAGGATGCTTTGGAGGAAAGAACTCTGGACATCTGACTTAGATGACAGTAATTCCAGAGAGGTGGAACTTGTGAATTTTATATTACTATCAGTGGGGGGTAGAAATACTAATTTTTCCTGTGGTTAGCTGAAAAGTTGTACCATGCAGGCTGTCAGATACTACTTTTTCTGAAAGGATAGACATGGAAACTCTTGGCTGGTTGTGTAGTCCAGTGTAGCTTAAAACACAGACACTGCTTTTTAACTGCTGCTGTACAGTTGCTGTGGACAATGCGATGGAAAGCAACTACAGATTGTCTACAAATGAGACTCCAGCTCCTGCAAGAGTAGTTAAATCCATTATACTGGATGCAACCTAGAACTGGGAAAAGCCTTCATGTTTAGTGTACTTAAGAGGTGTCGGAGCCCATTTTGCCTTCACATTTTTACCTCCAACAGATATGCTGACAAAAGAACCTCCCTGGTGTGATGGCTCCAACTGCTATGAATGTGCTGCCAAATTCGGAGTCACGACAAGAAAGCATCACTGGTAATATGAGCCACCGTGCTGTGCTTACCAGGAAATGGATTCCTCCCCAAATGTAGCTAGACTTGTTCCTTCCAGTTGTTTAGGAAACCTCCATGTTAATGTAGGTGTATAACCACTAATCCAGCTGAAACATTCCATCCTGTCTTAGATCAGAAACTTGTAGTCTGACTGAAATTATATTTTTAAGCACCTTGTGCATTTAATATTCTGATTGGTTGTAAATGAGAAATCATGTCCAAGTTCCAGTAGTGAAACAGGATTTAAATACCCAGTTGTCAGGGAAAGAGAGTGATGCATTTCACTCCACAGGAGGAGCAACAATAACAGAAGTTTAATGGTAAATGTGGTAGTGGTTTATCAGGACTCGATGGCAAAGGTGCACTTGATTATTTCCTGCATAGAGGATGGGGTCTGGGAGAGCCTCCTGTGGAGGCATGAGGTTCAGAGAGGACAGCCACTGGAGCTGTGGCTTACACAGGAAAGGCAGGAGGGAGCACACCACCACCACAGTGGTGGGATGACCTGCTCCAAAACAGGTGGCAGATTTGGGCAGGTGTTGACAGCTCAGGTTTGGGATGCTGTTTATAGTGTGGAAATGGCTGAAGATGAACATGAGCTGCTCTTGTGTAGATAGGAGTTGCCTTTTTAAACTAGTCTGAACTTGTACAAAACATTCTGGGTTGGAGGGGTGTTAAGCTAAGATTTTTCTTAGCTCAGTGTGCCAGAAAAACTACACGTGCATCAGCTGAAGCAGTACCAGGTGACTCACTAGTACAGAACCAGCATGTGCTTTTGGCATTAGTAAATTATTCCATGACAAATATCAGAAGATACAAGACAATCATAGCATTTCAGTTGCTAGTGTGTATTTAATGATGCTATCACTGATAAAGAATGTCAAACAGTAACATCCTGGTGTTCACTAGGAGGGAATTCACTTTTCTTCCACCCCTCTTCTATCAACAGCCGACACTGTGGACGCCTGCTCTGCCATAAGTGCTCAACAAAGGAGATTCCTATCATAAAATTTGATCTGAACAAGCCAGTTCGAGTTTGCAACATCTGCTTTGATGTCCTGACTCTGGGAGGAGTCTCCTAGTATGCTGTGGAAGTAAAGGGATTCCCAGTCAGTGCTCCTGACAGCAGCTCTGCTTACAAGCCCTCGGGATAGGGAAGAGGAGGCCTACACGTCTTCTGCAATAGACTGAACTAATTAAGGACCCTGTTATGATATACTCTGGTATAAATGATTTTGTATGACTGTAAATGTATAGGGCTGCGATAGACTTCACTAGGAATCAGAGTGGATTGTTGAAACCAAGTGACAAAAGAATTTAGACCCTCTTCTAGTTGCAGTGGGGTATGGAAGCTGAAATTGATACTGATTGAATCGGCATAAAACAGGTCTGTCCTCGACATGGTGCTTTGCACTGAGCAACTCTATTAAGTCCTGTGGCTTTCAGGCTGCTTAGTAGAGATGGCATTAAGTTTCAGGGTAACCAGGTATCTTCCTTTGCTTTGTCTTAAAGATAAATGTTCCCCTTCTCTAGAGAAGACTTCTTGTGAAGCTAAACTGAGCTGTTGCAACCACTGTTCAAGAAACTCTTCAGACCCGGGGGTAGTTCTAAGTATAGCTCAAGAATTGTGGCCTTACAGTAACAGAAAGCTTTACAACATCTGATGCAAAGCAGTCAGAATTGCAGATCCACATCTTGATACCTCCTCAGCAAATGACTCATTAGCTTTAGCATGTTCAAGAGAAGTGCAAGATTGTTTTAGGAAATGCTCTTGCTCATACCTGCTGGAACTGTCTTCGTTGCACTTTCATATTTACATTGTTGGTCCTTCCAGTTCATGGAACTTGTATAAATGACCGTGAGTTTGCTGAAAAGCCTGAGCATGTGCTAAAGGAGAAACACTAAAACTGGTGAAGTCTAACTCACAGTACAGCAATAAATGCTGAAGTGCATTAAGAATCCCAGGAGGGAGAGTAGCACTTCCCTTGGGTTTAAGGAGCCTGGTAACTGCTGTGGGAGACTCAGTAACCCTACCAGTGTAGAATGTGCTGCACCTCTAGACACTAAACTTGGGTCCATTTTCAGCAGGATTGCTGGTCAGTGGGAGCATTATGTGGAGGCTTCCTATTAGGAGTAAGCTGGAGTATTTTAATCTAGGCTGGTTGTGCTCTCTTAAACATGCTGAATCTGTAGAAACCTACCACCATATTGTCTAGGTAAAGAGGAAAGTACTTGGCTGGTAGACCAGCTTTTGATTTGGTGGGCAAAGGCTTCAGTTAGAAAAAATGGGTACTTAAAAAAAAGCTACATGCCATGTTAAGGCTGTTTTTATTCCAAGAGATAAAGCTGGTTTAGACTCAATTCAGCATTCCTTGTCTTTCCTCCATGAATTGGTGTGCATTTTTTAATGACTGTTATCTCCAGTGAACAGTATGGACAGGTGATGATGTGTTGCCCTGTTTGGAGCAGTGACTTGTTAGTCTTAAAGAGTAAGATGAGATGATGAACCAGACTGCTGCTGTTACGGGAGACTTGCTCAGTTTTTCTCAAGCTTGTACAAGGAGAGGATAGGAGAGGGTGTAATTGCTGACATTTGCATGATTAATTTCACATCAAGTCTCACTTGATCTGCACTTTCATCTTCCAGTATGCATCTGTTGTAACTGGAATCACTGCTGTACCACTAGGGAAGAACAATGGCTGACAATACAAACTTGCTTCATTGTTTGATGTCTGCTGCTGTCATGGTCCAACAGAATGCTCTGGGTTACAGCTGGTCTCTAACACAGTTACTAATGCAAATGGTGCATCTCTGGCATAATATTGTAGGTGAATGAGGGAAAATAGTGGTGTGTCACTTAATGTTAGCTACAGTAATTAATGGTGTCAGTTAACTGCAATCTACAGTTTGGGGTTTTTGAGTGAAACACATGATGGAAACATTGTACTTCTGGTCCATTGCCTTCTGGTATTTCAGGGTGTCACTGCTGGCAAATCTCTAGCAGTGAAAGACAATGATGGAGAGAAAGTGCACTTGGTGAAAGAAGTCTTGACTGTAGTCCCATGATAACATATTTTCCGTCTTGGTTTGGAGCTGCAGTGATGTGGAGCTGTAAGAGTGTGCTCAGAATGCTGAAGGACAGTGCAGAGGAGGGGTTTTCCAAGGCCACAGCCTATGGGCTTCAACCGAATTGGAAATCTGTACAGCATGTAATTGCCAAAGCATTTAAACATCACTTTTTCAGTGGCTTCTCTGATGGAAGGGGCAAAGGAACAGGGAGCTCAGCTTTAACAGATTAAGCAAGCTTTTTAATGATGGAGAATGTGGATCTGGTGAAAAGTCAGCTTAACTGAATGGCAAGTTTAAAGCTGGGTAGTTGGTCTTCTGAAAAATAGGATATTGATTATAACTGTAAAACTCTGGGAAAGATCTGGGAAACCATCGGTAGTGCTCCTGCTTTGCTGTTTACAGCCAGTACTGTCCCAGTTTTCTTACTGAAGTCTGAAAGGAAAGTTAAGGTTATTGTTAAATGTACAGCCTGAGGTGTTTATTAAATTTAAAGCAACTAAATTCAGCAAATTTGATCCTTTTAAAGTGCCTTTGAGATAGTTTCCTTCCAGCCAACTCTAAATAGCTTTCTGCCAGAGCTAAAGGGGAAAAGCTCACAACTTGAACCAAAACCCAAGTTAGTTCTTTTCTAGTTCAGCTGGGGAGTTGACCCTGCCAGACAACTGGTGGGACTCAATTCCTCACACATTCTGCCTAGTGTTGGTCTGAACTCTCAGACCACTGAGATTTTTTTTGGGAGTTTTGCTGGCAATGCTCCACTACAGGGTACAAATGTGAATGAGGCACTTGGTAATGTAGTGGTGGTCAACACATTTCTAACTCTAAACAACTGCTCTTCCCTTTTTGTAGCATAATACAGTTGTGACCAAACCCCCCACCCCTCTTACCCCTGCTGTGTTTTAGTGGTATCTATTAACTCGAGACTCAAGTCTGCCAAGCACTGAACAAAAGGTTAGATGGAAAATTAGTTTGTGTCTCTGGAAGTGCTGCTGTCACACAAGGCTTCAGGCACTTCAGCAGGGCTGCATGGGAAGTCGGGTGGTTCATGCTGTAGCTTTTTGTTCTGAGACTGGATTCCTTTTGATTGCAGTCATCCAGCACTCTTACACAAGCAAATACCATGGTCCAGCACTCTTACACAAGCACAAACCGTGGTGTGGCTGAAATTTTGTGTCTGTAAAAGGTGCACTGTTTCACACCACTGAGTGGAGTGAGAATGTTGCTGTTGAAGGAACTAACCAAGCAGAGTAAGTTGCTGGGTAAAAGCTGACAGATGCCTCAATGACTTCCCGTGCTGGGGATAACAGCTTGTCCAGCTGCTCATGTAGTGCTTATAAACTAACGTGTAACAGTATGGGAGGCCAAGGCTGGATTGTTTTGTAGATCAAATGTTAATAGGCAAGTCCTCTTTTTTTTCTGTAACCAGCAGAGGTCGTCACTGCAGCAAACTTGTCTTTAGAAAAATCAAAGCTTGTATGAGTGACAGAAATAACTGAACCTTCTAATACCCTCTGTGAAATAGAAAAGGAAGTCTTAGAATGATGGCATTTTATCTGCAATGTTTGTCTGGAGTCGTTGTAAAAATGTATTTTTCCAATATGCATTACTTTGTTGTGTAATGATTCTACTTGTAATAAAATGCAGAACTAGATGATGCATCGTGAGGTGAAACCTTGCTAAGGAAGTATCTGCTCCTGTAGAGACAGCTGCCCCTCTGCAAGCTATCCTTACAAACCACGAAGAAAACCAGGGATCCAACATCCAGTCGGGCATAACAACTTTATTCTTTGTTCTGAGATTAGTCCAGGTATTCATTTTCATGTTGTGGAACTGCTACAACTGTTCTTTTGGCTGTCAAGGTCTGATGTTCTAGTTTGTACCATGTAGTCATCTTGAATGCCTTATACTAGCCTTACCTATTATCAGTCTTGTGAAACAAATCCGAGCTCCCCGCGGGCCAGAGCTGGTTCATGGAGTTCATCAGTTCAAGTTACTCACACTTGGTGCACTCACTTGTGTTCTGGAGGCAGCTCAGCCCCCTGAGAGAGCAGAGAGCTGCTGCAGCTTCACTTCAGGAAAAGGAAAGCTTCAGTGCAATAGCAAACCCAGCCAAGACTTCTGGGTGAGATTGTGATGCATTAGTCTTTTATTAATAAAACTTACTAAAGTACAGATGAATGGTGAGCTTTATTAGAGCACTGTCTGCGGTGACTTGAGCCCTCTGTAGCTATCACTGTTTTCTTCCCACCCTTTTCCACCTTGGGAGAATCCAGCTGAGCTGCTGAATTGGAGTTACAAGCACGATAGTCTTGGAGCACTTCAGGTCAGTGAGGGTGTCTCCTTGTTTGTTTTAATAGATGACTTATTCCTAGTCCAAGACAAACTCTTCCCCCCCACCCCGTGTTTCCAAACACTAAACTGAGGAATATTTGTGGTTTTCAACCAACTTTACTGAAACCAACACCCTCCTGCCCTGCCTTTTTGCAGCAGTTTATTTGATTTTTGTGTAGCTCTTGCAACCAAAACCATCCCCTCAGCATATTTGCGTAGTGATTGAGTGTTACAGCGAGATTAAACTTGCTTAGAAGGTCAAGCTAGTCCACCTTCATTAGAACTGGTTTGCCCTCACAAATTACTTCTTACAGCATTTAACAGTCTGGAATTTGCTGCAACTTTTAAATAGCTTTTAAAAGCTCTTTTAAAGGCACTTGCCAGTCATTTGGGGGAATGGTTTCACCACTTTAAGTGCAATTTCTCGTTAAAGTGGTGGTGTCTTTTTAAATGTGGCAAAGGCCAAAGCTGTGGAGACAGTGAAGTGCTGCTTTATAGCTCTTCCCTGCACCTTTTAGACAGCTTGATCTTCAGCATTGTGTGAAATGAGTTGCTCACTCCACCCCCAAAGATGGCTCAAGCTCAGGGCTGAGGTTTGGTTTTGCCACACATCCTCCTCCCCCTGTGAGTGGTAAGAGCTGGCACAGCAGTGTCTGGGGGAGCTTCTCTTCGGGATGATGATTAGGTAAAAANCCCCCCCCAATGTTAAAACAAGCATGGACATGTTTAAATTGCTGTAAGGCTTCATCCCTGACAGCTGTGGCCTCCTCTAAGCTTGTATTAGTGAGAGGTGCTGTAATGTGTCCTACTGCAAGGGAGTCAATGGTGCCTCCTGTAAACTTGCCAATTAACTAATTAATGACTTAGATTCTGGGCCTCTCTTTAGAGGTGGTGGTAGCTAAAAATCAGTTTATAAACACTCTCCAGCTGCATATACATTGGTGACAGCTGCCTTAAGGAGAAGAACTGACCACAGCTCAGCAGGGCGCTGGGCTACCACTGGATCATGATCTGTGTGTCTCTCTCAAAGCTCAGCTACACCAAAACTGATTTTAATGCATTTTATTCCATTTTATTCCATTAAAGATTTAATTCCATTAAAACCAGCAACTGCTTCCCTGCAGCTTGAGATTTGTAGTGCCTGAGCCCTGTGTAGGTATTCCTTCATCCCTTTTAGCCCCACCCAGAAATGGTAATAGTGTGCCCTGCATTTCTGGGAGTCAACTCATATTGCTGAATTCTGCCAGCTGTGATACAGTAAATATGGATTTTAAGGGAGATGGGTCTTGTGAGGTCACATCCAGCTCAGGTTATAGTCTGATAGGCACAGACCAGATGGCAGGAAGTCTTATACCAGAATGGAAACAGGAGGCAGATTACAGTAGGATGGCTGTGTTGCCACTCAGACAACAAAAATAAAGCTATTTAGAACTAACATTCCTGATCAGAACAGTTTGAAAGTGATGAGTCACAGACCAGCAGAGTGAGGTTAATATCAAACAACAATCCTCATAGGTGGCTTCAATATCTTGGCACAGTATCTAATGCAAACGCTGCATGAGGAAATACAGCTCTGGCCTTTGCCTTCTCTACTCCAAGAATCTGATAAAGCTTGTGTATTATTAAACTGTAAAAATTCCTAGATACTGTGTACCTTAATTGTAGAAGAAATCCAGGGTTCTCCCTGCTACCTTTAAACTCTTTGGAATGAGTCAGGTGCCTGGGAAGGAGCGTCAGCACTGCCCTGCAGCAGGACCCGAGGACTGTGAACGAACTGTGGGCAGTGATGCTGCAGTAGTTCCTGTGCTCATTGACCTTGCTGCCTTAAACCACAGCACACTGTCCCACCACTGTGCACACAAACATCCATTTCCTGCACAAGAAAGCAGTTCTAAAATACAATTCAGGCTGTGCATCTTACAGTATGTTGCCAGGTGTAAAAATACCATAGAAATAAAGAAAGCATCCTGTTACTTGATTTTTTAGCCACTAACCTGGCTGATGAGTTTTCCCCTTCTCTCAGCTCCATCTCCATGTGTTAAAAAGCATCACAAATAACACGAGATTGTTATTGCTCCCTTTGCATGGACAGGTGCAAGGGCTGGAGCTGGAGCTGCCCACCCAAAGGGTGACGTTTCACTGCAGGACTCTCCCTGCCCTGGAATGCAGCGCCTGGAGTCAGCCCGTGAGGACGCACTGCTCGGCCAGGGGATGGCAGCCCTCGTACTGCTGCAGGTGAGGGTTATCCAGGTCCCCTCTGTCGCTGTGCTGGGAGGAGTCTGGCTGCCCCCAGGGGGGACCAGTGCTCCTCACACACACGCAGCTGCTCCCCTGCGAGCCAGGGCGGTACAGCTTCCGAGGGACTCCGGCCCAGTCTCTGTGCACTCCCCCACTAGGAATGGAAAATGAAAATAAATGACAATTCAAACCCATGAAAATGCTTCCAGTCAATAGAGAATCCTTAGAAAAAACCTAAGACAATCTGGGAAAACTAGAACTACCAATACACTCACTGAGGTAGGCTTTGTTCCCTGAAGCCACCATCCCACAGCTGATACCTTCTTACTGGCTGTGCTTCAGAAACCTGTGGCCTGAACCTGCTTTCATCACTGCTGCTACAAGCTCTACCCTTCTGAGAGAGACCAACTTCTGCATTCCATGTTTCCATTGCTGGAAAAGGAATCACAGCCTTCTGTAGCACAGCAAAATGCCTTTTCTGGAGGTACCTAATTGCTCACAGGTGACCACACATCTTCACAGAAGCACAGTGGCTTGGGTTGTGAGGGACCTTAAAGATCATCCAGTCCACCCCCTGCCATAGGCAGGGACACCTTCCGCTAAACCAGGCTCTTCTAGGCCTTCTGTGCCTTGACTAAACACTGATTTTGAGAATTGGGCAGAAGAAAAAGCAATTCCCCAGCTAAATCATCATGTCTCATTAAGTCTAAGTGTCTGTCTGTGGGCCAAATCCTGCCTGTTCCCCAACCACTGCAGCTTGTGTGTCTCTTACACAAGTCACTGCCACATGACACCTGGTCCCAAGGCTGTCCCCAAGCTCAGCCACAGAGAAGCAGATCCCTGGGGTACACAGTGCTGCTGGGGGGCTGACATGAAGCCCAAGCATTTTGCAGTGTGGTCTGTGAAATTATTTCACCTTCAAACAAAATAGTCCCTAAGCTGAGAGATAACTACTAACAGGAAAGTAAGTAGGAAATGACTATTCAAAGCTTAACCTCATTTTTATGTGGTTTAAGTGAAAATGTTGTGGTATCAACCTGTAAGCCAGGCTGTGAAACTGCCTGAAAAACACAAGTTAATGCTTGTATTCCTGACAGGTGACAGAACCTGTTTGAATCCCAGTCCTACTGGGAATTCTGTCCTGTTTTGCTGAGAACAGGAGGATCACATGCACATGTGGCAAATTCTTTGATTCCAGTGCGACAAAAGAGGTTCAGCCTGGAGAAAAGGAGGCTCAGGGGGGACCTTCTCACTCTCTACAATTCCATGACAGGAGTTTGGAGCCAGGTGAAGGTCGAGCTCTGCTCCCAGGGAATAAGGGACAGGGTAAGAGGAAACAGCCTCAAGTAGTGACAGGGGAGGTTTAGGTTGGATACTGGGGGAAATGTCTTTATGGAAAGGGTGGTCAGGCACTGGCACAGCTTCCCAGGGCAGTGGTGGAGTCCCCATCCCTGCAGGGATTTAAAAGCTGTGTGGATGTGGCACTTGGGGACACAGGTTAGTGCTGGCCTTGGCAGTGCTGGGGGAATGGTTGGACTTGGTGATCTCAGAGGGCTTTTCCTACCTGAACAACCCTGTGAATTCAGACAGGGCCAGAGTCCATGCCTGGCATATTCCAGCCCTGGCAGCACCACTGCACACGCAACCTGTGCCAGGTCACAGACCTCAGCTACCCACGGAGTGCAGTGGCTGCAGGAGCCAGGACATCTTCCCACACCCCTCCTGCCAGGACAGGCAAGAACAAAGCACAGGGCACCCAAAAAAAGGACAGAAATGCTCTGCTCCAAAGGGTACAAGATTACCTCTGTCTGGAGCACCAGAACCGGGTGCCTTTAGCAGAGCTCCATTCAGAGTTGCAGGGTGGGAACTGCTGCTTCTTCTGCTCACTTTCTGCTTGCAGTTTGAGAGCTTCCTCAATGGCAGCCTCAGCCTCCCTCAGGGCTTCTGTCGGTGCCCCATTTTCATCGTAGAATCTGCCCACTAGCTTCCCTGGGAGAGGAGATCAATTAAGACCACAGTGTTTCTAGGCGAGGAAAATGCATAGTTCTAGTGGGGTTTTATTTTTAATTTGTTATTTAAAGACAAAAATAAACGGAGATGTCACCATGGCCCAATTTTAGAACCCAACTGAGCTTACATCCCTTCAACCCTTGGATCACACTGCAATTTACCCATATTAATAAATCCATGCAGGATAAGCTTAGGCACAGACTCATTAAAGATCTGAAAACCATGCACCTCATTCCCCAAAATAAAAAAAATTCCCCTGCACTGCTGCTCCTACAGTCTCCCAAGTCCTGGTGATTTCAGGCTGGCTCCATGCTTTTTGCTCGGCAGAGACAATCAAAGCAGGGCAACAGCCAGGTGGGAAATCTATTAAACTTTCCTTTGGATGGAAGCAGACCTCGAAGATCTGGTGTGGCTGCAGCTCCAGCTGGTCCCTCACAGGGTTCAGGACGCTGGGCTGCAGCAGAGCTGGGAGACCCTCACCATGGTGACACCCTGTAGGTGAAACCTGGCACCGAGTCCTCGACCTCCCACCATCCACCCGCATGTCCCTTGTGTGAGCCCACCCCCCGACACCCACCCACGGGCTCGTAGTTGTCGCTGTAGAAGCTCAACCAGCTGTGGATGGAGAGCAGCTCCGGGGCCGACAGCCCCGCCACGTTGTCCACCAGCCCCGCCGGGGTGAAGTCTCCGCTGGCAAACGCTCTGGTGGCATCTCTGCCTGCGGGGCAGGGGGTGGTGAGACCCCAGCAGGGGTGAGACCCCCGCCCCCCGCCATGGAGTGAATCCCCCAGCCAGGGGTGAGACCCCCCCGGCCATGGAGTGAACTCCTCAGCCATGGAGTGAACCCTGCAGCTGGGGGTGCGGCCCCAGCC
>VZRQ01003437.1:0-21717 GCA_013397975.1 Machaerirhynchus nigripectus | reverse complement strand
CCACGGGCAGGGACACCTTCCAGTAGACCGGGTTGCTCAGAGCGCCGTCCAGCCTAGCTTTGGACCCTTCCAGGAATGGGGCTCTCCTACAGGGATCCGCCTGTCGGGGCCGGGGGGGTGGTCGGGATCGGGGGAAGGGAGGCGAGGGAAGCTCCGGGGTGCTGCTGGGGGTCGGTCTCCCCGAGCCCTCGGTGTGGGCACTTGCACCGGGTCCGTGGCCGTCCACACGACCACGGAGACCCCGGACACGCGTCCTGGTACCTGGGGAGAGGCCAGGCCAGAGGTTCTGCACAAGGTCNAAAAAAAAAAAAAAAACTTATGTCAGTTAGCAGTGATCATGCTCAGCAGCCACTTACGAATAAAATGGGTATTTACAGCAATAGTTTTGCTGTTGCTACTATTGGGGCAGCTGAGAGCACAGGTCTGGTGAGAACACAGGTAGGAAATTCTGCCTGGGTCATTCCTCTTGATACTTACTAGCGTTATCAGCAAGTCAAAGTTTACCACGCTTAAATTTATTGTAGCTTTTTAAAACCAGCAGTGAAATTGTCTAGTATCTCTTTTATTGTAAAGTAGGACTTTCAAAAACTTGCAAGAAATTAGTGTAACAGAGATCCCCTTCCACAGACAGAAAGTGTTAAGGGCAGCTTTTAATGGTAGAAGGGAGTAGTTTCTTTTCTGCTGGGATTTCCAGTTTTCCATTTCTGTGGGAAAGGATATGGAGAATTTAATACGTAGAACACTTAAGCTTTAGCTTTGCTCTGTAGCAATCCAAAATGCAGCAGAATACCCTGTTGGGAATTCCACACTCACTTGAGAAAGCGGCTGTGTCTGAATTCCTTAGTGCAAGCAGTTCCTGAGGCTCAGCAGTCACTTCCTGCTGTCTTTGTTTTGCTCCCGAGTAGCAGAATGACTGTGTAAACTGTTAAATCACAGACACACGCCTCAAATCAGAGCTGACAGGTGAACAAGGCTCCTGGAAACTGGGCGGAGATTTCATTTTCCTGTACAGATAGGTGTGTTTTTACCAGACTGGTTTAAGTAGCTTGGTAAAATTCTGCCTCCACTTCCAGTCCTTTACAAGAAGAGCCAGTAACAAACACATCTTCATTTGTAACAACAGCAAGGGTGAAATTAGTCCATTGGGGTTCTTTCTGTTGGCACAAACAGCCGAGCTTTGTGGGCTGCAGAAATATTTTGAGGGTTTGTCTGTATGTCACGTCCTCCTCGGCATGAAGAATCTATTTGTTTTGGTTTCATTTCCTGCTCGAGGGAGTGGGGAAAAAGCTTGTCACAGGATTTACCATGGTGCGGATATGTGGTCACATCTGGTCTGTCCCGCGAAGTTGAGATGTTGAGAGTTCTGTGGAAAACCTTGATGTCATCGTTTCTGTAGCTGGCACTAACCCATGAGCCGTGGTGTTTGAGCTTTCCTGGGTGTGTTTTACACTGATGAGAAGTCAGTTTGGGGGTGGCAGGTCAATAGGTTTCACTTTTTAATGTTTATGGAGTCCTGTCTGGCACAGTCCAGGTTCTGATCTGCCCTTTCAGTTCCTGCGTTCTCGGTGCAGGGCATTGAGCACAGACTTCAAATGCTCTATGAGCAATGTTTAAATGCACAATCTGTTTTCTAGATAAACTGAACCTCTGAATCCTTCTGAGTACTGCTTCAGCAGTTGTCATGTCATGTATCCAGCTTTGGCTGGCAACATCAATGCTGCAGTTCTACTGAGAGCAGAGGGTGAAATACAAAGTTCTCCCAAGTCACCTTTCAGATACCTTGTTGTGCCATCCAGCTCCTAAGCTGTGAGATGAGGGGCTGATTTTTCCATGTGCCGTATTTCCAAGTAACCGTCTCACCCATCATTTCCTAAGAAAGATGTTTCTTACATGCTTCTTCATTTTGAGGGTTGAACTGTGTGGAGTTACTGCTTTGATTTAGGAGTAGGATGAGCTGAGTTGTGTACAGCTGCTGCTGAATTTGTATCATGTCCCGTGAGTCCTGCACACAACTCAAAAATTCTTTGAGTACAGGTTGATACTGATTTTTTTCCCCCCACTTTTTTTTCTTTTCCCCCATTACACAGGACAGCAGTGGAAATTGTGTATGTTTTTTGTCAAATACAGAGTTCAAGTTATACTGAACAGTCAAAAAATTATTTTAGAGTTCTAGGTTTGGTGCAATCTCCTGAGATCACAGGAAGAGTTTAAAAATAAAATAACAAAATACTGCATTAAGATATGAAGAAAAGCATATATGTAGTAATCCCTCCTTACCTGAGAGTAGAGATCCCCCCCCCTTAGTCGGTTAAAGTAGTTAAAGTTTAAGGTTTAAAGTAGTTAAAGGCCTTGCTGCCTTGTGTTTTATTGTCACCAGTAACATCACAAAACTTGTTCAATTTCTAGTTTAGTAATTGCACAGTTTGACGTCAAATCTGAGGAAAAATAGTGAGAATTGTGTAGTGTGAAACTATACATTGAATTGTTTTGGCAACAGAGTTATGTCTGTTAGCATTAATTCCCTCTGGCTTGTTGTCCTCAAGCAGAGGTGTTGGTTTTTTGTTTCGGGATCAGCCCAGTGTCCGGGCTGGACTGGCTGTGGTGCCTGCTGGATGCTCAGCACCAGCTTTGCTGCTCGAAATAACTTTTTAAAGATGATAATTATTAGCTTGGGTTCGTCTGTGTGTATAATAAGACTTTATAAAGCTTCCAAACTAAAATTCAGCTCTGTGCCACGGAAGTGAGAGCTTTAGTCAGCTAAAACACCGCGTTTTGATTCTGTTGTCTTCTGAGGACTTTGCTCTCGTTTTACTGGTGTAATTATGTCATGGTTAATTGGCAGGTTATTTTGAGCTAATCATTTCGGGTTCCTGCTCTTCAGGATAGCACTGTTAATGGTACACCAAGTTTGATAATCAGGTAACAAACCAAGAGGTTGAAGCAGGAGCTTCCTCCTGAGCAGCAGTGATCCCTTGACTCAGACATTTGTGAGATCATCTGTTCTTAGAGACCAAATTTACTTGGCTTGTGTGGCTGAGCTTGAAATACAAAGTTCAGGGCTGTGAGACTCAAGTCTTGCTTGTAAAGAAGTATCTTGTAAGTGCATTCCCAATTTATATGAAAAAGGTGTATGCTCCTGAAATAGTGCATTTCTCTTTTGGAACAAGCTCCTTTTTTTTTAGTAATTAAACAGAAGTTTGTTTCAAAATTAAACCTGATTGTGAAAATACAGCCACATTTTTAATAGTAGTGTGTCACTGAGTCATGAGTTCTCTGAATTGGCTAGTTGGTTACATTTATGAGCTTAGTTGTGTTTTATAGGCTCAGCTGAGTAAAAATACCTTGTTCATTTGTTAGTTCAAAGTTGTGAAATGCTGTGTAAGTTACTTTTTGTACATGTTCAACACAACTTTTTATATTAAAAATTTTTTTTAAGGTCAAAGTTAATAAAGCTGCCAGTGGTTCTCTTCAGTAAAAAAAATTCTAACTCTCCACTGTTTTCACAAATACTTAGACAAACTGTATTAAACTGGTATTTTGTGTAGGAGGACAGTTTATGGAAGGAAAAATCAATTGAAAAAATATTACTGTCTTAAGACAATTTCTTAAATAAAGAAAATATGTAAACCCTGAAGGAATTTGAGTGGATGCAGTGAGAGAAAGATGCAGCAGTGATGAGTAATCAAAGGTGTGGCTTCTGGAACCAAACCACCCTTAAACTGAGGAGCTTTTTGGTGTTTTGTGAGCACCTTCTTCACAGTCCCAGCTATCCATGGATGGATCCTGCTGTTTCACTGGTGTAAATCATGGGCTGTCTCCACCTAAGCATGACTCCAGTTTATAGGAAGGCAGTGCAAATACCTTCAAACTTGCTAAACACTGCAGATTTCCAGCCAGGCTGCTTCCTGTTACCATGAATTCAATACTTTGGAAAATGGAGTCTTTTGATTTTGTTTTAATAGTGTTACAATATTTATTGCTATGGTTTCTATGAAATACCTTGAATTTCTGCTTTAAGGGAATATGCTGAAATAAATTTTCTTTTTTGTTGCTCTTCAGGCCTTTGCACAATTTGATGCTGAAGGAGATGGCACCGTAGATGTGGAGAATATGCTGGAGGCTCTCAAGAATTCTAGTGGAGCAAATCTTCAGGGGGAGCTGAGCCATGTAATCAGGCAACTGCAAGCTTGCTCACTGGTGCCAGGTATGAGGGCAGAGTGTTGGAAGAAAGGGTTTCCCAAGCCATGCTCCTTAGAAGGGGTGCTGCTTCAATAAATTGCTTTAATAGCATTGCTTGTCCTAATCTTATCAAAACCATCCTCCAGAATGGTTCTCTAGTGTCAAGCAAGTGGAGTTGCTGTAAATTAAAAATTTCCCAGAATTACATGCAGAACTTTCTTTCACAAATAACCTCTGTTTCCTTCTCTGTGTGACTGGGGGAGTGTCTTATCCCTGTTTGGTTTATCTCACAGACAGAAAAGTGTTCCTTGCAGAATTTTGGTGAGTGCCCAGCTAATGCAGTCTTGTACTTGGTAACTGGAGGAATAAATCCTCCATGGAGTCTGTTCCAGGGGATGAGTCACATATTTTATTATTATTATGGTTATATTGTTATTCAGCATTTGAAATTCTGATAAAACATAATTCAGGTTTAATGGTTTATAGTTCAGAAAGTGTCAGTTTCCAGAATTTGATTTCTGGGATAAGTATCAGTTACTGGCTTTCCTTCCAAGCTTTTGATGATAAGTGGCTAAAGGGGATTTGCCTTAAAGGATCAGACAAGAAACACTAGAATTGGCTGCAGATAAGTCAGAGGAGAGGACTTATAGAGTACTGTTCTATGCATATAAGTGCACTGGGATTCAGAGTACCACTGTTCAGGAGCTGCCATTTCTTACCACTTAATGGTGGAAAGCATTAGGCACCTCTGTGGGAATAATCCACAGTGCCAAAGGGAGAAGCTCAGTGTAGCTCAGGGTGAGTGATGCAAGTACCTGAGCTTGTTAACCAAGTAGCAGCTGCTTCACTTAGATTTTGAAGGTTAAGGGTTTGGGGTAGCAAAATAAACTTAAGACTTTTGGTAATTGTTTTCAACTCCTTCAGGCATATCAAGTCACTGGCAAAAATATTTGCCTGCACTTTTCCCTTCTGTAGAGGTTGCATGCTTGAGCTACACTCTCTAATAGTTTTATATCCTTCTTACTTTGGTCCCTAAGGAAACAATGTCTCTTTCTAGGGTTCATTGATATATTTTCGGAATCGAAAGAGCGCCTGGGCCTTCACGCCTCAATGATCCTGAGATTCTTGCACCGGAACCGCATCTCCAGTACTGCCATCCCTTACCCAGTGCTGGAGTACTTCAACAACATCTGCACCATGCGCTCGTCCGTGCTGAAGGATGCTTTGGATCGACTTCTCCTGAAAGAGAGAGGTATGCCATGTCTTCCCTTCTTTTTCAGGATGGTAGTGTAACCATGGCTTTGAAAAAGAGATTATACAGATGAAATGAAAAGCTTTCTTTACTATGTCACCTCTAACAGGCCTGATGTTTTATGAAGTTGATCTGCATGCTTCTGTGGATTTTTGTTGTTTTTTTGAAACACATAAATTAATTTCTCAACTAGCCAGCAATCTGAGTAACACTCTGGAATGTTCTTATCTTTCTTCTGGCCTGTTTCAGAATCGATGGTTACTCATTTGTGATATTCTTTATTCGGTCAAATATCTCTACTAGTTGCTAGAAACTTAGTTTCCATGTGAAGGTGAATGTTTTCTGAAGTTGACTGTTCAGTATTAAGACACTTTATCATTTTGGACTGGAGGTGGTGACTCTTCTACTGTATCTCTTATGGGACTGGCCTAGTCCCTGTAGTGACGGCTCCTTTTCTTCACAGCTTGACTAGATATTTTCAGATTTCTGCACTTCTATTGAAATAGATCAAGTTACTTGAGAAAGGGACTGCTTTGTCCCTTCCCTAGAATACATGAATTGAAGTTTTCTCCATCATAATTTACATTTCCCTTTCAGCTGTTTGTATTTGGGCACAAAAATAATAAAGCACTGGTGAGGCCAGTAATGAAAGGGATAGATAAAAGCTATTGAACTCCAGGGGATGGAGGTGTTTTCATACTGAGGGTGATAGAAGGAGATTATTGCAATTTCATCTGAAATGAAACTTTGCTGTCTCCTGGTTTCTGTCAGAAACAGTCCTTCAGGGGCTGTGTTCTGTGCCAACAAGTTAATTTGCATGAGATAGTTCTTACAGAGGTATAACAACTCTCAAAACAGGCCAAAGAAGAATGTTCTGAGTGATTTCTTTGCAGAATACCCCAGCGATCTAAATGGTAATCAGGAGTCAGACAAGCTGAAGTCTGTCACCAAGTGCTACACGCACATTGAAACCTCCTCCAACTCCGCCGATATCGACAAGATGACAAACGGAGAAACGTCCTCCTTCTGGCAGTCGGACGGGAGCGCTCGATCCCACTGGATACGGTGAGCTGAGCTGGGGCTCTGAGTCCTCAGGTTGACAGCCAGTGGGGTGATGTGGCAGATTGATCCCAGCTGGATGCCAGGTGCCCCCAAGGCTGCTCCATGACTCCCCTCCTCTGCCGGGCAGCGGGGAGAAAATGTAACGAAAAGCTCTTGGGTCAAGGGCAGGGAGAGCTCTCTCACCAACTCCATCACAGACAAAACAGACTCCACTCGGGGAATTTAGTTCAATTTATTAAATCAGAGTGGGGTAAGGAGAAACAAAACCAAATCTCCTCCCCCCCTCTTCTTCCCAGGCTTAGAGAAAAACGGAAGAGAAGTTATCTCCTCCCCTCTAGAGGCGCAGAGGGATGGGGAACGTGGGTGGCTGTCAGTTCATCACATGCCAGCTCTGCCACTCCTTCCTCTTCAGGGGCAGGACTCTTCACACCCTTCCCCCACACCAGCGTGGAGTCCCTTCCATGGGAGACAGTCCCCTCAAACTGCTCCAATGTGGGTCCTTCCCATGGAGTGTAGTTACAGAATCACAGAATATTCTGTGTTGGAAGGGACCCACAAGGATTGTCAAGGCCCCTATGGGGATCAGTCCTTCAGGAAGAGGCTGCTCCAGCATGGGTCCCCCATGGGATCACAAACCCTGCCAGCAAACCTCCTCCAGTGCAGGCTGCTCTCCCCATGGGGACACAGGTCCAGCCTCCAGCAGCTTCTCACACCCTGTAGCCCCCCACTGCTGAAACGTTATTACACAAACCCAATACAGGTGTAATTGCAAACGACTGGAATTAACGAGTGACAGATGAACACAGGTAAAAGCAGAAGTCGTTAATCTCTGTATAAAATTTAAAAGCGTGACTGCCAAATAAAAGGTCACCTGTAAAATGTCTGTATCTGCTGTGGTGACACACAGCCTTGTTGTGTAGTGAAGCTTTCCAAGCTGTAATACAGATGGTTGGTCCTTGAATAGAAACACTTTGCCACTGTCCAGGAAGTTCCATGAAACAGAAATGCTCAATGAAACAGAAATGTTTCGTGGTTTTTTTCAGTGGTAGATCTAAGAATGTGTGCTTCAAAAAAAAAAAAATCCATTTTGGTAATTTTTATTGTTATTTTATTTATTATTTTATTATTATACTACATTATTATATTAGACATATATAATACAATATATTATTATTATACTACATTTTTGTTCCTGAGGAATGAATTCTGAGTTGAAAATATAAATAGAAAATTCTACAGTCTCTCAGAGGCAGCTGTTTTATAAATCAAAATGTTTTAATTTGTTCACCATGGTATGGGGTTTAAGAACACCTGTGAAGCATTAGGTAAATTTCAGAGGATTTATTTGTGTTTTTAGAGGTGGAAAATGAGTGAATAATAATATAGTATCTATTATATATACATATGTATATTATTATACTATATAAGAATAAAAGCACAGTGCTTGCCTTACATTCTCTTTGCAAGAACTGTTTTATCCTCTTTGCTTTGCAGTTTAAAGATGAAACCAGATGTGGTTTTGAGACACCTGTCCATTGCAGTGGCAGCTAACGACCAGAGTTACATGCCACAGCAAGTCACAGTGGCAGTGGGAAGGAATGCCAGCAGTCTCCAGGAGGTCCGAGATGTTCACATTCCAAGCAATATCACTGGCTACGTAACACTGTTGGAAAACGCTAACATTAGTCAGATGTGTGAGTCAATAAAGATACCATTGGGATACTGGTTTGGTGCTTTTTGGAAGGTGAAAGGTTGGGTAGATCATGGAGAGATGTGTTGAAGTATCAGTCACCAGGGGTGACACTTTGTACCTTGTCCTTGGGTCAGAGAAATTGTTTTAATTCTAGTTTAATTTCTAGCCTGTAAGAGAGTCTTCGGAGCATTTCTCGTGGCCTCTGTAACATGGGCTAAGGGTTGAAGAGAAAAATTACTAAAGATGCAGTTTTAGCCTCTCAGTGTGAAGACATGGGGCAGTTTGAAAATATCCTTGCTTGCCAAGTGAAAGCATATGTTGGGTGATAGTATCTAGCAAAAAATCTGCTTTTTTTTGGTACTGAAACTCTGAAGTTGGTCCAATGCAAGGCAGGTTTTATGCTTTTAAATAGTGTTATTTTTGAGTCTGGTAGCTCTGTGGGTGCTATATTGGAATCAATCAAGAAAAGCTGCTCCTTCCTAAGATGGTTTCTGCAGCTTCAAGAATTTTGCCCCTCTCAGTTCCAAAAGATGCTTTTCTCTGAGAGGAGGTTTCACTGCTCCAGAAGTGGGCAGCAAGGATGTTGTTCCTCAAAAGTAATCAGGACAATGCCATCTGTGCAAAATGGTCAAGAACTTGTGTGAAAATTTTGATATAACTTTAAAGTTTGCTTTTAGGCTTTGCTCCTTTTCCCTATTATTGTCCACAACCACTTGCTTCCAAGACACTTCCTACATATGTAGGTAGGAAGGTACTGGTGAAATAATCTACAATATATTTTCCACTTTGAGGGTATTTTATTACAATTTTTCCTAGTTTCTAGCTGTTGCATCTGTCATGGATCCACAGGCTATTTATGCAAAAGCTAAATTTTCCAGATCAGAGGGTGCACAGTGTGTGTGGTTGTCCACATCAGGCAGTGCTGTTCCATATCTGCCGTTACTTTTCTAAGAGGTCCTGCGCTATTTTAACGTTCGGAATGTTCTAATGTGGAACGTTTCTAGCTCTAATCTAGCAGAAGAAATGGGAAAAAAATTCTATTTTGTGTTTTGACAGATGTACAGATAAACATCAAGCGTTGCCTTAGCGATGGATGTGACACCAGAATCCACGGGCTCCGGGCTGTGGGGTACCAGAGAGTGAAGAAGGTGGGAGTCTCCGTGTGCGACGCCTCGGCCATCTGGTACTGGTCCCTGCTGACCTCTCTGGTGACAGCTTCCATGGAAACAAACCCAGCATTTGTTCACACCATTTTACAGAATACTCAGTAAGTACCAAACTTACATGGGGTGTGATTTTATCTACCTAAAGAAACACTTCTGGCTTTGGTAGGCAATCTGCCATATGTAACTGGTTTCCACTCCCTCCATTAAGGTGTTTAAACATCTTTTTCTATCTCATTGTTTAGATTTTTGATGTTTCTCTTCTATGCATTTGCATGTACTAGAACAAGTGTAGTTCTCCTGGCTGTTTCATGTATCTAGTTGTTAAACCATGACTGAATGGACACTGAAAAATAGATTTTTCACCTATCCATTTACATGTAATGACTTTGAGCAGCCTAAAATAATTTCATTTTTCTTGTCCAGTATTAATAACCAATAAAATTAACATCTTCTCTTTAGGACTGAAGCTTAATTTAGCTTAATTTTCAGCAGAGTTCTGCTTGTGTAATGCCTTGTCATGCATTTTATGGGGATATAGTTGAGTATATGCACCATCTCCATGCAAATGTTTGCTTGTGGTGATCGACCATTTTCTGTGTAACATTTCCTTGTTTGATTGCCAAACACTTCTGCTCGATGACTTGAAGGATTGGAATCCTAATAAAACCTCTCCACACCCACATCAGCTTTTATAGAGCTCAGTTAGCACAATGTCACTACACTGAAGAGCAGGGCTGTCATTAGGTTAATGAATCCTGTAGGGTGAAGTCCACTAAGCCTATCTTTTAATTTATGTCATCTGTGAAATCTCTTTAAAGTTTAGATAACTTCATACATGCTCACACCTTAGACAGGCCCATAGTTACAGGCTTTGCTGAAACTGAGGGCCTTCAGGTTTGGTAAAGTTTAGATATTTTTTAGAAATACAAAATGAACACTGAGCTAACAAAGCATTAAAAATTTTAATGGAGAAATCCTGACTAAAGTCATGCTTTCAGGAATTAGATTCAGTGTTTAGAATTATAAAGCAAAAACCCCAAACTTTAGTACTGGATGGAATAACTTTAGTACTGGGTGGGATAACTCTAGTATTGGATAGAATAACTTTGGTGAAACTGCTTAAGAATGCTAAATTTCAGGGGTTATCACTATCTTTGGAAATTCAGAAGAATTCTGATTTGAGCTAACAAGTGTCTTAGTTTCTCTGATTCTTCTGAGGGGATTTCAAATCAATTTTCCCTTTATTCATAGGCTGTTGCTCAATTCTAGACCAATTTAAAATGAAGCAGTGCTTGGACACTAAGCTATTTCTAATGCTGTGACAGATTTAATTCAAAACTCCTTGATATGTTGTGTCATTAAATCTGCAATTGAGACTAGATTCAAGATTACCCAGCAGTCACTGAACTTTCCCTGCCTAGAGTGCAATACTGTTGTTCCCCTTTGAAGAGATTCTCTGTGTAAATTGATTTTGTGTACTCAGAAGCAATTTGCAGAGACCTGCCCACACAAAGCATGAAGATTCAAACGTCTAATTCCATTTAGGAGGCTGTTTTCTCCAATTCTGCCTGGTTTCCTGACTTGTTTCATTTTTTCCTAGGAAAGCACTGCAGCACATGCCACCTCTATCCCTAACACCAGGCTCCACAGATTTTTCAAGCTTCTTATCACCAAATGTTTTGGAAGAAGTAGATAGCTTCCTTATCAGAATAACAAGGTGAGCTTATGTGGTTGATGCAGTGGGAAGTGGTTTAGAAGAGTCTGCAAATCAAACTTCTACATCTTTACTCACATGCTCTTTTTTAAGTATCTTGAAAAATACAAATACTTCAAGAAACAGGCATCTGAGAGATTCCGTGGCAGCTTGTCTTTATTGCAAAACAAAATGTCCCAGATTGTCTTTTCACTCTGTTGTTGTTTTCCCTCACAGTTGTTGTACTACTCCAGAGGTGGAGCTGACACTCCTGGCCTTTGCCTTAGCCCGGGGGAGTGTTGCCAAGGTGCTGAGTTCTCTTTGTGCCATCACTGATCATCTGGACACTCCATACAAGGCTTCCTCACTTATTTCTTCCATGGCAGCAGTCAGACAGAACCTGCTCTATAAATATGGTAATGAACACTCCTGGATCCTTTACTGTACATGCTTAAGCAAATACACAGCTTTGAGTTGTTCCACTGGTTGGGATTTAGAATTATCCAAATCTAAATTAAAAACTGTCACTGAAATCAGAAGCTAGCAGCTGAACTGCCCAAAAAGTTGGTGATTGATCAGCTTTCTTTTTTGCTCTTTTTTTTCTGTATTAAGAACTTTGGAAAATATATTTTACCATTTTAAATGAATTTGATAAACCTGTTGATTGTTTTACTTAGGAAAGCCTTTACGACTCACTCTGCAAGCATGTGATGTAAAGGGAAAAGAAGATAAATCAGGGCCTGAAAACCTCCTTGTAGAGCCATGGACTGGGGATGGTAAGAGCCTGGGCTTAAAATCCATAATATTAGAATCATAAAATCATTTAAGATAGATGATTCCACCAAACATAATGATTGTTAACAATTTTGTGGTGCTGTTCCATATTTACTTATATATATTTGGTTCTTTATAGTTTTATGCTATGGAAGATCTGTAATTAAAAAAAAAAAGGCAAACTAACAAACAAAAACCCAAACCAAAACAATATATAAATTTGATTTTGTAACACTGTGGATTTCTCATAAATCAGTTTATTGTCAAAACAAGCTAACCAAACAAAAAGATTGGATTTTGGAGAGAATTATTGATATTCTACGTGGAAGTCAGCAATGAGCTGTCACAGAGAATGTTCTACTAGAGCACACTTTGTGGGTTGAAGTCATGAATCACTGTTAGCTTCCCAAATATTGTTGAGGAGAGAGTTTGTAGAAATCATTGAAATTCTCACTGCACATGCCTATTAATTCTCCCTTAAAGCCTCTCTTTGTTAGTGCAATGCTTTTATGTACTGGATACAACCTAAACAAAGAGATTCATGTTTCTTGACCTCCTTTTTAAGTGAAATGCCACCTAATCTTTTTTTTTTTGAATGGTTTATTGTCTTGTGCACTGCTGCTGGTAAATGAAAGCCATTGTGACAGAAAATCAGGCACATTCTAAATGCTTCTTTTACCCCTCTGTTTGTTCATGTGTATTATTTGAGTTTATTCTTTAGTTATTTTGAGACTTGTCTTCTGTTGTTTTGTGGGTCATAGTTTGGGGGACTAGTCACTGAGTTCAGTGAACAGAGCCACAAGCCAAAGTAATATTTGGGAATTACTGATAAACTCTAATAAAGAAAATATTCTTGAAACTGCTGCAGATATTGCAGTGCCCAGAGAGACACTGCCTGGAGAGTTCTGTGTATATATACTGGTAAAATACAATCTTCTAAGTTGTCCCTTTTATTTGGAAACATTTGCTAATGAGCATTTCACTGGAAAAGAGTTGTGGTTTTGTTTCTCCCCTTCAGCCCATAATCCCAATATTGTCTTTCAAACACCTTGCACTAGCACTCATTCTATTCCCACTGCTGCTTTAGGTTTTCTTACTGAAACTGGGAAAACCAGAGCAAGTATCATTCTTTCTACTGGAACTGAATCTTCTTTTCAAGTGACACAAATCAGAATAAAGGTATGTAGTTCCTGTGAGCTTTTGAAGTAGAAGACTTACCTTTTTCCCTAGTGGTGGAATTGAATTGGGATATTTTTAAAATTAACTGAAATTTAAATTTATTGTGAAATACTGTTATTTTAGATTTTTTCTTCAGTGTAAGTCAGGGAACTTCAGGAGAAGGAGGTCTTTAATTGTTTCAGGGAGCCACAAGCATGTAGTATAGACATTTATTTTATATTGATTTTATCTGTATCTTGTAATATATATCTCAAGCCAAAGACTCTTTGGTTTATGGTTTCTGTCTAAAGTGTGTGGATTTATATGCAAGATCTTTTATCTTGTGTTTAAAATAACTTTCTGACTTTGTTTCAAGATACTAAGCATGTGAGTTCACATTAAATGAAGGTATTTCAAATTCTATTTAGAGACACCAGTGTAATTAGAACATTCGGTGTGACTTTTATCTGGTTTCAAAGGAAGGTCTTGTGATTAAATCTCAAGATTTAATGGCCAAGACAAAACTTCAGTGAAGTTTCTGCAGCTGAATTGATTTATTTACTTAAGGCAAAGCAATAGATTAATTCCCAGAGAAACAATGCATATTTCTATGTCAAAGAGACTTAAACATGAATGGACTTCTGGTAAGTAAATTCTAACTGGAGATGAAGAGGCAGGTGAGTTGTATGGCAGTGTAGTGGTATTAATAAGGAGACATGATTTTAGTTTTGTTTATTTTTTAAATGTAAAAAGAATACAAAATTACAATGGGAATTAATATGTGGAACTCAATGTTAGGGTGCTGGCAGGGTATAAATACAGAAAATAATAACCACGTACATCATCTCAATTCAGTGGGTTATAAAAGTTTTCATAACATTTCTCGAAATGTGTTTCATTTTCCTGTGCAATTCCAGAGACCAGGATTGTCAGGATTCAGCTTTCCATAACTTCTTGGTTTTTTTTCTTACTCCCTTGCTGTGGGTTTGCCCCTTCAGGTCCGGAGAGGTGCCATTGGGGCACAGTGTGGGCTGGTGTTTGCTTACAATGGTGCCTCGGAAAAGTTCCATGCTGAGGAGCACTTCAAAAGGTTTGAGAGCTACGACAAATGGAAGCTGAGGGAATTCAAACAGTTTTTAAAAACCAGGTATAAATGGACTTTCTGTAATGCACACACAGAAAATAAATGTTACATTTGATCTTTCTGCAATGCCGCTGGAACTACTGAGAATTGTTCCAAGTGACTTAAAAATGGTGCATCATTTAATTGTTATTTGTTTGGTTTTAATGAATCTCTATTTGATGTGTTGGAGGAAATATGCACATAGCTGTCGTTTTCAGCCTCTTGATTTAAAGGCCTGTTATAAAAGAAATATAGCAAAACAAAGCTTCTACTTGGGGTGCAGATCAGTGATAACAGAAGTTTTTTTAATTAAGTTTTATTTAATCAGTTTTCAGAACTGTTGCTTAGGAGTAAGGGGAGGTTAAGGGGCCATGACTAAAAAGATTTTCTTGATTTTTTTTTTTCTTTTTTTTTTTCCACCTTGCATATGATACAGTTTTGGGTATGTGAAACTTTTCTCACCTTTACAGCCGTAACATGCTTTAAGTATTTTGGTAGAATATCAACAGCTTTGCAATGTCTCTCAACTTTTTTTTCACAAAGTGTCTTACATTCTTCTATACACAGAAGCAGTTGTTCATGTGATGATTTGGGAGATGATGATCCTATTGGCTGGTTTGAAGTAGAAGAAGAATGGGATGAGGTTGATGTCAAAATGCAGCAATGCAGAGTTTCCCAAGTAAGAACCCACAGAAACCCCTTGGCCCAGTCACAATGAGCAGGGGCTCTTCTCTGTGCCAACTGAAATAAACCCAATTCTGTTTTGTGAGGGAGAACTCTGCTGGATAGAAAAAAAAAATTAATAGGCTTCTACTTAAATGAATGATTCAGCTTTTGTCCTCTGAATTTTATTCTTTTTCTCTGTATGCACATATATATATATATATAGCTGAAGTGGTGCTTCATGATCAAATTTAATGCAAAGTTATGTGACAATGTAGAGGTTACTGGTTTTAATATGATTGTTGCTTTATTCTAGTATCTAGACCATTTAACTACTGTGTAGTCATAGCATTTTTTCTTTCAGAGCCAGGTTCTTCCATCCATGTTTTAGTGGGCAAACAATTACTAAGCATTTCCATCAGTTAGGCTGCTGTCCCTGGGGAATGGAGACTCTTTCATTTCGAGAATGGCACAAGATGGCTTTGATTTGTAGTGCTTAGTGCATTTGTAGGGAATGTTGCATTTCAGATCCTGGTTTTGGAATCAGCTGTTGTAGTTCCCCAGTCCATTTGCACTGTGGGAATTAAGAGAATTGGTGGCTTTGTTGTGTCAGCTGGGATTTTTTCTAACTCTGTTGCTGCTTGCTAAGTCACTGCTGCTGCAAAGTAACTGAGTACGTGTGGATGGCAGGACTTGCTGTTCAGTTCTGCACTCTGCACCTCACTGAGAACAGACTGATCAAAGTATGTTTTAAATATGACATATTGATCCTCTGCTTGCTTTTAAATGCAGCTAATAATTCTTTAACCAGCAAGAGTGCTGTAACTGTGGGAGTGATGAACAGTGCGTGCAGAATGAATGCACTGATAATGAATTAACTAATTTTGCAGGCTCCTGTAGAGGTCTTAGAACAACCCCTGGGACTTTTTGAAAGTAGGGAGAGATCAAACTTAGCCTGAATCTCAGGCTCAGTATGTTAAACCTCTGGAGGTGATAGACAAGGGACTAAGGCTTCCCCCCCTCAAACCCGCCTGCAGCCTCCTCACCTACCTCCACTCGTGCCTTTTAAAAGCCCAGTTTGTACCAGCTTTTAAACCCAAATCTTGTGCTGTTTTTGTATCCTTCTAGTACCTGATGATAAAGTTCTTGTGCACAAGACAAGAGTCAGCAGAACGGCTCGGGGTCCAAGGGCTGAGTGTTCTGGGCTATCTGCGGCCCCTGCGAGACGAGCCCTGCAGGACCATGAGCTGCCTGCAGTGCAGGAAAACTGAGGATGACACAGTTTGTGGCACAACTCTGCTCCTGAAGACACTTCATTTCATCCAGCAGCTGGCACAGGACCTGGTATTTTTACTTCTTAGGGTTTTTTAAGCCGCTGTTTTCCAGGCTAAAAGGAATAAGTCTGTGCAAACAGCAGTTGTGAATGGGCAAAGAAAAGCTGGGGTACTTTTAACAAAGGTTAAAAGCCATGTTGTGGAGAAAAGAAATTATTTCTGAAAAATAGAATTCTGTGTATGTTTGCTGATGCTTTATTACTTTCAATCAAATTAGATTGAGAGGTAGAGGTTATAAAGTCTTCTGGAGAAAAGGGATGGGATCCTAGAAATCTGGAAAGAGGGGAGAGCTCTTTGAAGGAGAAGGTTTCAGCATGAACTGTCACATTTAGACACCAGAATACCCGTGAAAGAGACTGAAATTCATGTTGGCTACAAATTTATAGGAAAGCTGGCTGTGCTTTCCGTTAAGCCCAGTGCTCAGGGATTTATGTTTATTTATAAATGTGTTCTGTATAGAGTTAATTTTCCAATCCTGCATTTTCTTTGCCTTTTTAAGGTTCAGCAGAAGGAGAGTGGATTAAAATACAAGTCATTTTTAGATTTCACAGGCCTTGATTTGCAGCTGTTCTGGAATTTTTACAATAAACTGCACCAAAAGTAAGTTACTTCTTTCGTGTGTGCTGAAGCACTAATGAGTGTGTGTGTGTATAAATAAAATATTGTTTAGTTACAGCAGTTTGTTCTTCCTAAACGACATCATTTACATAAATAACATTTCGCTACTGCTGCCATATGGACTTTTAACTATAAAGTTATGTAGAAGCTCGAGCTGTAGATTAATTTAGCTGGTAGCTACACTTCTTTGGCTATGTCTCTCCACTCAGTGGTTTTTATCTATCTGAAATGGTGACTTTCATAGCAGTATTTAATTGGTGCAAAAGAGCTGCTTTTCTAGTTTTTGCTTCTATTTGTTATATATTTTGTTACAGCCCAAGGGAAGAATGTATCTTTGCTCAAACACTGCTGTTGCAGCTTCTCCAGAGCTGCTTCTCTGTACTTACTGGAGATAATAAAACTGCTAAACCTCAAGAAACTCCTCAGAGCAAAACAGCTGGTCACACAGAAGCTGCAGAAGAGCTTTATAGACATTTGTGTGAAGGTAACTTTTATTCAATATATATTGACTGTTTTGTTGGTTAAAGTTTGGGAAAAGTTATTCATTCCTAGAGGCCAAGTCAGTTCCTGTTCCTTTGTTTCTCCTTCAGGTCAGTGTGTGCTAATTAGTCCATCACTAGAAACTTTCCTTGGCCCAAAGAAATGTTTTTATAGACTTTCTGACAACGTGGTCTGGAAACAGCTGCAGTAGAAATCTTTTGAACATGTCACCTGCTTGTACCATCAGGGAATGTGACCCTTTGACTATAACATTACTGGGGTTCATTTATTTCTGATACTGCATATCACTATAAATGAGCTCTTGAGTAGACTGTGAGGTTTACAGGAACACAGGGAAGATTCTGGAGCCAGTGAAGAGAATGGGAATTACACATTAGATTTCTTCAGAAGTAGGGTGCCACGCTCTCTATTCAGGTGTAATTTGCAGGGTCTCCTGCAAAGTGAGTTAGAGGGAAAACACTTCATATAGAATCTGTCACATCTTGAAAATTTTATTAGCTTTGTTGGGTGTCAAGTTATAATCTTCTTAGAATTCATTTACTTGGTGAATAAATATATTCTTAATATAAACCTTTCTTGCTATAAGTTAAGAAGTTTCCCCTCATTTTCTGTGTGTATAATGGGATTGCAAGGGCTTGAAGTTGTGTAGACTAACATTTAATTCAGTTATGCCTCTAACATATTAGACGGGGTATTAATTAGAACTTGTAATTTTGTTTCCTTTTTGTATGAGCAGTAGTGGATATGGGGGACAGTAACTTCATGCCAATGAAAATGCTGAAAGAGGAAGTTAAGAACACCTTACTCAGTGGAGCAGCAGTTTTTTTCCCAGATAGACAGACCAGGCGACACCAGCTCTTCACCATGATGGTAAACATTAAATGAGAAATTGTTTGTTTAGTACCTGCTTTCTTTATGCAGAAAAGAGGACAAATCTGAGTTGTTATTCTCAAATAATACATACTTTGTCCCATTCAAGTAAAAATTTTTTTTTCTTTGCCTCTTTTTACCCTTCCCCTTTTCTCTCTGCAGCTTATCCAAAGAAAGAGGAACTAACACTGCATTTCTTACCAAAAATGAATAATAGAACACAGAAATTAGAATTGTCACAGAGGAGGAAAACAGAATGTATCATAAAAATAAATCTTTTTCCTTTTCTAGAAAAACATCACAGAACAAGAACATAAGCAATCTGTACATCTTGCCTTCAGATCCTTGTGTACCCACTTCAGGTAAGGGGTTCTGATACCCCACATTTGTTGATAATCTTGTATTTAATCCTTTTTAGTATTATTCCCTAAACAATAATTCTCTGAAGTAATCAACTAATGTTGTTTAGAAAGGACATACTGCTACTCAATATTTTTATTAACTGAATAGCTCTATAAAGCACTGGCCAAGGTTGGTGCTGAAATCACAGTATATTGCTCTTAGGCTTCTCTTAGGCTGTCTTCCAGTTTTTTAAGTGATTGTTTGTCAATGCTGATGGTTGGTATTGATTTAATTAGCCTGGAGTCATCAGAACACAAACTTTTGATTTTCATAGTAATTATACAGTAGGATCTCTACAGATTTGGCACAAAAATTACTAAATTTCTGGCTGGGAACTGTTTGGAACTCCTTGTTGTTGGTTAGTAAGAATGTCTTTGTTTTGTAGTGATCAAGATCCAGGTGGACTCTTACTATTGCCAGAGAAAGGAGTTTCTGCAAATTTTGACATAAGTGAAGTATTATCAGTCATGGACACCCTTCTGCTTGTGGCAGCAAGAGAGGTAACTGGCTTTGCACTGCTCCTGCTTCTTTGTCATGAGTTTTGCAGGCACTCAAACACAAGCTGCTTGCCTGCCATGGATGCTAAGGAACCAGCTTCCCTGTCCTTCTAGATACAGCTGTTCATGGCTGTGCGAGTCAGTAGGATTAGCTTTTCCAACCAGTTGAGTGTTTTCCTTTAAGCATTAACATTTCGTAATAGTAGAGTAGGAAATGAATAATATTTTTCCAGTAGGAAATGTGTAAGCTGTGGTGTTTTTCCATAGCATTGAAAAGACTCTATGGAGAGACACTGGGATACAGAAGGAGTCATTCCATTTTGAGAGGATGGTATTGGGCATGTCACTAGGGGAGGTGGGAATGGAGGAGGGTTATTTACATATGCTGAAGAACTCAGCTGAGAACATCGAGTGACTCATATGTAGCTGTTCCTATTTAAAATTATGGTATATCAAAACAAAGTGCATCACTTGCTACATGGTGTTACATGCTGCTTGTCATTTGCATTTCATCTTTTTCTGGGCTGAGTGGGATGATGATGTCCATCCCAGTTTACTTGGTGCATACTGTGTGTCAGGCTGCAGCAGAAGAGGCTCCATTACATTCCTAAGTGTTCCTTATTTTCCAGTGTGAAATGATGATGCTGGATGTTGCACAGCAAGAGAGCGGCACAGTCTTGTCGTCCTTATTCTGGTCTGTTCAGGGCAGCCTCCTTTCCTGGTGCTATCTGCAGCTTAAAGGCACTGATAATTCAGCCAAGGATCTTGCAGTAGAAATACTTAAAAACTGTAAGTGCTGGGATTGAATACAGAATTAGATATGGTGCAATACAGGACTTTAAAATGTGATTTTGCAAATTGCAGTGTAATTAGGGATCACCAAAGGTTGCCTGAGGCGTACTCAGAAATGTCATAGCATTTCTAATCTCTCTAGGAAGTAATTAGTGGGCATATTAAGCAACTTGGACTTTTAGCTGTACTGATAATCTTACGTTGAAAGAATCTTCAGAAAGTGTTTCAGTAAGTTTTGGGGGCCAAATACTGAAAAAAAACCCCAAACAACAAATAGTTACAGACTTTCATTTGAAAATTTTAATTCCTTAGCATCTCTTACTTTGGTAAACTCCTGGGTGGTGATATGTGTTTTCCTAGATGTTTGTAATAGCAAGAAGAAAGGAACTTGCTTAAGAAGCTGGGTATGTCTAAGGGGTTTTGTTGGGTTTTCTGTGAGGGGGATTGTTAATTTTCTTTAATGCAGCACCTCAGTGTTGAGTAGTTAATTGGGCCAAATACTTAACAAAGGTGTAATTTTATGTAAAATTACATCATATTTATGCTATTAAATTTTTTTTATTTATCATATTTATTTATATATAAATAAATTTGCTGTGTTCCTGTCTTTTTTTAAAATGGAGTAAGGCTGTAGCTAAAAATTCCTACCCTCACTTGATACTTCAGCTGCCTTTCTTAGCTGTGTATGGAGGCTGCTGGATACATGGAGGTTGTTGAAACAATCTCAGGGTTTTTGATGAAATTACTCATCACTCATTTTTTCTGTGATATTGTTGATAAGCACGACTTGTTTCCACAATAGAAATATAATAGAAAACTTTTCTGAAGTGTTGGATGTTGCTGCCTTGGGGGCAGCAGATCCTTTCCTGCTGAATTTGTCCTTATGCACATCACCGTGCACCTAATGTTTGATAAAGTGGGTTGTGGGAGCAAATCCTTTGGGTGGCTATTAAGGATTTTTTTTTTTTTCTCTTTAGATGTGGGCCAGTTCCTGTCAAATATCAGAACAATTTTGCAGTCACTCTTATCTCAATATAGTGGCAAAACAATAGTAGAAAAAATAAGTAGTTCTGTCTTTGCTATGGCAACTCGTCAGCTGGTAAGCGAACAGGGGGGTTTTATCCTGTTCCTGGTGGCATGGCTGTGATTCTGGCATTGTCATGACACCTGTGTTTGCTCCTAGGTCATCTTCTTGTTGGATTTTTGCACTTTAGACATTCCCTATTGTACTCTGCTACGGGGATTCAGCACTTTGATAGAACCACTGAAAAGCCTTTGTAGTGAACCTCATAAGGTAACTAAAGACACGGGAACTATTGAGCACAGTGAAACAAAAGCAAAATTGCAAGAAAGACATAGAAAACTCGGGTGATTCTGTTGGTGAGCACTGGAAAAGAAAGAAGCTGGAAAGCTTCTAAAAGTGTGGGATGTGTAATGTTGCATGAAGAACTAGAAACGTTATCTACTGATATGGGAGATGGGCAAAGTGATCAGACAGTGCAACTGGAATGAGCAGCCTGGAAGGTAGGAAGGAGGGGATTCTGAGGGTGAAGAGGAAAACAAAAATATTATATGCTTAACATTTTTAGCTTCACTGCTTGTGGTGATGCAAATAAAGTCTGTATGTCTATAGCATAGATGTTTAAATCTGCATTAGTCATCCAGACTCTCTTTTTGTCATGACTGGAGACTTGTAGTCACTTGTGGGTGAGACAGTTTCCTCCTGAGTCTCCTCCTGGAGTAGACTGGGTGGGTTTTGCTTTAGAAGTCCTTCCTTATTGATTATATAATACCATATAATCCTTATATGATTACCAAGGATGTCTTCAGAACTAGTTTCAGAGTAAATCAATGCTGTAGTCTTTTAAATACCATTTGTATGCATATCTGGCAAGTTGAAAAGTATAGACACAAAAATCTATAGTGTGGTATTTTTAAAA
>VZRQ01003434.1:193119-214931 GCA_013397975.1 Machaerirhynchus nigripectus | reverse complement strand
TAAATAAAACATGAGGTTTTAGTCTAAAGACAACTAAACTTAACTGCTACAGTAAAGCTTTCATCACCAGGAACGTCTCTGCCAACAGTGTTTTCCCCTGCAGGCGATGTTGTTGGACTTAAATCAGAAAAAAAGCGCAGTCATTTACGTCAGTCTATTCCAGTTCTGCTTTCTGTTACGGCATACTGAAGTCCTTCCCCACCACTAAGGCTGGATAAACCTCCTGTTTTCCCACATTTAATTCTCCGCTCAGTTCCTGATGCGAATGTCACCTGCTTGGGGGGTGGACACTCAGCTTAAATTCCTCTAAGAAATGTATTTAAGTGAGATACAGGGTTCTAAACCACAAAAACACACCCTTTGCACCATTAAGGCAAATTCTTCTGAAATAATCCAACTTCATTTTCCCGCAGGTAAAAATATACAAACATCTATACAACCACTCCTACCTTGTGATTACAGTTTCTTTTCCATTTGCCTTTCATAACTTAGGTTTTGGGGGAGCATGTGTTGAGGAAAGAGAGCAGGGAAATGAGGTTTGAGGGTGTTGATACCTTTGTTAAGCAAGATGTTAACAGATGAAAACCAATTCTCTCCTGATAAAGGGTATCACCCACCCCCACCGTAGCCTCAGAAGCACCAGACATGCCCACAGGATAAAGGTTTTCTGCTGTTTGATGATATTCTGCACAGCCCCAAAGGTATTTGTGCAGGGAGATGTCAGTGCTCATGAGAAAACACTCATTTTTGGATCCATAACAAGTTTATGTACAAGAAAAATATGTTGAGTTTCCCAGAGAAATGGTCCCCTCACTTGACCCTTCAGAGAATATAAATATTGTTTTGCAGATGGGAGAAATTGAAGTGTTTTGCCTGACAGTGAACATTTTCAGAATCATTTTATAAGGCTTAGCCATCCTCATACCACAGCAGAGCCTTCTTTTTTGTGACAGATACACGCTTTAAATAAGGCCATTCTGTGTTTTTTGTAACCTAGAAATGCTTTTAAGTATCTAAAAGAAAGTCCACATGAAGGATTCTGCACACACACTCGTCAATTCAACACCCCAAATAACAGTAATTCTCTAAAAAATGACGAAAGGGTATTTTTAAGTGAGAGAAGAGACACAAACTTACTCAACTCAAATGCTGGTACATCCTTTGCATTCCCATTCCCTAAAGCCAAATTCCTGCCTGCCTCCCCATGCTACTTAGAAGAGCTTCCCTTTTCATGACATGTTCTGTACGAGAGTCTTAAACATTAATTAAGCCTAACAGTCCTCAGAGATGTTAGCACAGCTATAAAAAGGTTTTTGGATCAAGTGGCTACTGAAGGAACTGGCATCTGATCAAATTTTCAAGAGTTATGCTCCCTGCTTTATGAATAAATCAAGGAATTACCAGTTTTTGAAAGTCTCCAGCACTACTTTGTGCCTCGTGTACACATTAACAGCCCTATTTTATGGATTCAGCATCCAAGGCATAATGAACCTAAGGGGGTATTTGTAGTAAAGCTATGAAAAAATCCAATCCTGTGGACTAAGGGAGGAATATTTTCAGTTGGGGACAGCTTCTCAATTGCAGGGCTTATTATTTTGTTCTGGTTAATTTTAAGCACAGCCGAGACACTCTCTGACTGAAATACATTTTCCTGCAGACTGAGGCATACTGCCACTAATTAAATCCTAGTATTAACTAATAAATTCGTGATAGTTAGGTCTTTTAATTTATGATCAAGTCAGCCCAAAATGCTGAAGGAGCTCAGGGGACTTTAGAAAGTCACCTGTATCAGGGTCATTACTGTACAGGAGCTTCTAGGCTCCTAGAAAAGGATACTCTAGACAGGAAGAATGGGGAAAAAAATCCTTTATTGGTCTTCCTAACTAAGCAGTACGTAGTACAAATGTATAACTAAATCTAATATGACAACAAGAATGGTCTTAGAAGAGCTACTCTGAGTTTTACACATGTAATTTTAAAGCTGTTGCCTCCAAGGAGGGAAAGCTTTCGGGGAAAGCTGCACTGAACTCTTCTGCTAAGGCTTTTTGTATTAAATAACCATACATTTTGGTGATTTTTCTTTATAATACTGAAAAGAATCAACACTTTCAAAAACATAACTAAAGGAGAAAAACATTGAATATTTGTATACAAACAACACACACCAGAACGGAGTATTTCTAACACTGCCACATTTAAGTATTCTGTGACTTTGGAAAAAAAATATCAGAAATAACCACAGACTTTATCTTGCAAACTCAAACACAGAAGCTTCCAACCATTTGAGACGATGCTGCATGCAGCCACTGTCGGAAAAACTCAGCTACACGTTTCTTTGGTGAGAAGCAAACTTTCCCAGAGAATATGAGGAGCGCAGCAAGGTTACAGAGCAAGCCTATACTGTGCTTAAACTCTCCATTAATCATACATGAAGCCCAGCAGAGGAACTGCCTCTCCTCATCTTGCTCTCCTGGGAAGTACTGCGCGCCGAGGTTCAGCTCCAGGCTTCCTCTTTTCCAGGCACAGCAGGGACAGGGCCCCCTCCCTGTCCCACTTACCCCAGTCTGGGGCTGGGAGCCACCAACTGGGCCTGGCTTTGCAGAACTGGCTCCTTGGCCAAATGCAGCGCCACAGTTTCCCACTGAGAGCTGCTGCTGCTGCTTGCTCCAGTGCCACTACAGGAAAAGCCCATTCCTGCAATCCAGAGGAGGCACCAGAGTAGGAAAGGCACTTAAGGACTCACCCCTTTCCCAGGAAAACCTCAAGTAACAATGTAATTCCTTTTCCCAGGAAAACCTCAAGTAACAATGTAATTCCATCCTTCCTCACTTAATTCACTGCCTGTCCCGGAAGACAAGGCACACATGGCTCATTTAGTGTTTCTGAACAAAGGAACTGCCACCCGAAATCCAGGGCTGAGAAGCCCAGCCAGTGTTTATCTGTTCACTTCCAGATTAGCCCCCAACACCAGGATGGGCAACCTTCCCAACCTGACAAGCCCCACGTTAAAATACAGTCATAAGACACATCAGGAAGACAAATACCACACATCCTGGACAGCCAAAGGAGTAATTTCAGGGAATACTCCCCAAGCTTGAGACAGTCCTGTATCTCCAAGTCTTACATACAGCTTCTACACAAAGGAGGTGGGTAAGGGCATCCCACAGAGCCCTGCGCACCAACAGCCTGGCATTCCACTGCTTCCCAAAACTTTAAATTTTACTCTCAGCAAGCCACCCCTCACTTAGCTATGGAAAACGGCAAACCATAAGGATCTCTTGGATTTTAAGTGGGTCTGGACACGACAGCACTCCACTGACACTCCGGGGCTCCTCTGGAGCACCATGTGCCGCCAGGCAAGACCCGTCCCTGCGTGGGAAGCCAGATTTGACACTGGAAGAAGCAGGCCCATCAGCTGCTGAAGTAGCAGGTTGGGTTTATTTGGATAATGCTGAAATGAGAACTGATCCCCAGACTCTACAAGCCAGAGCTGGGTATCTCATCTCACACCTTCAGCTTGCAGGAGAGCCACTCCATTCCACATCCCTTCAAACTGTCCTCTCCTCTCCCCTCCTCCTCCCTCCTCCACGGCAGAAGGGAGCTGTGTTCCATGCCAGGCACCCCCAGCACCTCCAGCCCAGCAGCTCCTTGTCACTTCAATTCCCACCATGCTGGACATCCCAGCAGGGCACAGTTCTAGGACACGTTTAATCCCATCCTCCCTGTGCTGTTGCACATCCAAGGTGATCCCGCTGAATGCAAACCTGCCCCATAAGAGACCCTTCAGAGGCCCTTGTGAGCCTGCTGGCCATAGCACAGCACTCCCAGACTCATTTCTGTATCTGGGATCAGCAGGTACCCAGCAACTCCCCAGGAGCACAGACCCACTGCCAGCGACACAATCTGCTGCTGATAAGGGACTGAAACTGCTTGTGAGTGACATATGGCTCAAGGGTCACTTTCAAGAGTGTAAAAACCAAAAAAAAAGGAAAAGAAAAAATATGGGGAAGGTTTCTCAGAATTACAAAGTACTAAAACTAGAGTTACCCCCTGTGACAACAGGGTAAAACTAAAATTTCAAAGCAGAAACATGTTTTCACAGCAGTGCTACAGCACAGAATGGAAGAAAGCACCATCACCTTTATAAAGATTTTGCTTAAGTATCCTCATTAAAAAGGGATAAATAGTAGCAGTGTGTAATCATTACAGTAATCCAATACATTTTTGTGTCCCCAACACTCAACTAAATTTATTGAGACTCCAGAGCTAGCATACACAGCTTGAGAGCGTGTAGCATCTGCTACTTCCAAGATGAGTCATGGTAGGAAATTCCCCTGTATTTTCTAGGAACCAGTCAGGCAGCCAGTGATTGAAACAGTGATGTGACATATATAACACCCACACAAATGAGAAGAAACAACTTCTATCAATAAATGTACATTATATTTAACATACTGCAGATTTCAAATAAGAGATTACAATTAGAAGGATTATTTTGGGAAAATATTCCCCAGTTTAATTTGAATGCAATGTAAATTTTGCCCAGAAACGTTAAAAGGTCAGAAGAGACTGCAAGAAGAGAAACTAATTTAAATAAATTGCAGGAATTTGAGGACATTTTGAATAAGGGAAGTAAATATGCAACAAAGCAACACCGCCAGCACTTGCCTCCATTTTCAAGTGCTGCATCACTAACTGTAATCTCTTACCACATCTGTCCCTCCCCAAACTTTAAATAATCTCAGCTCTCCCCCCACACCTTCTGTTTTAGACAAAACTACAGAGGACCAAACTCTTTCTCGCGTTATGATTTCTCTCCATTCCAAACCACCAGACTAGAAATGCCTCATTTTCAACAGCTACACTGCTTCCTGCATCCCCAGATGTTCCCAATCATGGAGATGCTTCATGTTCACTCTGCCAACAGCTGGATCTGTCGCTGTCCCCTCACTCAGACGTGTGGCAGCCCCACGAAAGCCTCTCCGAGGACACATCCACAGCAGCTGCTGCCTCTAGACTGGCCTCTGGAGTAAACCCTGAGCTCAAAAGCATCCTGGTCATGTCCACCTCTCACTTCCAAACAAGTTACCACTGTAACAGAGGGACTGTGATGTGCAAAATTTAAACTTACCCGAGGTCTGAGGCTGGTTAGTCAGAATAATTTGGATTTTAAGAGTCAGGTCACATTACCACATGGCCTCAAAGGAAGGAACACAGCCTAGAACAGAACTAGTTCTTACTTTAGCAGGTACTGAGTCTTTTGCTAGGCAAAAATTCAAGGTCCAAACCAAACTTAGGAAGTTATTTTATATTGTGTTGACCAATTTCAGTACTTTCAGTCCATGATCAAAACAGCAGCAAAGAAAGTGAGTGGATGTAGGACTGCGATGAAGATTCACGCATTTTTGGAGCACTGGTTATGTATTTCAAGCTAAAGATAGATTTTTGGGTTTGACTTCTAATCTGACCAGAGCTCAGGCATTTGTGTGCAAGTAGCCAACTAATAACCCTTCCAGATAAGGCCTGGGGCTCCTAGAATTACCAAACAGCAGCAGTCTCACCTTCAGAGAGTACATCAGGGCCTTCTTGAATTACCAGGACTCTTGATAAAAATCCAGTAGGACAATAGAGAAATTCCACCTCCCTTTTGAATACCTGAAAGTCACATCCTCATTCATCAATGGAGAGAGCCTAAAACAAATCCACTACAAACCAGCAACTGGAAGGACAGCTGCTTACACAAGACCATGGACACAGAACAAGATTCACTAATTTTCACCAAGGAGGTGACTGCAAAAAGGGTTACAAGCCTTGGGTTTGAGGACAAAAAACCATTTGCTAGCCCAATAAAGGAAAAAATCCAGAAGAGAAGAGTTTGGTTTTACTGAGAATGAGTCCCCAGACTCATGCAGGCTCCCTGTGCAACCCCAGACCAGCCTTCAGCTCTCTTAAGACAGAACTTTCTGTAAAGTGTGACACCACCAATTATCCGCAAAATTTACACTGACAATGAAGTTCTCCAAGCGTGAACTTAAATACATACTTCCACCTAGTTGAGCTAAATGTGGCACCCCATTTGAATAGTCTGCCATGTTATTATAATAAATTAGCAGTAGCATGTCAACAAGGACAAAGAGAACTACTAATACACAGAGTTTTCCCCAGCACTCACAGAACACCCTTGCCAGCATCAGACGTCACCTAAAATGATTTTTTTTTTCCCAGACACTGAATTTTCTTTAGAAGATTATATGTCAGGGGCTTTTCAGAAAACACCTGATGTAAAGTAAAGCTGGAATTCTTTGCAAATATTTACACTAAAGTAAGGGTTTTTTCTGAGGTATCAGATCACTACAGTTGGCAGCAACAAAGTAAGGCATAGACCAGGCTGCAGGAATCCATAGTTGGTTTTAGTTCTGAAGGAGAGTATCAATTTTATCAGAATTTCTTCTCTTTTCAGACATCATACGATCTTCAGTTGCACAGCAGCATTCATTCAGTATCAAAGCAGAGTCCACAGCTGTCAACACAATCATATTAATACACTGTCTTGTTTCTAGCTGCAATCAGTGTTACAAAGAGGAGATGAAGACACAAAGTCTGAGTATTATAACCAAAACTTCTATGTTCACAAGTCTACTCAATCCCCATCAGTATCAAAGTTTACCAAAAATTCCAAAATTTACCAAAAAATCCAAATTCCCTGAAGCAATAGGAAAGTGCATAGACAGGCCTATGCATACAGTGGCCTCCATCTGCCCTTATGCATTTTAAGTCATGCTGTGGGAAGCACTATTGAAACACAAACCAAACCAGATTTGTCAGAGATCTCATCTCTGGGAGTCTGAAAAGCAGCTCATGGGCAGCTGTTATAGGAAACCTGCTCAGCAAAATGGCCATAACACATTTGTCACATGTCACTTTTCTGGGGAAGTGCCAGATGCATGCCCAGGAGTTGGTATTAGTACAAGAAGCGTGGGTAACGTTAGTAATTACGTGCATTATATAAGGTGTGCTCACAACACTCCCATTTCCTTCTCCATAAAGATTAAAACTGTGGCTTCTAAGTAGCTTAACTGTTTGATGGAGACAAGCACAGCACTGCTGCTCCCAAGAACTGCAGGAACTGATTTTCCAAACCAAGGTTCAAGATCCAGCAGTGTCTCCAAGCAATAAGGGCTGCTGGGCACACGAGGTCAGTTGTAGCTAGAAGCTCCACCTCAGGAACATCTGCAGAATCCGTGCAGTGACCTGGCTGCCCCAATTTGAGTTTCAGCTGCCAGTGCCCATGAAGCACAGCATCCCTGAGGGGCCCTGATGGGATGCAGAAGGAGCTCAGTTCTCAGCACAGCATTGTACAGCCTGAATTACACTCACAGGAATCTTACACTGCACCTCGGCACTCACCCAGCCTGGATAAAAGGAGGACCCAAAGATTTTACCTGTGAATAAGTAGATTTAAAATGCTCTTTCCCACAGAGAACGATTCAGCTACCCCACTATACACACACAGAACATGTATAGCTTCAAAATGCTTCTTAAAAAACAGCAACTCACCCAGAAATATATCTGCATGAACCCTTCAATGTACAGACCACCAGCTCTCAGCACTGCGTCATTCATAGCTCTGGTAAAGAGCTGAATGTGAGCACTGCCATTTTTATATAGTTTTAAAAAAACCCATTTCATGTCCATTACTGCTGCGTGACTGTTACTCAAGAAGACACAACAATTCCCACAGCGTGTGCAGAATAACACACAGGCAAACATCCCCCAGCCTGCCATGGGGACATTTATTAACCAACCACTACGCTGTAAATATGACCACTGACTTCTGTGTCTGCAGTGTAAAACAGCTTCCAAACCTGGAAGTGAAACGTCAGTATCAAGTTAAAAAATTAATTAATGAGCTGAGGAAGCCCCTTTGCTGTGCAAGGGCAGGACAAGGAGTGTTTTGTCACCAAAGATGTGCCAATATACAAGAACACCAAGGGAAGTACAAGCAGAAAGGTCATTTCACATATGAATGATTAAGACATTTAACCATTAAATTAATTTCTATCATCACAGTACCTTTACAACTCTTTCAATCATAGGATCACCACATAGGCTAAGGAAAAGAGTCCAAGTGTGCACCCTGAAGCACAGCATTCCAAACACAGGCTCCCAGAACTTCCTAGTCCTCCCCTCCTATCACTCATGGCCAGAAGAGACTGGACTTACTGAGAAAGTGAGATAAAGTAACAGTCAAAACAAACACAAACCGCCCTGTAAATCTCAAAGGGTAACCCAAGGCAAACGCCCAACAAACCTGAGAGATTTTAAAGGTTGTCCTTCAAAAGGCTGCACTGTCTTCCCTAACAGGGACACACAGAACCCAAGCACTTTAAGGACAAGGAACAAGAGACCAGCACATAAAAAGAAGTGCATTGCATTCATCTGAAGCACGTTTTGGACAGCCAATTAAAATATATCATCATTAAAATTAAATACAGGCCAGTAAATGTTCTAATCCTTGAAAGCTTTTCAAACAAATTCCACAGCAAAATTTGTTTCCTGGTATGGTCTGGGATCCGGGTTTAAGTCAGTCCCAACAAAGGCAGCAGAGCTCTTTAACTATCTGCTCCGAGTTCCACACCTCAGCAGATAAATTTGGCAGCCTTACACATGTGCTCAAGATTTCCATTTGAACCATCAGAGGTTTCTTGATTCAATTCAGTAAATGCATCATTTGGCATCCAATTAAGAAGGGAGGATAAAATTTTAAAGCTGCTTCTGAAAACAGTGGAATATGCCCAGATTACTACAGAAAAATCCTGGAAAAGCTACAAGGAATTCAGACAATTACAGGTACTTCTGCCACAATCAGCCTGCAAATGCCCCTTTGCCCTGTCCTTCCTTCCAGAGAGGGTTTACTGAACCCATAACTGAAAGCATTCCCCCTCAGGTCTGTCTGATTTCAGATCAGACACTCTAGACTTCCACACAGCTTCTTAAACAAAAAATGTGAAAGGGCCACCACCAACACTGGGAAAGACAGACTGATCCCAAACCTCAGCGAGTGAAATGGTATTTGGGGAAAGCAGATCCCTCAAGATCAACATAAAAAATGTTTTGGTCATAGAGAGAAACTGATCTCCAGGATACACCTGTTCTCCCAGCAGAAAAAAACCTTGCTCTAGATCACAAGACTTTAGCCTTTTACAGCCAAACTGAGTCAGCATGAGACTGTTTAAAGCAGTACAAAAATAATTTCAAAACCCTATGCCCTGGTACATAAGCTGCTTGTGTGGTATTTACTGTGGCAAGCAGAAGACTTCCATCTATTAAAACATCCTTAATTTTCTCAAAGAAAGCTGGAATAACCACTATTAATGCTGCAGCAAATGCACATGGCTATGCACTTGACCTAAGGATTGCTGAGTTTTGGTGGCATTTAATCACATCAATATGGGGGGAAGAGGCAGGGAGCCAGGAAAACATCGCTGTGTGCCTTCAGAAAACTTGGTATTTTTAACAGTGCAGTTCAAGATCAGCAACCCTGAAGCAAAATGGTCAGAACATTTTCTTCCACCAGTGTGGATAGCACACCAAGAGCTTTCAGAGGGCGAGTATTTTAGGCCAGTGCAGCAAAACAGAGATCCCAGGAAGGAAAGCTCACCCACTGTGGCAAAAACCAGCATAGGAAGGGTGAGTTTATTCACCCATTATGCTGAAGAACTTAAAATAGAAACATTCTATATGTCTCACCTCAGGCCAAGATGAACAGCTGAACAGAAGTGAATCACTGTTACAGCAAATGACTGGGAAACACTGATGGAAACTGAGGCTGTCTTCTGCCTCTCCCTCCAACCCATGAAAAAGTCCTTATTGCTGCATGTTTTTACAAGGAGGGAACAAAATCAGATCCACTATTTTTCCCTCTTTTTTTTCTCTTTAATTAAGCCAGAGAAACAGAGGCTGATCTATAAAACCTCACCTCTCCCTGCAATCCCTACTATGCCTCTATCCTTACCTATGGATGCACAACTGCAAAAACCAACAGCAGATAGAGACACTTGTGAAATGCATCAAACCCAGTCCTGCAGCTTTGGAGATTTAAAAAAACCTTAAAATCTTTAATGAGTAAAATTGGGATGAAGAACTCATCTGTTTAGTGCATCTTGGTATGAAAAAAAAACCTCTTTAAAACAGTAACTAAGAGCTTAATTTACCAAACGCTCTGATTAACAAGAAAAAAACAAAAATTCACATTCACAATGAGGTATTCTGAAGCTAAAAATACCCAGCCAGCTGCAATTCCCACCTTATGCTGGAAGGCAGAAGTGCTTTGCAGTCCCCCTCCCCAAGGAGACACACGCTCACTTCCTTCTTCATTGCAACATCAGAGGCTCAACCCGATGCTAACAGGCCACAAAGTCCTGCCCAGAACTTAAAGTCACGCCCCAGTAACTACATAAAATAAGCTTCAAGTACAAGTGGTTTAAAAAAAAATCAATTTACTCAGCTTCAGTTTTGCTTTTAATTCCAAAATATTTTGACTTGTCATAAAACAGAAAAGCAATTTTCATTTCTGAGGTTTGCTCCCTCCACCCAGATGCCTCATTAACTCTTTTTTTTTTCCAATCTCACTGTAGAACATCAGCACATTCATTTATCTCAATGCTATGCCAATACAGGGATCAAACCTCTGAACATGCAACCTCTTCAGGAGGGCATTTTAAGGTGTATTTGATGTTTACGTTTTGTACATAAAACATAAAGGATGACAGCAACAGGAGGGGGAGGAGAGGAAAAAAAAAAGGAAATGTAGGATAATATAAAACTAAAACTCAGCTGTGCAGAATGTCCCACTCAAAGGTGGTCCAAGACATTGTAGTAACCTACAAAAGCAGCAAAGATCCTCCAAAATCTTTGCAAGCTCCCAATAAAAACGCGAAGTGTTCTCCCCTGACCTGACCTAAAAAAAAGGCAGCACACAAATTCCTGGACAAGAAAACCCTGGTACACTGCACACAGATTTTCCCCTGAGAACACAGAATACATGACAGTTTATGGAATCAAAATTTTAAAGAGAATAGTTTCTGGGCTACTGCTGCCCTGACACCAAAAAGACCAATAAACCCCCACACAACCCAGGAGAGGGCTCCAGGTCATGGAGCTGGTATCATCCCGCTCCAGAGGGAACACTACCTGCTGGGCACAGCAGCCTGGGCAGGGTGTGGACATCCTCAAACAGGAACCAGAACCTTTCCCACTGCACAGACACGCAGCTCCCTGGCCACCTCTTACCACCAGCTTTTGCTCTTTGGTGGTTAAACGCCCTGTTTTTTAAAGACCAACCCAAGCACCACAACTCCCCCAGCTGCCCCAGGCAGCACAGACCCCAGCAGAGCCATCCTTTCATTTGTTAAGACAATGAGCTTTGCGAGGTTTCTTTACTCTGTGCTCAGCTGGGGGAGGCAGATTCTGCCCCACATCCCCCTGCTACAAACAGTAGTAGCAAACCCTTGTGGTTCTGCAACATCAGCACTCGGAAGTTCCTCCTGCCAGGGTGAGTGGTAACTCTTCACCTCCACAACCCCACCATCTCTGACACAACTTCCCAGCTGCTGGAATACAGAGGCACAGGATACAGAGGGGGTTTCATCCCGACCCTCAGCCATTCAGCTCTGCTTTGCAAGAGCTCCTAGTTTATGAATGATGACACCGATTAAGCGTCCCGTTTGTTCAGACAGAGACCATATATATCAAAGTTTTCTAACTTCCTCTCTCCACGCCCTTGAGGCTCTTACCCACAACTTCACCGACAGCAGCTGCAAACACTCTCTGGATGGGGAGGCCCTGCCATCAGGAGCCAAATGCTCCTTCAACTGAGATGTTTTATTCTTTAAACATCCACTACAAATTCCCTGGATGGCTTTGGAAGCCAGGTAGGCTTAGCAGTGCTCGGAAGGGCTTCTCCTGTACTGCACTGTTTACCCAAAACTGATCTTCCTAAAGAAAAAACAAACAAACTTTCCTCATTTGTATTAATGAAACAGTCTATTTGGAGACAATTAATATAAATTGGTGCTTCCTTTTGTAACTTTAGGACCTTGGTTATATACTGCAAGTATTTCTCACACTTAAACAACAAATCTGATTTAATATTATGAAGTAACTCTTCACCTTCATGTGATTCCTGTCACAGGGGGCTATGGCCTAACATTTTAAAAAGCCACTGTACACCTGAAATATGAAAAACCACTTTATGTTTGGGAATACCTGTATCATCATCTAGTCAATATTGTCAGTGCCTTGAGACAAACATTCTCCTTGGGATCTTCCCCTACTTTTTAAGGCAGGGATATTTCTTCACACAGCTTATAAAACACTGAGCAATAAAAATACAGCAAAATGTGTCAGCCTTTCAGAAAAGCCTCTCCTCAGTTAAATCTCAACATAAAACCTTAAAAAAAAAATAAAAAGCAGGTGCAAGTAATATAAAGCATCAAAACTGTGATTCCTAAAAAAAGCACTTAAAAAAACCAACCAACCAACCAAAAACCCCACAAAACAAAAAAACCCCAAAACAAAACAGTGAAAGGAGGGAGTCTTAACAACGATTCGAGTCTTCCCCAGGACAACCCAAATGGTGCTGGACACAACCCATGCCCAAGAAACAGAAAGTGAAACTCATTAATTTACTCATTAACTGAAATCCAACAGTGGCACGGGAGGGTTTTTGTTTGGTTTATATTTTTTTAGAAAGATACTGACAGTATAATTTAGCAGGAGCAGTTTGTACCATCCAGCCCCATTCTCACCCTCCCTCTGTCTGTTCCTATCTCCAAACCTCTGGCTTTGCTACCCCAGTTATTTCACAGCTGGACCAGTTTCCTAATCTGAACCACCCTCTGGTAGCACAAAGGTTTGCACCAACCTAGCTCAGTGGAAGAAAGGAGAGGTGGAATAACAGCTGGTTTTGATTCAGCACTAAAATCAGTTCAAAATTAACATTAATTTACAGACTCATGATTTTAAATTCACAACCAATCAATTTCGTGCACTCAATCCCTGATCCCCACCTCCTTCAGCCCTGTGTTTCAACAGAAATCCAAGTTTCTATTTTTCTTTCAGTCAATACATTTCAAATCTGCCAAGACACAGAAAACAACTTATATACATAATAATGAAGAGATGAAACTGCAAAGATAAATAAAACTGTCTGGATTTGGACCTCAAGCTGTCAAGGCTGCATCTTGACTCTCAAGTGAGTGTGAATTTTAAGGAAGTTATTAAAGTTTAATAAGGTACTATTGCTAATGACTAACAAAGTTACTTGGTTTGGGAAATGAACACTGGTATTCAGCCTTCCCAAAAATGGAGATTTCTCCTTTTCTTGCACAGTTACGTTATTACAATGGTGGCCAGAAGGGATAAAATTCCAATAGATAATTTCTAAATATACTATCAAATTAATTTTAAAAACCACAACAGGAGCATTCACACAAAAGTTTCACAGACTGTCAAAAAGACCTGAGCTTGAAGATCACCAAGTCTCAGAGGTTTTTAATAGCTGGTTTACACCTTTAAACACTAAAGTTTATGCTGCTGAATACATTTTTTAAAGAACTTTTTTGATTTTGTTCATTTTACAAAGCAAAAGCAGGGCAAATTCTGAGTGAGGCAGACACACAGGAAAAATCCAGCTGATTATATAGCATTTCTTTTGGCATGAAGGTGCTAAGGGCTCACTAGTGGCAGAATAAGTCATCATCATGATGCTGAACTGCCAAAACTCACTGAGGCTATGGCATGACCTGCATGCAAACCCAGCCGTGAAATCTCAACGAAGCGCTCAAGGCAGGCTCAAACATCCCTGCATATGCTCCAGTTCTGCTCCAGACCACTCCAGAGCTCCAGAATTGCAGCAGCCTGGATCTACCCGGGGTAATTGCAGGTGAAGCCAGGGAACAACCACTATCAGAACTTCAGCTATTAAGGCTCCTTAATGAATGGTCTAACAATAACCCAGGCTTAACCAGTTCTCTCACTGCAGGACCTTAACCATAATAAGCCCCTTGAACATTCCTACAGTGTTTTCCAAAGATCTTACAGCATGAGGCTACTAACTGTGCTCTCACAGCCTTCTGAGGCAGGTATTAGTCAGCCTTTATTGGTTTTTTTTTCATTTAAGTACAGATAAAAAGTGAGGCAGAAAGCTGGCAAACAACTTCCTTGTGGATACACAGCTGACTAGTGGCATACAGAATCCAGATCTTCCAGATTCCAGCCCTGTCATCAGCCAAAAGGCCATCATTATGAGGAAAGAAATTAGTCTGGTCTTATAAATAGCATTTGAATATAAGTCTTGCTTAAATATTTGCAAGGAGTTGACCTTAAACACCAGCAGAGCTGCACTGGTAGCCTGGGGCTCCAGCTTGCACAGCACTGGAACAGGGATCCTGTCCCTCTGCCTCCCTGGATGTCTCCAGAGTCTGAATCCAGCACAAACTGTCCAACAGTTCAGATCAGACCACAATCTCATTTGACCACCTCCACTTTGGGCTCAGCCTATCAAAAAAATGTAAGACTGCTCTAAAAATATAAAGAGTGTTGCTCTAAAATACTCAAGTAGGCAGGAAAAAGCAAATTAACAATAAGCCTGAGTCAGCAACTTTCTGCTACTTTAAGGCACCAAGTCAGACCGGTAGAAATCTCCCTGTAACATAAGAACTGGAAACCTGCAATGTAGAAAAGGTGCCCAGCACACCTAAAATCTGTAGCACTTGTCCAAGTTAATCATTCAAACTGTTCAGACTGTATTATCACACATTTACCTGTAATTTCTGCAGGTCTCAAATGCCTAAGTGAGACATACTTTGATTTATGGCATTTCCATATGGCACTGCAAAGAAGCAGATCTTTTTCTGCACTACAGCTTCAATACCTGCAGCAGGCCTAACTCCTGGTCTACGTTTCCTGCAGCAAAATACTAAGCCCAATACTGATTTTGCAACAAAAACCCTCTTATGTCTCATTCTGTAAGAGCCTAACTTCATTTGAAGGTATGTACTTTCTAGTAAGGCAACCCTATGGAACCAAGTGGAAAACTGCAAAAGCAGCATTAAAGCAAAAAAAGGAAAAATAAGTCTTTGTGCAGCAAAGAAGTAATTCCAGTAGTTACTAATTTATTCTGGTTTTAGATACGCGTGCTGCTCCCTTCCATGGCCATGTGGGCCATGCCCAAGTCCTGAACACACAACCTCTAAACCACAACAGGAGCTTTCAGTCCAAGGGAAGAGCTGAAAATGGAAAACTTGTTATCTTCTGTGGGGCTTCTCCACAGAGAAAAAACACCACAGATAAAAAGTACACAAGAAATGTTGAGAAAAAGCTGCCTGAGTGGAACAAGTTGGAAGGTTTTTTTATTTCTATTCCTCTCTTTAGCATCTAACTGTTGTTACAGGCAGGAGAGCCATAAAATCCTATTTTTGGCTGTCTGCTTCCCAAATGACAGAAAACTCCTGACTCTGAGAACATGAACATCCCACACTGGAACTAAGGGCTCGTGTCTCTTAATAAAAAAGCAGCAGAGAGAAAATTCCCCGTGTCCTGCCCAGGAAGACCAAACACCCTGGATTATTATGCATTAAAGCACCGCTGGACTGTGGCACAGCTGATGAGACCTGACTCTCAACAGAGCATGTTTCCATCCCAGCTCACATTTAGGGCTCAATTATCTTATCTGCTCTGCCACTCGCATACTTTCCAGATAAGAAATGTTTTTCCCCTCTTTTGAAGAGCTAAAACTGACACCACTGCCAGTGTTGAGATTAGAAATGCTACAAATTAAAATTCATTTGGGTTAATGCTTTTTAAAAAATATTTTATGTGCAAGCTAAGGCTGAGAATTAGATTTAATTGAGACGCTGTGTGTAAGTTTTAATACCAGTAGTATGCTCCACAAGGGAAAAGGGAATGTGCTCCCCACTTCAGTTTCCTCACAGGGTTTAGGTCAACCATCAGCTCATCTCCAGTTGAGAAACTGCTCAAGAGTTGGGAGGGAGGGAAAAAAGCCTGTTTTCCTCGTCCAATCTATGACTAAGAATGAGGCAAGCAAAGGGAGGATCTAAGATCCTGAAGGTGATGGTAACAAGAGGTCATTAGTTAACTCCCTCAAGGGTAGATATGACTTCCTTTTATTAAATAACAGCAGTTTTTAATGATGTCAAATATCTGTTGCCATTCTAAAGGACACAGCATGGTCAAACGTTACCTGAACCAGGCAGAATAAGCAGAAATACACAAGAAACCCTGAACTGAGAGGCAGATAATCACTAACCAAGTAAGGAGGGAAAACGGCTTATCTGATGTTTATCGCAAAAATTTACAATATATATTCTTTCTTAATCATATGTTTTTGGCCTAGCAAAAGCAAATTTATCATAAAGTCTGTTTTAATCACTACTTAAAGATGTACAAATAAATTGAGTCGCTAAAAAAAAGACAAAACAAGCACAAGCACCATTCTGAGGTTTAAATGAAGTTTCTTGCTTAAATAATTTCTGAAAAAGCTTAATCAATGTATTTTTATGACCAACTATTATTTACCTGTATGACCACAGCACCTGGGAGCTTCAGTTACCCTGCAGCAAGACCCCACAGAGCTAGAGCAGAAGCGATGCCTGCTTTCGAGAGATTACAATCATCCAAAAGATGAACAGTTAAGAAACGCAGGAGAGCACGAGGAAATAGGTGACTGGAATTTATGTTCTCTGTAGCTGCACTTTAGTCCACTTTCCCTTGTGTACTGGAAGGACCAAGGTGTGTGTGTGTTTCCTCTCCCTGCCTCAGTTTAAAAAAAACAACCCTCCAGAAGTCATATAAAGACCAAAAAAAAAAAAAAAAAAAAAAACCAAACAAAATGCAGAAAGAAGGTGTTTTGGGTAGTATGACTGGAAGAAAACTATTTGCACATTTTAATACCTCTGCTTCCCATCTGAGAGAGAAAGGATTTCTTTTTTTTCATGTTTTTTAAGCTGTCATCCCAGAGAGCAAGACTGAACCATAGTAAAAGGGCACACACACAACTTTTGGAAGCATTCTGTTTCCATTTAAAGGAATCCTTTGAAATTACCACCCAACACAGTAGTGCACCCAATACAAACGAACAGCCAGAGCTGTTTACAAGCTTTCTGCTCAGTGTTAGGCTGAAAACCCCAACCCTTTTTGCTGTGTAATAAACCAGTGCTCCACGTTTAACAATTTTCAGTGGTACCATATGCTACGTAGTCCCATATGTTCCTTTACAAGGGAGAAAAACATCATCTCAACATGAATCATCACTGACTGTGTTCCTGTAAATCTGGCTTAAATGCTCACAACGTTCAAGGGCAACCCTAAATAAATCTGCTCAATATTATGCCAGGTTCTGTGCAACAGAATCACAGCTCACACATAAAAATTAGGGGAAAATGAGGTTTAATGTAGGAAGTGAGCACAGTTTGCATCTCTCCAAAAACAGACTCACCACAACGTTTGGCACATTCATCAGTTCCAATCTAATAATGACATCCTGCTCACAAAATGCTGATGGTATCTGGTAGTCCCAAGACCTTTCATCCTAAACTGCTTAGTATGTGTGGAAATACGTACCCTGCATACAAGATTCCTTCCTCTCAGTGCCAGGTTCTGCACCACAGCAATCCTGGGGAGTAGTTTGTAGAAAAGTAAAAAACCCAAACCAAACCCGTGTGTTTTAGACTCCAGGGGAATGCAGCTGGAAGTGTATGGTTTATCCAGGATTTTGGGTTAACATCTCCACTCTGACAGTGACAATTTCTTAGGGAAGTATGAACGGCTTTTTCCTCTCTCTTCCCAAAGGCAGCATCACCTGCAGCACAAAACCTGCTTATCCCAAATCAACCTCATGAAACACCAAGGTCATCATTTGCCTTTCTTTTGAGGAATTTCTTGGGCTCTCAGATAACCCAGCATCATAATTAACAGCGACAGAAGGAGGAGGTGCAAATGGAGGCCAAACTGTGAGAATATCCCTATTTGAAAGCCTTTAGTAGCCAAGGAGGGACCACAAGCAACCACATGCTCCCATCAATGACTGGTTTCATTAAATTCTAAATAAAACAGAGTCCAGTTTGACCTAATATTCAGGGTGGGAAAAAGAACAGTAATTACATCAACATCAAGCTATTACTTGACCAAGGGCATAAGTGCCCAGTTCATTAGCAACTCAGACAAACTTGTTTTGTAAGCTCCCTATATTAAATTTGAGATTTGTCTGCCCTTACAAATTAAACTAACGATTTCTGACACAAAGAGAAAGTCCAGTAAAACAACACAAACGTGAGTATATAAACAAGAATGTTTATATACAATCTTCCAACCTGTTCTTTTATATACAATCAAATCCAACGTGTTCTTTGCCATCCTGAATAAAAACAAACTTATTAGTCAATCTAATTTCAGTATTCAATTAATTCAAATAAATTTTAAAATAATAAAAAATTAATACTTGCAGCACTCCAGGTTTCTTGAATCTTAGAGAAAAACCTACTGATCTTTAAAAATATATATTTTTCATATTTCCAACAGGAATTTAAAAGTGGATTCCCATGGTTTACTTCTACAGAATAAAGGCAACATGTCACGTTAGGAACACTGCTCTTTAATGCTGGAAGTGGGGCTTTATAAAAATGGAGAAGCTGCCACAGTACGATTAATAACTCAGATACCCAACATCCTTCAGTAGCTCAAGAGATGGATGACCATGCCAAATTAATTTACTTTAATTTCTATTTCAACTTTCCTCCTCGTTAATGAGGAGCTGAGGCTCTCACAGATGAGAGTTCCTGGCATGGAATGCCAGTAATGACTTTTAAGTGATGCCCACTACACGATCACAATGCAAAGTCGCAACCTGTGCTGCCCACATAAAAGTCAGAGGAGAGATTTCCTTCTTTTTACCCAAAGGGAACCTTAAATTTACCAGATCAATACCTTCTAAAACACACTTCACTCAGAAAATCAAAACAAAGCTGCCACAGTGATTTCAGAGAGTGATAAAAGGCCTGTCAGGGAAACTCACTGAGCTGCCCCTGGAAGAACTGATGACCAAGCAGGCACCAAGCAATTGCATCATGTTTATTACACAGCCAAGGGCAATCACATCCTTCTGGTTTAATCAATGGCCTTCAAATGAGGAAGTAGTTTGAAAATAATAAGCACAGAACAAAATACTCTTTTGGGTTCACTTTTCGAATTTTTCCTTGATGTGTAAAAGCATGTCTATTAATAAAGCTGAGCATGTGCTGAAACAGAATTTTTAGAAATCTACTTCTCAAATACCTTTGATGCCCAACCTGCACTTTTATTCAAACTCAGTTTGCTGTAAATGCTGTGACTGAACTGTAGAGGGGCTCTGTTAAAAGACCCTGAGCTCTGTCTTAAAATAAAAGATGTTTCCTATTTAAAAACATTAACCTTAAACACCTTTTTTGTGTAAAAGCAACAAATAAATAAAATTTTAAGCGTTCCACAAACACCTCCTCCCCTGGCATTTCTCTTAACCTGGATGTTGCAGCATCTCACGAGGCTGCAGAGCAACCTGGAACAAAAACCTGTAAGTGGAGAAAACAATGAGTGTGTGTTCCTGGTCCAAACTCACTGACCACTGCCCTGTCCCTGCTCCCCAGCAAACTCCAGCCCAGCTCCATACAAACAGGGTTTTTCCTTTAAGATAAGACAGCAGGTTACTCAGAAGGAACAGAGCTCATTTCTGCTGAAAGTTTCCCCCATCCAGCAACACGTTATGAAAAACAAATCTAACCATAAAATCCTGTTGATGCAAGATCCACATTTAGAATGCACACAAGTAGAAATATCTCATCTTTAAAAGCTTTGACTGGCTAAAATCCTTTTTAACTGATAATGATGCAACCATGTAAAAGGGAAGTACTTAGAGAGAATCACTGTAAGTAACACACACACAAACAAGAATTCGTTTGCAATCTGAAAGCCCTTGTACAGAGAAGGGTGGATGGAAACAACCCAGCTCAAGGTTTCCTCAAATCAGATGCCAGAGGAAGTTATATGATGAGCTGAAGAGCAAATAAGAAATCTGGATTTGATAAATGAGACATTTACGTAGATAGGAACAGTTTGCAGCCTCACTGTGGGTGCATGAAAGAATCGTCAGATATTTGTATGAAGCTCAGTGGTAAAAGAGAGTTTGCAGGCAGGTGTTTACATTTAAAACATACCCTATATTGTTATATTAGCCCCTGAGAACTCAGAATTAGCTACCTACCAGAAATACCCTAATTTTAAGCACATAAACAGAGAGGACAAGCGTGGTGTATTATCTCTCTCCACGAACAATCCACTATCAACATAGAAACACCAACACGTGTCCTCTCATAGATCTGGTACAGGATACATCAAAATAATGACCACTGGCAAAACAAGCTGCATCATTCCCAGCACTGCAGCGTTCTAAACACTAGTTTAAATATGTCAGCAGACCTTGGAGAACAGACTGGAGCCCACTTACTCTCAAACAATACGAGCACCACAAACCACAGCCACACTGCTGTACCCAGTAACTTTAAACCACCCTGTGTTCTGTAGAACAGCATCCACATGGATCCACAACCCTGACTGCTTCCACCTTATGTGAATCACTATACAAAAAGGTGGGCAGGGGGATTCCAAATCCTTCTGGCACAACCAGGGCTGGAGTCAGCACCGTCTGCTTTGCTGTTTTTAAACAAACATGGAGCTGCTGCTGGACTGTGTGTGAGTCCAGCATTCCACACACCTCCCAGAGCGGTGTCCCACTGGCTTCTCCCCCACCCTGGGGAGAACAGCCCAGGTAGGGACAACAAACCCAGCACCAAGCTGCTCAGTTCTGCCCAGGCTTAGGAAATGACCAGGGAAAACCTGGATATGCTACCAGGGCTGAAGTTTAGAACTGCCGTAGTTGTAGGGTTAGGGAATTCATTCCACTCACATTCCCGGGGAAGTGGGGTGAGGAGACACGAGGAGATGTATTTATAAAACGAAATTCTGAAGGCTTAGTACTTGCCTTGTGTCCTCCTTCCTTCTCCTTCCCACGCAAGTACGAGTGCTGCTCGATGGCATCCAGCACCTACAGCAAATCATTTCTCCATGTCATTAAAAGGACAGAGACATCTGCTCACACCAGACCTACGTCATTGCTTCCAACTCCGCTCAAAACTGACAGAAACGCAGCTCCCTCTTCCCCTGAATTCACCAGCTCACATTCCTGCTCACAGACGGATCCCGGGGTAATCCCAACGGAGCAGCGCCGTTCATCCGAGCCGTGCCCGGCTCCAGGTGAAGGCAGGCGGCAGCTCTCCCTCCTCTCCTCACGCTCCCACCGGGGCGTTCCCGTGCGCTCGGGGCTGCTATCCTGGAACTCCGACTTCCACAGAGCTCCCGGGGACAGCTCCCGGCACACGAGAGAGAGGCGGGGAAGCAGAGAGCAAAAGAAGGGAAGGAACGAGCGGCTGTCCCGGTCTCCCGGACCCGGCACGAAGTGCGGAAGAGCTGCCCTCCATCCTGCCCCTGTCCTGATCTCGGCCGGTCTCCCCGGGGGCTCTCAGACCCCACAGACCCCACACTCGCAGCCCCGCGGTTGCTGCCCCGACCCCGAGCAGCCCCGGGCGGGCCCGCCATGAGACACCCTGCACCCCCTGTCCCGGCAGCGAGCGCCCCGCGCCGCCGCAGCACCCACAAAGTGCCTTTTTTAGCCCCAAACGCGCTGCCAGCCCCAGCGCTGCCCC
>VZRQ01003434.1:154171-189132 GCA_013397975.1 Machaerirhynchus nigripectus | reverse complement strand
GGAGGGGACTGCTCAGCACGGTGTTTGGGGAAGGGCAGGGTGCTTAAAGGGTTCGGAGCGGCGAGAACACCCGAAGGAAACAACGACCTACCTGTCAGGTTGCAGCAGTTCCCCGCGGAAGAGTAGAACAGCGAAACCACTGGAGAGGTGGAGTTGTGGCTTCCCAGGTGAGGAGGAGGCAGTAGGACACGGGAGAGCGCTGAACAGGGGAATTGAGTGGGACAACGGTGAAAACAGTGGAGAAATCCAGTATCTTGGTTCTGTTTCCGTGGTTTGGAGGGGGAAGGCGGCAGCTAAGGCAGGAGAAAGTGTGGACAGAAATACAGCAGTGCAGGAGGATGTGACAGTAGAACCAGAGAGCGGGGGAGAAGAAGAAATTAAGTAAAACCCAGAGTATCCAGGAGTGTAGAGGACATATAATAACAGATATGGGGGATGTAGAAAAACTCTTGGACAGTGGCTGTTGCTGGTAGCAGAGCCTTCCATCCCCTTGGTCTGGTTATGGATGGGACGATGTTAAAGATGCAGAGGGTGACAGGGTCAGTGAGGGCTCTCCCAACAGAGTATGGAAATCCTCTGTGGTGCCCCAGACACTTAAGTGCATTTCTTGCAGTTAAAAAAACTTACTGGTTTATCTTTAGCCTAATTATAATTTAATTAAGCTAAATTAATTTAGCTTAATTTTGTCTTAAGCTTAAACTGTTTGTTTGTAGTTTAAGAAAAATCTGAGAAGGGTTTGATTTAAAGGGCTGGGCCCCCCTTGCATGTGTAGGGAATTAGTTGTGGTTTAGGTTTCTCAGCTCTACCCTATAAAGACTGGACACACTGACCCCTCTTTGGAAAAGTAATGCATTCTTGGCTACCCATGTGTTATAAATAGAACGCTGAAAACTCTTACCAGAAAACTAGCAATCCCACAGTGATTTACTTTATTTATAGTTTATACTGTCTGTTGATAAAATACAATTATCTTTATGGCAGTGCTGGTATTTGTTTGAATGTTGAAGTACTTCTAAGTGAAGTGTAGCTGAGAAGTTCAGATCCCAGCCAGTAACTGCTCTCTTCGGTGAGACCTTTGTGGTCAACCCGAGCAGCACTGAGTGGGTGGAACTCTAGTAATAAGTTTGTGAAATGTCTTTCAAAGTCTTTAGGCTGTTTGTGTCTCACCTGTGTGTGAGTGTTAATGCAGAGCCCGTTTTCTTAAATGGAAAGAAATTCCCAGGCTCTCTGAAGCTGAAGTTGTTCAGACTTGATGTAAATCTGCACTACAAAACTCACAGTTGCAGGGAGCCAAGATGTTTCATTTCACTCCTGAATTCATCTCTCAGGTTGTGTCTTTGATGCTAAATTGCCTGAGGTTTGGGGACTTTTTTGTTTGCCTGTTTCCCTCTTTTTAAATAATTTATAGCTTAGTTTGGGGTTTTTAAAAATACTTTTAAAATTTTAACAAGTTGTTTTTTGCCTCATTTAGACACTGAGGATGCCAGCGAAACAGACCTGGCAAAGCACGAGGAGGAAGACTTTGTAGAAATGAAAGAACAGTAAGTAACCGATTCCAATCACAACTAAGGTGATGTTCTATTTATTTGTGGGTTTGGGGGTGTTTGTTGCCTAAAACTTGGCAAAGTTTTGGGCCAAGATTGGGAGTCTTAAGTGCTTACCCCAGTGGAATAGCTCACGAGTCCATACACTTGTATTTCTGCTCTCCCCAGTTACTCCCTCTGTTCTGTATAAATTCAGGGAATTAAGCGCTGCTGCTGTTTTGGGGAAAGAAAAATTATGAGTTCTGGGAGCAACTGCAAATGGGTCCTGCTGCAGACAGATCCTTTAAATAAAATAAAGGCTCTGCTTTACATAAGCTAAGGAAAAGTAAGATGCCTATCCAAATGCCTTAAACGATTGAATTCTAGTCCTGAACTAGAAATGGACTTTTGGAGACTTGAAATAGTTTCCTCATGGTGTTTAGCAGCATTTGCAGTATTTTGAGTTCTTACCTGTTTTTATACAAGTTGGGAAGACCTGGCCAGTGTTAAACCACGGATGTGTGGTAGAAGAAAGGCAGGTTTGCAGCAGCACCAGGAATAGACTTTGGTGGTTTTTTAAAGTAATGTGGGAAGCTAACATACAGGTAATAAAACTTGGTGTAGTGAAAGAACGATCCTGCTGTGAAGTTTCTGGTGTTTGTAGATCTAAATGTCATTTTAGATTTCAACACTGAAAAAAAAAATCCTATTTTATCCCAAGCTGTAAACCCATTGTAGAACCAAAGAAGTGCCAGAATTTTTAAAACAGAATGAGAGCCTTTCATTTGAATAAAATTATTTTAGTTTGTAGTTCATTTGTTTTGTGAAGTTTTGAAAAGTTTTTGATTCTGTGTAAACGTGTAACTTAGAGATGGCAGAATAAACTACGTGTGCTTGGTGTTTAAAGTTTCCTGCTGTGTTTTCAGAATGTATCAGGACAAACTGGCATCTCTGAAGAGGCAGTTACAGCAATTGCAGGAAGGTAAGCTTTGAAGAGTAGCTTTCTTTTTTATTTTCAGCACTTTCCAAATGTCATAGAAGGAGGGAGGTCTTGAAAGATGTGAGCAGTATTCTTCACTGCACATTGGCTCTCACCTGTGCTGCAGAGTTAAAAATTCAGCTACTTCCCATATTTTCTCCATCTTAACTCCACTTGTAGTTAAGCCTCTGTGCTAAAACATTTCTTAAAAGGAGTAACCCACTTTTTACAAAAGCAGGGAATGTGCTTTGAGTGGTGTATGGCTCCTTGACGATATTTAATACTTGAGAAAACAAATTCAATGGGAATCTACAATTTATTTCCACTAGGTACTCTTCAGGAATATCAGAAAAGGATGAAAAAGTTGGACCAACAGTACAAAGAAAGGATACGAAATGCAGGCAAGTGGAATTTCTAAGACACTGCAAATAACTTAAATGTGTGTTTTGTATAACACCTCAAGTAAAAAAGAGGCAATTCTGCCCTTTAAAGAAGAGGAACTTGCTGAAGCAAAGGGGTTTTTGGGTACATATTAGGGTTTTTTCAGAGTCCACCAAACATGACAGGATCTACCTTATTTTCTTCCCTTAATCAGCATTGTTTGCTGAATGATAAACAGTTTTAGTCTTCATTTGTGTGAAACAGCACAAGTAAAAAGATAATTTCATTTTTATCTGCCTAACACACAGTCCCCACTTTGGTTTGTTGTCTTGTGGCCCTTGCTGAAGCCTTTGGGTGCCCTGTCTCCTTCAGTTTGCAGGAGTGGGAAGTTAGGGGCATGTGCTTTCCCAAAGATCTGTTTCGTGCCCTGGAACAATGAATACAGAGGATTTGCTGCTGGAACTGTTGTTCTGCATGACTCTGACATGGAATGGGCTGCCCAGACTTTGTGTCCTGCTCTGTTTCAAGGAGCAAAGGCCCAAGTTAATTTTTAAAGTGCTCAGTGCTCGTCCTTCTGTGTGTTTTTATTGTATTGCTGCAGAGGAATGGCTTGGGAATCAGATCCATCTGCTGCCCTCACTCTTTCTTGTTCATTTTCAAGTATTTTCTTACCTTGGCTATTGAAGCAGGGCCTTTTATAGAATGTATTATGTGGAAATAGGAAATGTATCTGCTCCTCCTTTAGAAAAAGAAAGCATTTCTGTATTTCTGAAAGTACTTGGGAAGGGAAAGGATTTGCTTGAAGAACTGAAGTGGTTTGAACAACTTCTTGATGACAGGAATCTGTCTCCTGAGGATGAATTCCACTAATGGTTTAGGTTGGAAAAGACCTTCAAAAAAACCTTTTATATGCACTAGAGCTGCATCCTGGTAAGCCTGGGCTGTTTTGATAAAATTAAGTTTAAGTGCAAACTGGTATTTCTGACTGGCCAAGAGCAGTGCTGCAGCAACAGAGTTCTTCCACAGGAGGGCAGGTGGTGATCACTTGGAATTTTATGATTAAAAAATCCAGCTGCCTCGTACTGCAGGAATAAGGGTCTTTTATGTTTGCCATGCTGAAGTTTATTAAAACAACAGTTTAGATTTACCTGTATTTGATTGTCTACATAATGCTGCTTTCATGCTTTGCAAATAGAAAGTTTGATTTTTATTGCACCATTCTCGTATTTGGTGTATATCTATTACTGTTTTTTAAATTTTTTTTTAAATAATGGAGTAGTATCATGTTGCTACTACAGCCTTCTCTGAAATGTTTGAAGCTTGTGATCTTGGCAGAAGTTTTTACTGTTTTAGGTATTGCCAAAGCTTAATATGCTGGTGAAATGTGGTGACTTGAGGGCTGATCAGGGGCCTTAGTCTGCTTTTGTTGCCACTATTTCGAGTAAAAATTTTGGTTTGGGCATTACTCCTCCAAGAAATGCAAGAAGGGTCCCATCCTGCTTAATCTCAAGTTGTTAGAGATGGCACAAGCGTTAGCAGCAGGACTATTTCACACCCAGAAATCCACTCACCTCGTCCATAGGCCTGACTTGAACTAATCATTGCCATATGTTGGCACTTAACCCTCAGTGCTGCATAACAATTCCCTTGTTGCCCCAGGCTTAACCAGCCTGAAATCACACATTTGAGTTGAGTAGATCAAGCCTCTGACAGCTGCAGAATTATTTGTGAACCAGTCACTGCTGAGATTCATGAAATTGGCTAAAACTTTGAATATTTAGCTGCATATTTCAAATTTCTATTATTAGTTGATTGTAATTAAACTGGAAGAAAGATGGACTGCCTGCTTAGTACTTCTGGGAATAGTATCTGAACTGAGTAGTGTGGAATAGCAGAAGCTTTTCAGTGTGGTGATAATCTGTAAAAAAACTCTAGTAAACAGTGTATTTTTGTGGAACTTTTTCATAGTCACTTTATTTTCAGCATAAAGCTGTGAAGTCAGAGTAAAAGTTGGATAAGTACATGCATTATTTGGTTCACTGCCTGTCTTGGCTGCAATATGCAATGGCTTAAAATGTTAAGGAAGTAATTTTGTGCAGCTTTGAAGGTAATAAATAAAGTCTTTCTTGTGTTTCAGAACTGTTCCTGCAGCTGGAAGTAAGTACTCTTAATTTATCAAAAATATGCATCAATTAGATGGAACAGGCATAAACCTTGTTTTATCAACCAGTATTTGAGCTTGTTTTCCCAGAAGGCTTAAAAGAAATTTTCTTCCTCAAGCTGGCTTGTTACACTTGAGATGTAGTAGAGCTTACTGCTGGTATTACCTCAAGTAACTTCTGCACTTTGTTGTTAAAATAGAATTAAATATTTGCTATTGGCCTCTTGTATCTGGCTGTGCACTGGGCTGGTCTAAAAAGGGTGTTTAAGGTGATAAGTGCTATTTATAAATCCGCAGAGCTATCTGCTAGAGACATGATTTGTTATGCAACATTAAAATGCCTTTTTACAAATAATTCTTCTGCCAATATAATAGCACTAAGTCATATTTAGATGTTTTTCTCTAGATTGTGTGTATTGATAATCTTTAGAATTCACACTGGTTTTGAACTGAAAAGCTGATCAATAAAACATTTGAAAAGCTGTTGTGATATCATTAACTTGAGTCCTTAATTAACCTTCTTGCTCTTCGGGTTTGCATTAGACAGATCAGGTGGAGAAAAATTATGTGAAGGAAAAGAAAGCAGCAGCAAAGGAGTTTGAAGATAAGAAAATTGAGCTTAAGGAAAATCTGATAGCAGAGCTGGAAGAGAAGAAGAAGATGATTGAGAATGAAAAGCTGACCATGGAATTAACAGGAGGTAAAGAAGATAAGCACCTGTCATTTGTGTTACCCACTCTGCTCCTGCTTAGGAGAAGAGCTGTAAAGGTGGCAGTGCTGGTTTGCACAGACAGCTGGTGGGAAATGCCAAGGGGACAGAACACAAATTGAGTGTCTTTTAATGGAGTAAGCAGCTCAAAATTCAGTGACCTGAATTGCTATCAGGTGAATCAAGCAGTGCCAGTGGAGCAGCAGAGTGGATGATGGGTTTGCTTATATGCAGGGAAAGAGGCTGCTTTGTATTTCCCTGATCTGGCAATAAAACTATTGAAATATGTCACAATATTGACCTAACCAGTGATGCCAGCTTGTAAAGCTGTGTCCTGGTCTTCCTACAGGAGTGGGTGGTCAAGTAGTTGAAGAAAGCCAAACAATATGAAATTGAAATATACTGCTTAAAGCCAGAAAAAATAGATTTGTGGGTTCCATTTGTGTCCAGGCTCTAGAAAATTTATATTAAATGGACAGATTTCTTTGAGACAGTTGGTACCTTTGGTGCCTTGCAGTGCTCTGTGGTAATGGACACAGGGGAGCCAAGTCAGGGGTTAATTACTCCTGCAGAATTCTGTTGCTGTGATACTGAACCAAAAGTCTGATTTCATGCTCTGAGAGCAACTCCCTCACTTCATGGACTGATAGTGTTGGTTTTGTTGCTGAGGCCTGTCTGTGAGTTACATCCTTCATATATTTCTTGCATAGTATCTACAGGTTTTATATAAACTAATAATTTAATTAATACTCAGAAGTAAGAATTAAACCCTGTTTCGGTGTATTAAATGGTGCTCTTGGCTTAGTACATACTCTTAGGGCTGATGTGGACTGGAAATTGGCTTGAGTTATGCTGTTTCCCTGGTAACTTCTTTTATTTATTTATGAGGTCTGGCCTCATGGTCATCCTTGTTCACCCTTGAGATGAGGAGAGAAGGAATTTGGTGTATTTTCCACATGCAGAGCTGCTCAAGGTTTTAGTGTCCAGAGGGAGCCAAAGGGGCTTCACAGATTGAAGTGCTACCCAGGGTGTGATTCAGGGGTGCTTAGAGATGAGCAAATAAATCTCAGCACATAGAAGGGGAGGTGGGGTGATGTGTTTGGCATTTATGATGTGGTCTCTTGGCTGCCAGTTCAACATATCTTCATGAATTAAGGAATGAGTTGTGAGAGTTTCACTGAAGTTGTTCAGTAAAGGTTACCTGCAGACATTTGGACAAACTAAGTTCAGATAATTACTTGGTGATGAGACTGGTGTTCAAGTTTTTAACAGACTTTATTCTTTTTCCTCAGTGCATATGCTGCAGTTTACTTCCTGTCAACTGCTGCTCTGCATGTTATTAATTAGGCTCATTTCATTAATCATTCTTAGGTAATCTGAATTTAAATACTGTTTGTTTGAAATCGCTCCAGCAGACTTGTATCAGTCTTCAATGCAGAAATTTTCTCTAACCTTTTGACAAAGCTGTTTTTCTGCCTTAACGATGAGAGAGCAATTGATTTGTAGCTGATGTTTTACATGCTATTAATGATCCAAGTTGGGTTGGGAAAGAACTCCATGAACTTGGCTTTTTAAATGCTCTGTTCCCAAGGAGATAGCATTAGCATGAAAGGAATTTGCCTCGAATCCTTGTAGCATCATTGTACTGCTTATCTGTACCTGGAGCAGCTGTAACCATGGCATTGCAGCACTGAACAGTGACCTGATGGGAGAGAGAACTTGGCTTCACTGTCAGCACTTCCATGCTGGAAAGCTATCACAAAAAAAAAAAAAAGGGAAGAAATCCAATTTATTGTATGAAAGAGGAAAGTTTATTTTCCTTGTGCCTTGTGTAGAAAGCTGCTGCTGCTTACTCCTTTCTCTCTGGTCTTATCAGCTCTCCAACTTCATTACTCTACAGATTCAATGGAAGTGAAGCCTATTATGACAAGGAAACTGAGACGGCGACCAAATGATCCAGTTCCTATCCCAGACAAGAGGAGGAAACCAGCCCCTGATATCCTTTCATGGAGTCACTGTTGGGTTTGCAGCCACTGTGCTACCCACACCTCTGTTGTTTTGTACAGCAAGGAAAATGAAATTAAATGCCAGGTTCGGATTTTAACGGGGGAGATACTGAAGCACAGTTGTCCTGTATAATGTGTGCTAAAGCAATATAGCAGTTCTACAATACAAGACATATATAGAAACCAGTGTTTGGAGATCCCTTGGTATCCTAACTTAAACCTTACAGTATCATGAGAACTTTTTTTTTTTCAGTGAGAATAGTTTGAATTCTACAGGCAATTTATTTCACAAAAGAAAAACTTTAAAAGAACATATTACATATATATGCAGAGATAATTGATTCCATAGATAGTAAATGGCTTTTTCCATGAGCCAAAGCTTTTCTCATTTCAAGACGTGACAAAGCATTTACCAGAAAGATCATATTTGTCATATCAAACTAGTTTTTCCATTTCTGATAAAGGCTTCAGATCTCTAATCCAGAGATGCATAGCAAAAGCAAGGAGTGCTAGATTTGTTCTTTGAATAAGAAAATATGAAGATTCATCTTGTTTTCATGTATCACAAGAGACAGAAAAACATGTCTGTGTAATCCTTAGGATCTGCCTTGCTGCATGTCTCGGAATTAAAATGTTCCTTGGCTTCTGGAAATATGTTTTTAGCTCCTCTGTGATGATAGGCACTTTTTCTATTTGTATATTAAATTCACCTGGAGAGGAAGGCAAGGATATTTGCCTTGCAGAGACTTCTTACTAGATTCTAAACTTGTATGTCTTAGATTGAAAAAAACTTACCTGAGTGACTCTCATTTTCTGAAGGCATATCAAACCTTGAACTTTTGGAGTTCATGCAGGATGGTCATGAGCGTCTCCAGTTTCAATTAACCTCTTTCTGGTTGGAGATTCTGTGCACTCTTTCAGGACAAAAAAAAAATCATTTATTAGTGCCCCCATCTCATCCAAAATAAATGAGTTTCATGGTGAACATGACCTGCTAATTGAGAATGATACAGCAGCCACAGTATGGAAGTCTCTGCCTTTGCTTGCTGGGAGAGGATTAAAGTCCATCAGAACCAAAATCCTTGAAATGCAGCCAAGCAATTGTTAACTTTAGTTTAATACTTTGAATACTTTTGGCTAAACGCTTATTATGAAGAAACAAAAGTACAGCAGACCTCTAACAAGACTGTAATACACTAACTTCTATTTTCTGAGGTTTTGGGTGTGTTTTCAGGTGCATTGTAGGCTCTTAATTACCCAGCCACACAAAGTCTTATATAACTAGGTTTAGGTGGGATTTAGCTTCATTGTAAAAACCTGAAGTGAGTCTGGTTTCAGCTCACAGACTCTTCTCCACAGAAATACAAGATGAAAAACGCTGAAAATGCTGGTGCTTGATGCTTCCATGAAGTCAATGTCAGTGCACTAAAGGTTTTTCATTGATGGTTGTGTCTGAATAAGGTAAAATGATTTTGCACTCTGCTGCTAAGATGGTGGGGATGGACTTGTATTAATTTCTCTGACCAAAAAAAAAAAAAGCTCAAGTAAGACATTTATTAAAATCCTAGAAACCTCTTGGCTTACACTTAGTCAAGTGAAATGTCATTGACCTTTAATTTTTAGCCTTGCTTGTCAAGAGTTTATGGAAACCTTAATTCTGGATACCTCAGCTAAATTATTTGTTGACTGATGAGCAAATAATGGAGGACTTAAGGACGCTGAATAAGGTAGGGATTGTTGCTTGACTGTATTTCTTTGTTTTAAAGAGAAGGCAAATGCTTTTCCCTGAAGAGAACAGAGCTCTCTTTTAGGTTCCTTTTTGAGATGTGGGACTATTTCATCCCTGTGGGCTTTCTGAAGTAGCACAGTAAAAGATTTAGCGAGATGGTATCTCCCCCTTTTTATTGAGGTTTAATTAACCTAATTAGAATGACTGTCATCTAAAAATATTACCTTTTGTCTGAACCAAGGGATGAGCTACGTTAAGGAGTTTCTTCCTCATGGCTGAACAGATGTCTGTGTTTTTCTGGGAGATCATAGGCTGCCTTTGGTTTAGGTCTTAGTGTGGGGTAGTTTTTCTATTAATATTTTTTTTCTCCCTGCTGTCACAATATTTCAGCAAGCTGGATAGGGGGCAGTGTGCATGTTTATAGTTTTTCTAGTTTTGATTAACATATCATTTCCTTGCTGAACACTAGAAGGCTTATCTAATTTTTTAGAATATAAGCTGCTCCTTTAGACATTTGAGGATGGCAGTGGAACACTGGTTTTGTGCCAGCTGTTGAGGTTTCTCTAAGGATTTATCTCCTGTATTTTGTGTACCCTGAGAAATGTTGTATCATGTTCAAAAATAGTGTGTTAGATGGGTTTGACTTGAGTGGGTTATCTGAATGCTCTGAAATCCAGGGGTTTGGCCTTTTGTATCATTATACTGATTGCCTGCACCTTTGGCTGTTTATAGCACACTGCTCTGGTAATGTGTTATGCCACTTAACAGAGTATTTAAAATAGAAATATGCAGAGCATGGAAAGTAAAATATCTGAAATTATCACTGCAGCTTCTGTGGCTCCTGTCAGATCTCTAACACTTCTTTGCTCTCTTCCTATGTAGCTTAAATCACCCAAGAGACCAGGTGAGTTACAGATGCATTAGAGCTTGTTCACAGGGGTGCTGTTCTGAACAGAGAATGGTACTGTAGATGTTTGGCTGTATAATTGTTTTGGCTGTGGAATTGCTGTTCTTTGTGGGGTGCTGATGTTGGTCAGGGATGGGAAGGGGGGCATCTGCATCTTGGGTGGCTGAAACACTTGGGCATGGAACAATCCAGCTGTGGAAAGAGGTTTTCCATATATTCGGGTGCATCTGGGCACCTCGTCTCCTTGTCAGGTCCACTGAGGGATTGACCACGTACGGGTTTATGCCTCCAGCTCTCTAGATGTGCCTGTACACTTTATTTCAAGACAGAGTGGGACTAACTTGCCTCAGTAATTTTAACCATATTCAACTAACTACCTGTGGATTATAACTAAAACAAAATCAAGGACATATTGTCCATCTCTTACCCATAAATGTTTTTTCAGATAAATGCTGTATTTCAGTGAATGTATTAACTCAAGGCAGAGGTTGAGTTACTCATCACAATATATAATATTTTCCTGATGGATATTCGAGTTTGCAGTTTTCTCTGCTTGTTCTTTTGCACACATGACCTTATTAACTGTAATTATAAACTTAATTTGCAGTCAGAGGTGCTGCTGTGTGATGGGCACATACTGGTCTTTAACCAGTGTCTCTCCTGTCTCTAGCCTCCCCCTCCTCTCCTGAACACCTCCCAGCCACACCAGCAGAGTCTCCAGCACAGCGATTTGAAGCTCGGATAGAAGATGGAAAACTCTACTATGACAAGAGATGGTGAGGCCTGGGGAATTTCTGTTTTCATCAGTCTGAATGTTGAGTAGTGAGGAGGCAGAGGCTGCAGAGACAAATGGCTTTGATCAAAGAATTGGTGGACAAAATGCTTTTGGGCAGAGGTTTGCTGCTCCCTGCATGGGCTCAGCATTGGTCCAGTAAGGCAGAGGTGATGATGGAGTGTTTACACTGTGCAGGCTTTCAGAGATAACTGGTGGTTCCAATAAAAGGAGACTTGAATCTTTTCCATGGCCCACTGTGGCACTTAGGAACTCAAACCTAATATGAGGTAGGAGAGCCAGCAGCAGCCACAGTGGGATGTAACTGAAGCTGCCCAGCTTGGATACAGACACTCCGTGGTTTGCTGTCAGCAACACTCACATTCCTGAGGTTCAGTTTTCCCAGCATTCCACAAGGTGGCAGAAGAAATGTCATCCACCAGCTGCTCAGGATGAAAAATGCTTCTAATAAATCCAAATAACCTTTAAAGATCAAACCCACCTGGGAGAGGCAACTTCAGAATTGCTGATTGGATTTATCTCTGTTGAGTTTTATGGCCATACAGCTGTACAAGCCTCACAAAACACAAGGAAAATACTAAATTCTGCAGAGGAGTCTTAGTAGATCTTAAACTTAATCCATGAAACTTGCAAACCTGGATAATCAAGGGGGCAATCTTGAACTCCTTGAGCAGAAAGCAATTTGTGAGTCATCTGCTTATTTGTAGCCTATTTCAGTGTTCTGGTGCCTCAACATAACACGTGATGAGGCTGTAATTTTATCACAGAAGCAGGTGTGAAGCTGGTTTTTTACACAGCAATCACCCTGGCCAGTTGGTCAGTTTTTCCTTCTGACTGCATTTTAATTGAGAGTTCAGTGTACACAGCTCTCATAAAAGCTGCTCCCTCCAGGTTAAACATCCGTGAAGCGTAAAGCAGATCAGAACTGAACAGGCTACTTACTCCACAGATTCAGCAAGTGCTTTTGTTTTGCTTTCATAATTTTTTTTTTGTGTGTAAAGTGACTATCCCCAGGATATATTTGGATGAATAAACTCTTCTTCAGAATTTTGAAGCATATGGAGTACTTGAAAAGTGTTCATGAGTAAAAAAAGAAAAAAAAAGGCGTCTGAAGTAATCTGTCAGTAAAGCTCAAAACTTCCCATTAAATTTAAACCTGGAAGAGCTTCAGCGAGCCCAGATGAATTTCACTAAAGCACCAGCTCTCTCTGAAGGGTATCTAGCTGGGACACAAAAAACACTTAAACATATATTTTCATCTTGCTGAATTCAGTTGTCGTGGGGGTCTTGCTGTCAGGAATTCCAGCTGTTGTCTTTCCTGGCTGCCTTATGCTATTTTAAGACCAGTATTTTACATTTTTTTGGTTGTAATAATCCTGGTTAGATTTTTTTTTGACTGATAGTAATAATACTTGTGCAAAGTAGCTGGTGTTTTAAAATAATGAAGTAACTCTTGGTAGGAGGAGGGTAGTTCTTCTGAAGGTGCATAAAGAGTGCTGGCATGCACAGAAATCCTAAACCTGACAGCCCAGGAATGACTTTCTGTTTCCTGATGCAGCCCTGCATGACAATTACCTGAAAGCAGGAAATGTTTAAGGCCAGTAATGAACCCCTTGAAGTCGTGCAGAGACATTTCACAGACGTCTCCAAAGTGCAGTGTTTCAGGTGAATGTGGAATTAGACTCAGTTCTTTATCCTCAGAGCTCTGTGTTCCCCCAGCAAATCCTAAGCCACAGTTTACTGTAAAGCAACCATCTTTTTGCTTTTAGTTTTGCTGCATACAATAATGCAGAGGGATTTCTTTCACTCTTTTGATGTTGCAGTTGGAAATCTTGGCCTTTCAACGAAATATTTTATAGCAGGAAATGGAATTCTTTCTGCTTGCCTCACTTGGTGTGTTTTACCTGCTGCAACAGCGAGAGTTGTTTGGCTCCTTGCTTTCTTGAAAGCCAACTTAAACCCCATTGCATTTTTCATCTGAGGTAATTTCCTCAATTCTATCCCTCTCTGGATATATAAACTTGGCAAAAGGGTGAGACCTGATGAGGTAGCTGATGCACCAGGGTGCTGTGCCTTCAGCTGCCCTGTCTCTGTGAGCATGGAGCATGAGACAGCTGAGACAACTCCTCAGTGAAACACTGCTGACTTGGTTCTTTGCCTTTTCTGTGCACAATTAACCTTCATTTACTGATGGAGAGTAATTCATGATGTGAAATCCAAGGGCTGAATGAAGCCTCTGACATGTGTCATCAGCTTTGGAATTCACTGGTAATCAAAAATTGAAGGTGGGGAGAAAATATTTCATTGTCTATGTGGGCACAGGTAATACTTGAGAGCTGTTGTTTGCCCTGATATCTCCTGCACTCCCGCTGATTGTATCAAGATCCTTGCTTAAGTACTCACAGCATGGCATGGTAGGGCACTGCTGGACTGAGATTTTTGTCTCATCTTAGTGAGGCCTTGGGTTTGAAGTGGTTTATTGAGTTCCTTGGTATCATTTAATGACATCGGGACTCGCTAAACTGAGATTTTTTGGCTCACATCATTCTTGCTGTTGCACTGCCCTGACACTGTTTATGTCAAAATGAAGGAGAAAGACACTTGTGCCCAACCATTGTTTTAAAGGTTGCAGGATTTGGGGATTTTTTTATTCCCTCACCCCCACCATGGGTAATGAGTATGTCTGGAAGGCTCAAAGCTGGCACTCATTCCAGTTACTGGCAAGCACTGTGAAAATTCTGAGTGCAGGAGCCAGTAGGAAGAGATTGTGGAATAAACCACTGGAAGACTTCCACGTGCACAGCATGGTTATTGTAGCAATAACTGTAAAGATTAAATAAATTCATGCATCTTGCAAATGGCAGTCAGGCTGCAGGGGGTTGCACTGGGTAGCTACTGAGGGAATATCTGTGCAGAGATTCTGCAGCTGGGATTGCCCAGATAAAGTCATGATTAGGGGAAAGGTGGAACTACAGTCATGCTTTTATAACTGTAAAGTATTTTGGTGCTTGCTTGATGAAGATGATTTACTTACAAATCACCTGTTCCAGTGTAATTAGTTCTGCCTATGGAACAGAATGAGGCAGAATGAACAGAAACTGGGGTTTTGGGGCTGGCACACTGCAGCACTTGGACAAATGTGGGCTGTCAAAGAGCCAAGTCCATGGAATCAAACAATTCAGAGTTACGAATTTCAAAGGCTTTGTTTTATACACAACACATTAAGAACAATATAGGGCTTAAAATACCATCTAAAATGGGATGAAGTGGATATGCTTAGTCATGGCCTCCTTATGGCAGATGTTTACAGCTCATTACAAAGTCACTTACCCTTTAGTTACCATTTTGGGTATTTTCACAAAATAGACAGCATTAGAAATTGGAGGTCTCATTAAACAGTGCACACACTGCACTGATCAGGGTAATTCACTTTTGCTGGTGCTCTAGTAATTCTGTATTGGGGAATAACCTGAGTATCTGTGATCTGCTCTGTCATATTTTATTATGTATAAAAAGGAGTTGCCTTCTGAAATCCATCCTACCTTTGAAATGGGAAGGGCTGCTTGGATTAAACATTGAAGTCTGGGTGTGTTGTCAGTCACTGTTCCCATGGGTTGTGGTTGGGCTCTGCCTCTCCCCCTTGCAGTTGTGAAATCTGTTTTCGGTGAATTAAGACCCTCCTGCATTTCAAAATATCATTAAATGCAGAGAGAGTGTGTGTGTGTGTGATCAGATCACCCACTATGTTGCAAAGATGGAGGAAGTGGTGTGGAAAGAAAGGCAGACTTCAAATTTACTCTGTCCAGCTTTATCAATAACAGTTTCATGTGTCTCCTTTTTTTTTTCTTTTTTTTTCTTTTTGCAGGTACCACAAGAGCCAAGCTATTTACCTGGAGTCTAAGGAGAACACGAAAATCAGCTGTGTCATCAGTTCCGTGGGTGCCAACGAGGTGCTGGGCTGCTTTTATTTGTCAGGAGAGGGGGGAAAGACATGGGTCTAGTAAGGGCTAAAGATGGATTCTGTCTGGTGTATAAAGAAGCTGAACCCAAGACAAAACTGACTTGAGAAATCTCTTTTTGAGATGGGAAGAGACTTGCTCTGTTTTTGAAGGATAATCCTACATTTTGCAAGCTCCTGCAGCACTTGAGCAAAGGGAGCACTTTGTTCTTTGCTTGCAGATTCCAGACACTTCAGGGAAAGAAATAATAGACTTGAGTGTACTTCTCCTCAATCACCCAGTAAAGGAACTTTAATTTGTTGTGGCAGCTAAGGGAAAACACTTTATTTTCCCCAGAGTGAGTTGCATGTGGGATCTGTTTGTGTCACAGCTGTTCCCTTGCTGTGGCAGTTGTGGCACTCAGTTGGGTGTTCGGATAAAAGCAGTGGTAGTGTGCTCACGGATGCATTAAAATTTGTTAAAAGTTATTACTGTAATTTAGCAAAACTGATATATCATTCCATCATACTGTGGTAGAATACAAAATTGTACATGTTCGTTTCCTACAGTTGCTCAAATTTGTGGATTTTTGAATTCTTTTAGCAAGCGAAACGTTAAATCCTTGGAAAAGTTGCAGTTGGGAGATAATTATCAATCAATGTTGATTTTAATTTCTTTGGAGAAATAATTGAAGTAGAGATCCAGGCAAATACTAATTTTTTTTTATATTGAGGGGTCTTGTTAATAAAGTCAATTTATAATTAAAATAATAGAGTTAAATCAATCTACTGTACCAGGCCTGTAGCTAGTATATAAAAAAAAGAAAAGTGTAGGATAAATCATAGGCCAGCATAATTTTATAATCCTTTGCAGTAGGAAATATTGAACTTCCCTCCTAAAATACTCCAGTACTAAGAGCTGGATAATTCTTACTTAGTGTATTTATTTAAATACGTTGAAATGCATTAGAAGGATATAATGCAGAGGAAATTCCTCGTACTTGATTTTTAAAGTACAGATTTTTAGATCTAAACACCTTGAAGGTGACTTCAAAAACTCTGGAGTGGCTGCCTCGGTGGCAGCACTTTGTCCTCTGGAACACCGTGGTGTGAATCCTTCCATGCAGGTGTTTAAGAGAGAGGCCCTTTTATCTCCAGACACAATTTCTATGGGACATTGCGGGAAATGCTTCATGGAACAGAATCAGAATAAGCTTTTCATTTGACTGATAGTTACTTGTCTGGGCAAATCCCAGGATAGATAATTTTATGATCTGTTGATCTAGAGAGACTTACTCTTGATTAGGCAAAGCTCAGTGCCACGGTTCTGTTGTGAACTGTGGCAGGAGGAACCTGCTTTCCTGATGGTGCTTGAAGGAGTAATTTTTCTTGAGGACTGTTTTGAGCAGGAAGTTGAGGAGGTGAAGTTTAGACACCTTATTTCGTTTTCTACTCAGGTTGCAAATGCCTCACGTGGGGAGGGAGAAGGGATTAACCTCATTGATCTGTGCCCCCTGAGGTGCTCAGCTCTGACACAGAGAAACAGAGTTAATTTGGCTGTGTATTGCTTGCTGTGAGTCTTCCCTTTTTCTCCCCTAATTCATCTCCCTGCCCCATTCTTTCTGCTCTTTCTCTCCTTCAGATCTGGGTGAGGAAAACCAGCGACAGCACCAAGATGAGGATCTACCTGGGGCAGCTGCAGCGGGGCGTGTTCGTGATCCGCCGGCGCTCGGCCGCCTGACTCTGCTCTCCCCGGCCTTTCGTGGTTTTTCACGGATCACCAAACCTCTGCCAGGGGCTCACAGGCCGCTCACTCCTTCCAGCAGCAGGGAACGGTCCTGACCTCTGACAAGACACTTTGTGGCTGGCCACATAATCCCCAGTAGTCCTTAAACCTTTAGTGATGCCCAAGCACTGCCCTGGACTATTTCTGGATTTTGCATCAAGCTTCTGTACGCTCTCTTTGTATTTTGGGTGACTGTTTGAGAAGACTTTGCGTCATCCTCCTTTTCATTGTTGTTTCGTGGTGCACGGCTAGGACTCGTGTGTCAAAAACATCATGGTGTTTCTGTTGGGCGTCAGACCCGTGGAAGAAGCTTTGCTTGTCAAGACTTGAAGTTATTCATGCTTTTTGGCCCTGTTTTCCTGCAAGGCTCAGGATTTTGGGCAAAAGATGAATCCTGCCAGGTTTCAGCTACATCTGAGAGATGCCTCCAGAATACCTGGTGCACAACATCAGCTTTATTGGGTGGACTGTTGAAAGACTGGAGCGCTGAGACTTTTTTAGGATGGTGTGAACAGCTCAGAAACGGCTGAAAATACGGTGATTTTAATGTAGCTGAGAGTCACACGTGGTTAGTCAGAAGCTTCCGTTTCTCTTCACATTAAAAAACCCTTCAGTGAACAAGCAGAGTACGTCTGTTTGCTGATACAGATTACCTGGAATAGGTGGATGACTAAATTAAGGGAGTAATTACCTGGATTTTGCAGATAGCAAGGCTGTATGAACTATGTGTGCGTCTATAATCACTCACAGATGTAGAGAGGCAAAAGATCAATTTCACTTTTTTCACTGATGCTCAGAATAACAGGTGGGATCCTGCAGACAGGAGATACTGGATCTGTAGTATCCTCCCTAGGAGCCTGGTATAGAGTAGAAAGTGGCTTTGGCATGCTCTTAGCTGGAACCTTCATTCCCTGAAATGCTGTGCAAAGGGCTCCCCTTGAAGGCTTTTTTAATTACTGGAGGTAACACTGGGTTTCTACACTTGCCCTCCTGCAGCACAAGTAAAAATGCCCAAATAATGACATTAAGGTACTTCCTAGGTGTTTAAAGATCTGACTCTGGCATTCCTTCATTATTCCCAGTCAATTGCTGATGGCTGGAACTGCCAATACTGTGTGTACCTGCCTTGGCAGGAGCCACGTGGTGCCCTGGTAGTGCTGTCACATCTCTGCCTTCTGTGCAGAACAACTTTGTGCTCCTTTTGATTACTAGTCAAAAAATTGCAAATTCTGTCTTTCTCAATATCTGTCACTTCGAGGCATCTTTTGGTTTTGCTTTTGAGCTGCATTCTTGTTAACATCTGTCAAGCCTTTCTTTGGTGTCTGGATAAATGGAGTAAAGGGAGGGGAGCTGCAATGGCTGTGCCCATTTCCTTCCTGCAGTCGGGTGGCAGTCACATCCCAAGAACTGATGCCTGTACGTGGGTCTGGAGTGGAGTGTGATGGCTGAGTTCCTGATGTGACTGAGACACCTGACTTGATTTTTGCTGTGTTTGAAGTTTTGAGTGGATCTGGAGCTCTGGCAAGGAAGGAGAGGGTGTTTCCCACCCCTTGACAATGTGCCATTTCTGCTGCAGCTTAGGCAGGCAGAAAGCAGCAGGCTGGATTCTGTCAAGTTAACAGCTTACTTAATATAACTTAACATTCTCTGCACATGTCACAGGTTTTTGATAAGGTGATGGTGTACCAGACAGGATTTGTCACTGAGTCTTCAAATGAACATCATTCTAATAAAAGAAAGTGCTAAGGAAGGAGCAGGATTTATTTCATGTCTGTTACCACTTTATCAATACATATATTTGTGGGAATAGCTGGGGACTTGGGCTCAGTGTTGGGGAGATACTTTGCCAACAGCCATTTGCTGCCATGGTGTTCCCTGTTCTGGGATAATTTTGGGTGTTAATAAAAAATAGAAGTGTGGATGGCATGTCAGTGTTTCTTGGACAGGGAGAGGGGCTCCATGAAATGATGGTGAATCAGAGCACTGCTTCCTTGTAGAAGTTGGCAAACCCTGCTCTTAAACTCTTCCACATCAATCTTGTGTCTCCAGGAAGGATGTGAGAGGTTTGTACAACTTCCTTCTGTCAGAATTCCTTGCCAGTTTCCCCAGCACCCCTGGGTCAGCCTTTGAACTGTTAATTTTTGCCTTTGGCAGCCCTGAGTAGGGGTTGTACTGTTGGAAATGGCTCAAACTTAAATGCTACGCTGAAGTAATTTTGTTTATAAGCTACTTCATCCTCAGTTTCGTAATGAAATGCAAGTCTGCCTTGCTTTTGTCGATCACCATGAAGAGTAGCTGTGTCTCACAGAGTACATGAATATTCTGTTGGGTTTTTTTTTTATTCTGGCAGGCTGTTCTGTAATGGCCTGAGCCATTTGGGAGGCTGGAAGTGATAAAGTGCAGTGCCTTGCTGTGCACTCAGGGAAGCAAGTGCATTTTTTTTAATCCTAAAAGGATGTACAAGTAGTTCTGTGGTGAAGATGAGGCATGTGAAGATCAAGAGTAGAGACATCAGCTGTGGAATTGAAGATTCCTGCCACGGGTTGAAAAAATAGAGACAAGTAACTCAAGGAGCTGGACAAGGTCTTGCCTGAATTCTAGGAGAAAATTGGCTTTTCTGTCTGCTCTTTGCCTGCTTATCATCAGTCTTGAAGGATCCCAACCTTCTGAACAGAAACAGCTTTGCTGCAGGTATGAAACAACTTAATCCTCATTATGAACAGCATTCAAAGTAAATTTAGGAAATGGCTTTAACTCATCGTTACAGTAATTTCAAAGGAAGGTGAACCTTCTGCCAAAACCAGACTTTTACTGAGGGTTAAATTGCAGTTGGCTGTTGACTCATATTAAACATTTTTTTATTGCCTTGAGCAATGGACTGTGATGTTGATATGGGTAAAATAAAAAAGACAACCCCCCCAGCCATTAGATGTTCCAGTGGAAGGAAGCCAGATCAGGGAGCCAACTTCCAGGGGCTTTTTGACATCATTCTCAACAGAAAGGTTTCCAAAGAGGCTTTCTCCAAGGACAAATGCTAATACATGAAACTATCTTTTTTAGTTTATGTGCTCTGCCTGGAATTTTGTAAAGAGACAAAGGGATTTAATGACAGAAACCTCAATTGTTTGCCTTGTTTTTTGTAAATTTCTGGGGAACTTAAATAAAGCTTAAAAGAGCAAGAAACAGCTGTGACCCTTGTGAATAACTGAGGTTCTTCCTCCTTCAGGAAAAAAAAAAAGGCAGCTTTTGGGTTCTTGTTCCACAGAAGCAAAGACTGAAATATTCAGAAAATCTGAACGGGTGTCTAAGGTTTGCTGTTACTATTTTTAGTTTGCCCAATTCTAAACCTAAGAATTTAATATACAGTAAAATATTTAGAAAACCATGCACATTTCTGGTTTTCTCTGATTTATTGAAAACCTGTTGTCACTGAAACTCCAAATTCCATACAGGTAAGGAATTCCACTATTGTAGTGTTTTGCTGAATGTGGAAAAACCCTTTAATATTTTACATCCGCTCAAACTTGGGGGATGCCAAAACATCTTGTAATACTTAAGGACCTATCACTTTACAGTGGAGTAATTCTGTTTATTTAGATCCCTCCTTTTTATGCAAGAATGCTTTTCTGTAAAATACTGATTTTTATTTTTAAATAGGCATGAAGAACAGCTTGGGTTTATGAGAACCAAAACCCCCACAAAATATTTGGGGTTTTTTTTTCCCCTCCATTGTCATGCTAATAAATAAGCAGAAGGGGAGAGTGGATCAAAGAAACCTTAGGACCAATATTTAAATAACATTTAGGTGACAAATATAAAATATTCTCTGTGGTGTATATCTAAACAGGATGGGTGTCTCAACTCCCCTCACATAATTAAAATGCTGATCAGCAGCACAGGAAGAGTTACTTAAGCCTTTGGTTCTAAAATAGCAATGCTGTGAGCAAAGCCAGGCATTTGTAGGACTTTGGAACCAAGAGCTGTAACCCACGGGAGGCAGCTGCTGATTTATTCCATCAATCTCACATTTGAAAGCTATCAGTTCTCTGGATGCCTCAGGTAGCTTTGTCATTTTTCATTTCATTCTAATTTGCATCCCCATGTTCTGCCCCAAATCTTGAGAGGGGGAAAAAAGGCAGCATAGTGATGAAATACATGTTTTTCATTTCACTTTATTAATGCTCCTTATTTTTATTGAATTTAGGATTCTTTGGAGGGTGGTCACTGTCTGCAGATCTCTGCAGGTTTAATGGCCAGCCCAGGTCATGAGAACTAACAAGCTATAACAAAAATAAATACAAATGCAAGTCTGAGGGGAAAATTGGTGTTTTCAGTCAAGGTTTCTGCTTGATCGTTTAAATCCTGTTTGGAATTGGTGACTAAAGGGTTTTAAAGTGAACAGACTGGTGGCACTGGCTGACATGGGTTTGGAGGACAGGCTCAGGACACATGGATGGAGCTCCATGTCTGCTTCCATCATTAAATGAAGAGGTAAGTTGTCTTTTGTTTGTTTTGGGCTTTTTTCTTTTTTTTTTTTTTTGCAGGGTGTTTGATAAACAATTAATTGATTTCTGCCAGACAGTTGAAGGCAGCTGCTTGATCATGTCAAGCTCCTGTTAACACTGAAGAATTACTAATTTTGGAGAAGAAATAGCCTTTTGCCCATGAACTAAAATTTAGTAACACTGCCTAATAGCCACAGGAATATTTTTTTCTCATGTGATTAGAGAAGAAGCATTCCGAACTTCGCACATCATGAGGCGTCACGTAATGGGGAAGACTCTGAATACTGATGATACTAAATCATGTAATGCAGTTGCACAAAATGAGTATAAAAGCAAGAGGCAAAGATTCTGTTGGAAAGGATTTCTGGGGTAGTAAAAATCTCATCTATTGAGATTGGGACTTGCTGAAACAATTGGTTTAAGACTGTCTGGAAAACTAAGACGTGAAGGAGAGTTTGAGCCGTTAACCTGGGACCCAGAGGTGCTCAGTGTGTAATGGGATCTCAGCATTAGAGTTTGATTAGGTCTCATTTTGGACCAAGCCTGGAGTTTTGCAGTTCAGGAAAGGGAAATAAAACATGGTAGGGTTGTTACCAGCCCTGCCTCAGCCTCTTGGTCTCATTCTCCTGAGAGAATTCAGAACTGTTGATTTGTTTCCTCTTTCATTGAAATAACAATTTTGGGAAGAGCTTTGAAAGTCTGGGTGAAATACGGCAATGCAGTGTCCGTCCCCTGACGAAGGATAAACCCTTGTCTGTTCCAAGGAAGGGACAATTGGTGGCAATCCAGTGAGTGCCTCTGCCACAGCAGGGCTTTGCTCCTGGAGGATTTCATCCATCTGAGTAGACACAGATGCCTGTCTGCCATTTCCAGGTGCTGTGAAGGGGAGTATTTAGCAGATATTTTTGGGGTGCAAAGCTGCAATGTCGGTGCTCTCATCCCTGGGCTGCCTGTGTGGTGTGTCTGGGCAAGGGAGGTGGGATGTGGAAGGCAGATCCTGGACTGTCCTTGGAGGGAATCCTGGAATTGCAGAATGGTTTGGAAGGGACCTTAAAGATCATCTTCCAGCCCCCTGGCATGGGCAGCGACACCTTCCACTACCCCAGGTTGCTCCAAGCCCTGGCCTCGGACACTTCCAGGGATGGGGCAGCCACAGCTTCTCTGGGCACCCTGTGCCAGGGCCCAGCGAGGAGTCTCTGGAGCAGTGAGCAGGGCTGGGCACCTCTCAGTGCTAATCTTCTCAAAGAAGTCTGAAGGTTTCATTTGCTCTGAAATCCCACAAGGGCCAAAGGGAGCATGAAGGATGCAGCAGAATGTGCTGGGCTGGCTTGTGCCAGCCTCTGCTACCCCAGTGCTGAGGGCCTTGGGGGAATCTCATCCACGTGCCTTGTAATGGGTGTGAACAGACTCAAACACTGGCTGTGGCCTTCCTGAGGCCTGCAGTGCCTCTTTATCTTGTCACCTAACCCAAGGTATCAATAACCTGCACAGCCCCCGAGCACAGGCGTTTCTCCCTATCCATCCTGCCTGGCAGGTGCTCCATCTCGATTATGCCTCAGCTCTGCTCTATCTGTCATGTTCCTGGGCTGAATGACAGAGCAGGAAGGTGCTGCTGGTGGGAGCATTTCCTGCCTAGCTAATGGGGATGTAATTAATGGATGCAGCCAGTCAGCCGAGCAGAGGCACAAGCCCTCTCCTTCAGCCACCCGACTGTGCTGTGTTACGCACCCTGTTCAAAGGTGGTGTTGCATACTCACTTAAATTCTGAGGCACTGATACCTTTATTTAATTAATGTATTATAGCGAGCCCTTTCACTGTTTCTGCAGCCTTTAATTGCCAAGTACGTGGTTGAATCAATGTCTCAGATGAAGAGGAATGTGGTGCATGGCCAGGCAGGCTCTGGGTACGTGGTTTGTTACTAGGGATTGCAGGATGTGCCTCTGACCCAGGAGGTGTCCTGGTCCTCGACCCTGCCTGTCACTTGTCTGGCTGCAGTTGTTCCCTCAGTGAGCTGAATGTGCTGCAAAGGGGCTGCCAGGACAATCAAAAATGTGACTGTTCAAAGTGCTTCTTTAGCTCTCCCCCTGCTTCCCCCAAGGTCTCCTTTAGGGAGCAGCTGTGTCCTGAACGCCTGCTGGAAGGGGCCACTGTGAGGGCAGTCGGTGAAGGTGAGTTTTGCTGCCTGGCTGTTTAACCCAGCCATCATCATCATCAGAGCACGTGGAAAGCCTCACTGTTCATCCAAGAATTGGATTTTTACCTTCTGTGTGTTTTGGGATGTGCTGCCCGCTCTCACTCCTGGCACAGCTGGACTGGACTCCTGAAGTGTCCCTTAGAGCTCCAGCCAAATGCTCAAGTCCTTTGGGGTGTTGTTACAAAGGAGATTCGGCGGCACGGTGTCAGTGCTGCTCCCGCGCCATTAACTGGTTTAATGAGCCTCTCAAACCGTTTTGGGGCGGAGCACAGGCTCCTGCTCGACCTCCTGCCCCTGGCTGCCGTCTGGTTACACGGCTCGGCTGGCAATGGGGTTGGAACTCCAGCTCCAGGGGTTTTTTTTGGGAAGGCAGATCACTCTAGCTCAGCCCTGTGGTGGAGTTTGGGGACAGAGGGGGTGAGCAGCCTCAGCACTGCCTGCATTAGTGACAAGGTTTCCTGAGTGCTGAGACTCCGCAGCTTTCCGGATCCACACCTGGCTCAGGTGTTCCATCCCCTCACCCCGCGTGTTGCTCACCGAGCCAAACCCCTCTCGCATTTCCAATTTCACACCGACCTGCTCTTGACGTTTATAAACAAACTCTCCTATGTTCATCCACTTAAAAGCAACCGAATCCGTTCTGGAGAAATACTTTCCTTCTCTGTTTCCTGTTGCTGTGGCAATCGCCGGCTGCTGAGCAGAGAGGGTGGGAGGAGCCAGCCCAGCATCAGCGCAGAGCATCCTCCTTTCCTGCATGGGCGCTGCTGTGAAGGGCATCCAGTGCCTGCTGCTGCCTGTCTCGCCACTGATTTTAACCCCAAAGTGGTTTTGAAATACAAATATCAAGGGTTTCTACAGAGAGAAGTAAATAACAACAAACTGGATGACTCAGTCGGGCAGGCTGAGGCACAGGAGAGCAATGATAAGCCAAAGCCTGTGAGCTGGCTCTGGCATTCGCCTAGAAATAACTTTCTCCTTCCTCAACTTGGCTTTTACTCTGGGATTGAGGGCAACTTAACCTTCCTTAAGGCTTTGCTGTAGGTTTTTGGCCATGTCAGAACTTCACCGACACCTCTGAGCGCATCGTCTCTTCAGTGTCACCCTCTTGTCCCTTCTCCATCCAGCTGGACAGGCCAAGGCTCATTCCAGAGCAGGTGACTGGATGATTTCTGGATACTGAGCTCACCAGTTACATTTGGTAGTTGAGTGTGAGAAGCTGGTTGCATAAACCATTGGAAGAGAGCATGTTTCCCTTGGCAGTAGGTGGAGATCACAGGGATGTTCTGTTCATCAGATCCGTCCGTGATGGGCTGACAGATGGCAGCTCCCTGGGGATAATTAATCATTTGTTTGTCCAGGATGTTGCGTGTGGAATGGAAATGTCCATATAGATTCTAGGTGAAGCTCAGAGAGGACCTGTAGGTCTTGGAAAGGAGGATCTCACTCTCCAAGGTGGAACTCATTAGCCAAAAACAATGAAATTCATCCTGAAGGTATCATGAACTTTCTCCCTGACACCTCTGGATCTCCCAGGGCATCAAGCAGCTAAAGGATTGCAGAAAGAGAGGAAGAGAAACCATCTGACATCTGTGGGCTTTGATCTGCTGTGAAAGATTTCTCTCCCCAGCTTGCGGGGAGAGGGGAATGTGTTCAAAACCAGAAAGCAAATGCTTGTAGGTCAGGTCTGTAAGGAGCAATTCCCTCAGTCGAACTTTCTCCTGGGGAATGAGCAGCAGCAGTGACATGGCTCTGCTGGTCACTGTCACTGGGGACCTGAGCATCCTCTGCCACAGGCTCTGCCAGGGGCATACATGGCACAGGTGCCATTTGCAGACAGGATCTCTCTCCCAGCACACCTCCAGCCCCAGGAGGGAGAGGAGAGCTCAGGCAACCTCCCTGTTGTGGTTTTTTTTTTTTGGTAAGACTTTCCTCTGGATATCTTCTCCAAATCCTCCTTTCCAAAGGCAGCTGTCTCAGCAGGGAGGTGGAAGCACAGGCAGGATGGGGATGATCAATGGGGGGAACCCCCTCCCTTCCCCTGAACTTTGAGGCCTCTGTCTGCAATTTAAAGTGGTGAAAGAAAGACATCTGTACCAAGGATTTGTCAAGCTTGTTCCTGGCAGATAAGTTGGTTTTACCGAGTGGCTTGACATGTAATTCCACACAGAGTGTAGATGTTTGTCTTATGTTTACCTAGAGGAAGAGATTTTCTATCAATCCTAAAAAAATTAACCTTGTGTAATGGTGCATTTCCTCGGTGAAAAAGAGTGTGAAGATCTGTCAAAATGTCAGCCTTGCCTGGAATGAGGGTCCTGCAGAAGACAAGTGGCAATAATGTCTTTGAAGATATTTCATTCAGGAATAATGGAGTCCTCAGGCTTTTGGGGGCCCCATTAATTGAGCTGAAGAGGTTATAAAGCCTAGAACGGAAATGCTGTTCGGAGCTGGACAGGCAGAGACACTCTCAGAGGGAGAGGGTCAGATAGGTTATTTCTACTGTAAAACAGCATCAGAAGGATGTGAAGAATTGTTCCTAAATTACACTGCTCTGCCTGGATAATTTTAGGGAAGTCAGTAAGACTTGGTGGTTTGCTTCTAGGGGAGAAAAGGGCTTGGGTCTGTGTTTTAGTTTAAAGGTGTTCATGGAAAGAAGCACAACCCTCCTCTGCTCTCTGAATCATCAGGCAGGTTTGGGGGACCACAAAAATGAGTAATAATAAAAAAAAAGTCAGGAAACTTCTTGAAGCTTCCATATTTGTAATGCTGCAAGTCAGAACACAGTGTCTCCTCTCTGAGGAAAAACTCGTGTTCAGAACGTGCCTCCTTTGAGAACCTGGAAATGGATTCTTTACAATGTGTATTTTTCCTACCAGGGACAGAGTGTTTGGACGGAGATGTTTTCTGCCTGAGACACTGAGCAGAGTGTTCCTCTTGACAACTTCATGTTGGTTTTAAACTGTTTTTTGAAATAATGCCATTTCTCTTCTGAAGGCTCTCAAGCTCTTACAAAAGTGGAGAAATGACACTGTTTGTGAGGAAATAGGCATGGAGCTGTGGTGCCTGCACTGCTGGCAGGTTCTCGCTGTTTGCCCCAACTTGCCAATAACCAAATACAACAACATCTGTTAATTGCTCTTTCTTTTCAAAATCCACTTATTTCATAAGCACCAGGACTGTGAGGGTGTCTGTGTTGCTCACGTTGAGTTTTGACTTGAAAATCCAGGTTTCTTGCTGGAGACCTGCTGCTGGTGTCTGGGGTCAGTACAAACTGTTTAGAGTTTGCTGTTTCACAGGAGGGTCTTTCTGTTGTTGGAGATGTTGTTTTGGCCTTGGACACCTCCTCTTAACGAGCTCCTTTGTCCTTCTCCAGGGAGGCTTTCAAACTCGCCTGAGGTTCTGAATTGGCTCTGAATGAAAGGTGCTGTGCGTCTGAAGTGCCCGGCCCAAGGGCTCTCCAGCAATCCAAACAGCCAGCACACAAAGCCATTAAACCTGAAGTGCCTGGGCATGATCACCTGGAGACAGTTTGCAGCTGAGTCCCGCAGGAACCGGCTTTGTCTGAAAAACCACCCCCGGCAGGTGGAAAAAGTCCAGGTAGGTCTTGTTGATTCATCAGGGTGGGTGGTTTAGTCCTTCAGCGCAGTGCAAGGTGAGTGGGAACAAGCAGAAATGGGATGAGGGAGGTGAGAGGGAGATGTTTTAAAGGAGATTCTGAGCTTTCCCCCCTCTGCCGAGGCACTGTTTCCCTGCTCGGTGGGTCTGAGCCACTGGAATTTCCAGCTCGCATGACTAATGGCACTGGTGTCTTGTATCCTGAAAGCAGATACAGGGCCTGGAGGAGCCAGATCTGACCTCTTCAGTTCCATCTGCAGAGTGAAACCCCAGAACAGCAACTCCTGTGCTGCCTCTGAGCTCCTTCATCTCCTGGCACCTCTTCCACGAGGAACACAGAGATTATTTGACCTCCTGGTACCACACCAGCTGGAGCAGCTTCTTCCAGGGTGGGGAGTCTCATGTGCACGCTCTGCTGAGCCTGGAGACTGCTTGGAGTTGAATGTGCACTTCCCTCCTGTGGCTTAGAAGGCTGTATCTACATTTTTAAGGTTTTTTTTCTCCAACTTATTGAGGTACGAAGGGAAGATTATGGCACTTGATGATTTAATCAACATAATCTCTAGATAAAACATGCTTATGTTATACTTCTGGGAGATATTAATTTATTCTGGTTTGCTTCTCCTAAGGTAAATTAAATCATTAGTCTTAAGACTGGATTAGTTGCACATGTGCCCTGCCTCTTAAAAAAGCAGTTCAGGAGTCCTTAAAAGCTTCTTGGCTTGGCATTTCTCAGGAGCCATCAAATCCCCTCAGAGCAGGTGCTCCTGCCATGAAAAGTGGAACTGTGATGCAGTGCTTAAAGGTGGGACATGGGACCTGCTCCTGCCTTGTGCCCCCTTCTGTCCCCAGGGGTAGCATTTTCCCAGCTCATTAAATGAGAAAGAAGGTTTTGCCCCAGTTCTGGGGAACCAGAATTGCTCCTTTGATCCAACCTGTGCCTTGAGCACTTGAACTTGATTAGTGTGTGTTGGAGGAGACCTGCCTGGAGCAGTGTCCGCATCCATCTCCTACTGGAGAGAGCACCGGGACACCCAGGATGTGTTAAATATCCAAGGCCAGGTTGGATGGGGGTTGGAGCAACCTGGTCTAGTGGAAAGTGTCCCTGGAATGAGAGGAGCTTTAGGGTGTCTCCCAACCCAAACCATTCTGGGATTCTGTGCTGATGTGTTGATGTGCTTGGGTGACCTTGGAAATTGAGTCAGCACCTCTGAACTGCCTGAAAACCCCCCAAAATGTATCACTGAAGCTCCGTGAGTGCAGAAAAAGAATCAAGAGCAAGAGATATTCACTGAGGTGGGTGGAAGGTGTCACAGCTCTTCCATACAGGTGGGGAAATTGAGGCATGGTCTGCTTCTCCTCACAGAGGGCAGTAGCAGCACGTAGCAGTAAAATCTGGGTGCTTGATGCCAGTGGCTCCTCCTGGAGTCACTGGATTTGGAGCAGACGTGCTGAGCTGAGCCAGTGCCCGGTGTGGAGACACTGGCTCCAAGCACAGAGGTGCCCTGACAGGAATGGCTCCCCCCACCCAGGGGGGAGGAGAGCTGCCAGAGGCCCTCACAGCAATTTCAGAGCTATTAAGGATGTGCTAATGAGCTTTCTGCATCATTTTCCAGCACTTCACTCCCCTAGCTCAGCCCATGCATTAACAGCTCCATCCCGAGAGGACAGCAAACACTGCACTGGAGCTGAATCTCTATTTATCATGGATCTGGGCATCAGCAGGACAGGTGCAGGTGGAGGGGCTGAGGAGAGGACTTTTCTCAGCTCTTCATCAACAGAGAGAGCAGGTGCTCAAGGCACCTCAAAGGAGCAATTGCTGGTCCCCCAGATCTCACTGAACCTCACTGAATTAATGAGCTGGTGAAATACTGCTGTTGGTAAAGGGAGAGGCAGAAAGTGCTGCTGCAGGATGCTCTCAGCTATCCATGGGCTCTGTGCTTTTGGAGGATCTTGTGTGGGATCTGTGCACCCGGAAAAGGCCACATCCATCTGCTGTTCGCCATGCGCTCCTGGTGCTATTTTCCCTGGTACAGGCAGTCCTTTGGGCTGGTTCTGCACGGCACATCTCTGGGATGGTGGGATCTTCCCCCGCTCTGCTTTGCCTGTCTGGATCCTGGGGCCATCTGCTCCAGGCTGGGGTGGGTGTGCTGGGGGCTGCTCCAAATGTGGGGCTTTGGCTCTGGCACAGCCAGGATTGCTGTTCCCTATGGGACAGAGCCAGCTTGCTCCCAGAGCTGGGGGAAGGGAACTTCTGTATCTCCATGGAGGTCAGGACAGGGATGAATTCATGAGTTTATACGTCACGTGAAGGGTGGGAAGCAGGTGTGGAGCTGCCCAGAAGCTTTTCCTGGTGTAGGTCTTCCCATTGCGCTGCTGGACGTGGGTGCCTGTGCAAAGAGCACTGAGAGCCCTTCTTGCTTCACGACTTCACTTTTCCCATTTGAATATTCAGAGGCTTTTTTTCTGCTTGACTATTTAGAGGCAAGTGTCTCCTCCTGTGCCTGGTACTTTTGCAGCTGATTTATGGTCTGATGCTCTGGAGCTGGGATTAAATGCTAACACATTTAATGCTGATGCAGTCTGCTCTGAACTGGGCACCTCCTGGAGGTCTAGAGGCATTTGGGGAATAAAATCAGCTAATATGGCCCTTTGCCACCCTATAGATGTGCCTGTTGGTGTGTTCAGCTGTTCTCCAGCCCCACCTGGCCACAGGCTACCTTGAGAAGCATCCCTGGGGCTGAGCTCTTGCCCCTCACATGGAGGCCCCTCTGTTCCTGTGTGTGACTGTGTGTGTCCAGCTCCTCAGGGGCTGAGTTCTGGGGCTGTGCCTTTCCCCTGTGCCCAGGCAGGGAATGCCCCACACATGGTGGAGATCACCTCCCTGCTGCCACGTGAGTGGCTGTCTTACCAGGAGAGGAGATGGAAAGATGCCCAACTGGTACTTGTCACTTCTGACTCCAGACATCAAGGGTGTGTCACTGGCAGAGCAAAAGGAGAACAATGCTATTTTTGGCTGGATCGGGCTGTTTTCCCTCTCCAAGTACCACAGGCTGACACGAGGTGCTGCTGAACACTCCCTCTGGTTTATCTTTGCTTTGGTGAACAAGGGGGAAAAGTGCTTTTTTAATTATAAAGGAAGTATTTGTAGTCCTTCATGCTGACAGAGCCTTGGCAACAAAGCCGGTATGCAAGATCTGTTTTGACTTGATGTCTCTTTCAGGCTGCTGATTCCTCTCCTGCATCTCCCACCCAGCCACCCAAGGCTTGTCCTGCAGCCACAGAGGATCCAGCTCAGTGTTTGGGACTTTGCTGCCACAGGGATCTCCACAGTCCAGCCTGGTCTGCAGCATGGGAGAGAGCCAGAGCAGGTGGGTTTGGAAAAACAGGAGAGGTGGGAATGCCTTGCTCCCAGGAGGGCAGGCACACTGGAAGCAGCAGTGGGAGATGGGGGATCCCACTGATGCTGAGCCATCCATGCCGCTTCCTAACAGGGAGAGATCAAACCCAAGACAGCAGGATTATTTATTGAGGTGTTTGTTTGAAGTCAAATGGACAGGAATCACATTTCAAAACTGTAAAGAAAGAAGTTTTTAGCCCTTTTCCTTTCCACAAAACAGCAGCAGAATCTCGGCGGGGATGTCAGGGCGAATCTGTTTCACTGACAACAAGATTGTTCTGTCTAGATGGGGAAGCGTCGCTGAACCAAGGGAGGCTGCAGAATAATTTAAAGCCAAAATACTTTACAGACAGTAAATTTAAAAAGAAAAGCTGGCTTGACGCAGATGATGCTTGATGGATAGCTGGTGTGCGGGTGGGATGGCGGCTGGCTCCGACACGGAGTGTGATGGCAGGGATTGGCAGGTGTCACTCGGGGTGACCCAGTGGCTGCTGACCTATCACCTTTCCCAGATAAGTTTCCACCAGAATTGGTTCATGGAGACATCTGAATGGCCTGTGGAGCTCAGTGCAGCAATTCTCTACCATATCTTGAATTCCGTAGCTCTGAGGCAGCTGCCCAGCCCTCCCTGTCCCCTCAGTGCCACCTCCTGAGTGGCACCAGGGAATGTCGGAGCAGAAAGGTTTGGGTGGGTGGGAGATGAGCCTTGCACTCCCCACCTGCCTGGAGGGGCTGGCAGCCAGGGTTGTCTGAGGCTCAGGGGTGCGGTGGTAAGGTTGCAGCCCAGCCAGCATAAGGAATTTCCTTTCTTCTGGCAGAAAAAGAAAGATGAAATATTAAAAGCATGCCTCAAAGGCTGCTGTATATATATTATCTTTTTTTCCTTCTGCTCAGCACTGCTTTGGTGTTGCTCAGAGAGACAGCAGCCAGTCAGAGCAGGAGGGATGCCAGACTTCAGGAGAGAGCAGGGAGTGGGGCTGAAGCAGGGGAGGAAGCGGAGGATTGTCTCAGGTTCTTGATTTCAGGGCTCAGTGTGAATGCTGACACTTCAACTCCATCATAGCCTTTAAGACTTTAGTTTTCTATTCAGCATCAGAAAACAAAACCTGGTTTTTTGTCTCTGTCTCTACAGGTGAGGGCAGCACCCTTCTGCAGCAGGAGGACACCTCCATGTGGGCTAGTGTCCTTGGATAAGGGAGGGTGCGAGATGGGAGGAGCAGAGGGCCAAGGCATCTGTCAGCTCCCCCTGGAGAAGTCCTGCAGGCTCTCAGCTTGCTATTTGTGCCATTCTGGTGAGTTCAAGAGTCCCTGACGACTTTCTGAAGTGGTGGTGGTGTGAGGTTTGTGTGAGGTTTCTCCCAAGGCTGAGCTATTCCAATTGCTTCTGCTGATGACCTTGGGGTCCGGCAGTCGGGCAGCAAGGCACACTGACAGCATGTGCTGTGTCCTAAACTCAGGAAAATCTGAGGCTTACCAAGCAATCCCCAGTGATTCAGCTGCTGGGTGGGCAGCAGGAACCAGCATCCCAAAGGAGCCTTCGTGGGGAGTGCAGGAGGAGAGACTGCAGGGAGGGAGAGCTGGGGCTGGTTGTCTGCCAAGGGAGCAGTTGCAGAGATCCATTTCAGGGGGTTTAATGCTGTTCCTTCCTCATCTGCTCCTGCTCTGTGTCAGCGGGTCTTCATCCTCAGGGAATGTGGGAAAAGGAAGATGCAGGGAGTGGGCTTGGAGCAGGATTAACTTTACACCTCTGCAGGAACTGACAGCAAGGGCTGTTTATTTGCTGATCAAGGATGTGCCCAAACGAAGCAGGCTGGGGACACAGTCACTTGCTGGAGCTCACAAATTGGGATGAGCTGTGAAACAGAGCTTCACCTTGACTCCAGCTCCAGCTGCTGCCTGGTCTCAGCCCGTGGCTCCTGTGTCCCCTCTGGCAGGGTAGGGTGGGGACAGGCAGCAGAGGGGGACCTGATGTCCCTTTTCCCACAGCCTTGTGCATTCCCCTGCCTGCTGCTGCCTGTGAAACACCCTATGATTAATTACACCACTCTGCAGCTGCCGAAAATTTATTTAGAGTGTTATGTTTGTTGCTGCTGCCACTTACACAATGGCAAATGTGCCGTGGCTGCTAATGGGTCACTGAAGGGAATCGCACCACTGGAGCTGCTCTGGGGGCAGGGAGAGGGAACACTGCCAGGAAGGTGAGACAGATCTGTTCTAGTAGAATGGGCTACGGTGCTTGCAGGAAATTGCTTGCTTCCCCAATAGCATCCACTACTTTAATAAATCAGTTTTTCCACTAGTTTGCTTAGCTTAAGCTTTCTCCTCCCTGCATCTTCAGAATTAGTCTAATAGGACTATTTTTGTCTCTGAGAGGTTTGGAAGTTATTTTCCTTCAAGGATTCACTTTCCTTGGGGCTCTCAGAAAAAGAGGGGCTGAGGGAGTTGTCAGCTGAAGAAAAGAGCCTCAAAAAAAGCCTCCCTAAAAATGCTACCAAAGGTGTGCAGAAATCAGCCCAACCTGAAGCAGCTGACAGCCTCACTGTTGAGTTTTAATGTTTCTGTGGGGCTGGTTTGTGTGAACTGAAGCAGGTTGTGTTTATTCTATAGAACTCTGTGGGTATCTTGCACTGGGTGTCACTCCCCCAGTGCACCAAGAGCAATTCAGCTCAAGGAACCATCAGCAACACTGTTATCTTTATTGCCAGTCCTGCCTGATAAACCTGCTCTCTCCAGGATGCCTGAGCCCAGTGAGTAGCCCAGACCCGTGTGTGTGTTCAGGAGAAAGCAAAGCTCGTGCTCAGGATCCCAACAGCAGGCGCTTCGAACAACCCCAAGGGCTGCTTTAAAAACATGGAATTTGCAGAGCTCTGCACTCCCTGGGTTTTTCCAGCACACTGGGATCCAGGTGGTTGTCAGCTTGGAGGGGCAGAAATGTGCTGTAATTCCACGAGCCCTGCTGTCCTTTCCGACATTACACTGCAAATCCATTGCAAAACCCAGCATGGAACTGGTGACTTGTGCAGGGCTCTGGCTTTATGAGCCCGGGCTTGCTTTGCTGAGCTGTGTCCCGTGCGGGCAGGTGTCCGGTATTTGATGTCCTGCAGGGCAGAGCAGAGGTGCACGCTCCTGGCACCTGGAGCCCCTGTCACAGGATGAAGCTGGGCTGGGAGCCTTGGTTCCGAGATCCTTGTCCGTGGCAGTTTCCCTGGGTCTCAGATGGCTGTGGGAGCCAGGAGCTTGTGTCTCACCCACGCCAGCTTCCTGGCTGCCTGCTGGCTGTGGCAAATGGCCTTTCCACCCCTCCTGCTGAACTGCTGGTGTACCACTTTTCCCTTCCATTTCAGCCGTCACAGGGACATCCCTGGGTCTGGGAACCACTGGGGGTGTGGATCACAGCTGGCTCCTCATGGAGTCACGACAGCTCCCGGGACACAACCAGCTCCCCTGCTGCCTGCACAAGCTGGTATCTATCTGCCATGTCTGGTGGCACCCCTGAGCTGTCCAAAAGCACCCAGGTGCTGTGGATGCAGCCTCGTCTGGGAAAGGGAGCACTCCTGGCTTGGAGCATCTGAGGAGAAAGAAGTCGGATGCCAATGACTGCACCTGCTGTGCTGGCTCTTGCTGAGGGATGAAAAGAGTTGAAAAAGGTCCCCCTTTGTCCCTCTCTCTGGGCAGAAGGGGCTTGTTGAGCCTGGCAGGGGCAGAGGAGCTCTCTGGGGAGAAGGGGTGTCCCTGAGCTGCTGGCCGGGGGATCTGCTGCCACCCTGGTGCTGCAAGAGTGGGGCTATCCCTGCCTCAGCAGTGCCCTGGCAGCAGCAGGGTGATGGAGGGGCACAGGGCAGGCACTTCCAGGCTCTGAGCAGGCACTGGGGAGTGCAGAGAGCTGCCTCCCAGCTCCCTTCTGAGGCCACGGGATGTGGGAGAGAAAGTGACTTTTACAGAAATAAAGGAGACTTCCTTTTGGGTCAAGTGCTCTGGAAAGGCATGATTTTGAGATGAAAGGCTTTTTGCTCTGGTAATACAGATTTACATTGCCTAGAGGGAAGTCTGCCTTATGCCGGGGTGTTTTTCCCTCTGGGGGTATTGCGATTGCAATTGAAGATGAATTTTCAACATACAAAAGAGAAGAAGAAAGCTGAGAGAAGGCTTTAAAACATATCAGGGGTTCTCGTGGTCTGTTTTAATTTGTCAGCTTGTCTCTCTCACTTGTAACATCCCTGTTGGGTGCAGGGATTGTTTCTGCTCTTCCCTTTGTGACTTGCTCCTTCCCTCTGGCATCCATCAATCCCAGGCTCTGCTTTTAATATTTTTCAGGTTTTTTCTTTCTTTCTTGCTTGC
>VZRQ01003434.1:131626-154136 GCA_013397975.1 Machaerirhynchus nigripectus | reverse complement strand
TTTTTTTTTTTTTCTTTTTTGCACCCAGGGCTGGTTCACAGAGCAGCAGGAGCTCCTGTGTGCTGCCCTGGTGGGGATCACCTTGTGAAGTGGGCTGGAAGAGATCAGAGGATGGTTGGGGTTGGAAGGGACCCTAAAGGCCATTTAGTTCCACCCCCCTGCCATGGGCAGGAATGTCACCCACTGGATCTGGGTCTTGGTTAGCAGGGGGTGAGGAGAGACCAGCCCTCAGCCTTGAGAGCAGCCAGGTGAAGCCCCCTCTGAAATGTCTGGCATGGACCCTTTCCCTGTCAGTTTTTAATCTGAAGGGTCTCTTTTGAAAACATGTCATGTTTGGCTTTGGTAAGGCCACAGGAAGCATCAAAGTGTTTAATTTCTCTGCTTTCTGCTGGTTTTTCTCCCCCCTGCCCTGCAGGGATGAGGCGCATGCAGGGCTCTGCCGCTGCTTAGTGTGAAGTGCTGTAAAACCCCGGCATTGATTTCTCAATCAAAGGTGTCTGTTTGCTCCTCGGTCTATGCTTTAACGCCTGAAAATCCATTTTTTACTCCCGAACAGTTTGCTGTAAGGTTTTTAAATCAGCTGTTGTGCTTCAGAGCTCTGGGAAGGGAATGGATTCAGTCGAGCTGGCTCACCAGTGAGTTTTGAACCAGACAGAAAACAGCCAGAGCCTGTGGGGGCTCTCCCGTCTCAGGTGAGACCTTTGCCTGTGCATCACTGTGGTGGGTACAGGACAGCATTGTTCTCCTTATTCAGCTTTCTCTCTTTGGAAAGCTGTGGCTCTCCCTCCTGCCCCAACAGTGACCCTGGTTCAGCAGGTCTGTGCTCCCCAGGCTTTGGAGACTGTAGGCTGAAGTTTCAGGGTGTCCTGAAAACAGATGCCAGGAAAACCTCCAGACTTTTATATTAAAAAAACAAAAAGAAAATAAAAAAGAAAGAAAGGACACCATGTTCCCACCTATGCTTCCCGTATTTTTTTGGCAATCACAGCGTTTGCTCCCTGTTTCCAGAGCATTGTGCTCTGCTGCTCTTCAGGGGCTGTACAGCTGACCCAAGCCTTGTTAAAATGCAGCTGCTTTTGGGGAGGAACAGAGTGGCTCAGGGCAGCAAGAAATGCTGCTGCCCTGGACTGTGCTCCTGCGGGAATTGCAGCTGGAAGCTAAGCTGGGAAAGCTGCTGCAGCTCCTGCCTTGGCCTCTGCCCCCTCCATCAGCTCTCCTTGATTGCTGCCACTGTTTAACCCCATCTTTCCTCTTGCTAGAGGAGGGCAAATGCCATGGAAAAGCCTTTCCAAAGGTGGGGGTGGGGTTGCTCTGCAGCCGTGGGAGGTGCTGGTGGAGGCTGGAGTGGAGGGGAAGGCTGGTGAAATGCAGGTGACTCCTGGTGCTAATTGTATGCAGCAGATTTATCTGGAAGGATGTGCATCCCTGAAGGATGTGCATCAAGGATGCCTCAGCTATTCAAGTGAGAAATCAAATTAAACTTTGCATCAAACCGTGGAGCTGCTCTGTGCTGGGAGTTGTGTTGGATCCATTAAGGTCTCTCCATGCCGGGCCCCCAGGAGTTCGTGGAGAGGAAAACCAGTGCTCAGTGTCAGGGGCTATGTTTGCTGCTCACCGGGATGTGTTAATGATGAGGGCAGGAGAAAAGGGGATTAGTGCTTTGACCTTCAGGATACCTGTGTGAGGAGTGGGGAGGGGGACAGTGGCTCCACAGCAATGCCAGTTCTGTGTGCCATGGGATGTGTGTCCATCAGCAGGCATTGAGGGATCCTCAGGGATCAGCCCCAGGGAGCTGGATGTCTGGAAAATGCTCTTGTCCCAGTTACCTGTCTCCTGACCTCCCAGTAACAGGCTGGGAGATGGAGCCCTTTGGGGACCCTGGGGTGTCTGGGAGGCAGCTGGGAGAAATTTGAAGGAAAGCAAAAATATTGGTATCACACAGAAGTGTGGCTCTGACTTGCTTCTCATCAGGCACAAGTCCACATGTGCTCCAGGCAAGGGAAAGATCTGGACAGCACCTTGCTCCCTGCACAGGGACAGATTGCTCGGAGGCTGGATGGAGCAGACTTGGCATGGGAGAGGTGGCAGCCCGGAGGAAGCTGCCAGCCTAGTGCCAGGGGAATTGTCTGCTGGGAATCTGTGCAGGATTTTGGCCGCAAAATTATTTCCCCACATGGCACCAGAGGCTTTGAGTGCTCCCCGGTAACCAAAGCTCATCCAGCTCTCACCATGGTGATGATGGGACACACCAAAGAGCTGTCAGGAGGAGGAGAGGAACACTGAGCTTCCTTCAGTGAAAAGCTGAATTGCAGAGGTTCTCTGCCTCATGTTCGAAGGCCCAGCTTGGCAGCTGCTCTCTCTCTTGGTCTCTCTTCATCCCTGGTGCTCTGCCCTGGAAGCACTCGAGCTCTAGCTTGGTATTTGAAAGCCATTTGCAGCACTGCTGCTCTGCTGCCAGGAGTAAGATTGGTCTGACCCCGGGATGTATGGACATATCCCAGTGCTGGAGCATGACAACCCCATAACGGGCAGGGCTGAGTCTCCTCGGGTGTCCTGCCTACTGCTGGGGCTGGATTAGGACTCTCCAGCCAAGTAAATATCTTCCCTTCTTCCTTTTCTGTCATCTTACAAGGATTTTCAGGAACTTAAGATGCTAAGCCCCAATTAGGTAACACTTATTAATTTCCGAGATGTAATTTATTTACAGAGTGTTGCCATTCACAGCAGCAAGAGGTGGTAATTGCTGCAGTTTGCTTTCCAGGCTGGGATCTGAGAGGCTTGAAAAGCCTGAATGTGGCAGCCAGGGCTGGCTCTGGGTGGATCCTGCCTCCCAGGGATACCAGGAGCTGATTCTCACCCAGACACCCCAGCTTTTGCTCAAGGCAGCCCCTGTCCTGGGGCATGGAAACATGCCAGGGGCAGGAATGCCATCCTCTCTTCATGGCTATGTCAACCCAAACATCCCGTGGTGCCTTTGCTATCTCAGTTGTTCCCTTTCGTTTGTCCTGGAAGGATCTGGGTGTCCTCATGCTGCTCCAGAGCTCCTGCAAGGCTGGACAAGCCACCTCACTGTGGATCTGAGGGCAGAGCTGCAGAAAATCAATGAGGCCTAAGCAAACGAGGCCCTACGCGCTCGTCCTTCAGGCTGCCCGCAGCGGGGATGGAATCTGTGCAACATGATGGCTTCAGGCTGTGTTTTTCCCTTCTCTCCCTGGCACAGGCTGCTGCTCAGAGCTGCAGAGATGCTGAACTGAAGCTCTGCTGACATGTAGCCCTGTGACCAATTCCTCTAGAAGTGGCTGAGCTTTTACCTGGGACACCGGCTCCTCCGGGATGAGCCAGGCTGTGGGGCAGAGCCCTCCATCCCCATGCTGGGAGAGTGTCCAAACAGGAACAAGGAGACTGCAACACCTGCCACCCTCATCCAATTTCATCTCCATTTTGTCTCCAGCTGGGGTTGGGTTGAGAGAGGGGAGCAGCCTCCTGTGTTTTGGGGGTGGAGCAGCTCTCCCTTCTCCAGCTCATGGACTGCTAGGCTGTGTCTTGCTATCTACACCAGCAACACCTTCAGGAGAGGCTCCCTGACGGTTCTTTAGGGAAATAAGCTGGAGATTCATCAAAGTGCCAAACCGCTGCCTTCACCTTGTTATGCTTCCCCAGGACCACTGGGAAATGGGGAAGCAGAGCTGCTCCCCTTCCCCTCACGTGGGACTGGGATCTGTGGGGGTGAGTGTGTTTGTGTAGGACTGTGAGGTCCTGGTTTTGGTTTTGGTCCAGAGGCACTGCCAAAACTCCAATGTTTCCTGCAGACTTTGACAAATTATTGCAAAATATTCTGGTTTTATCTTGTGGCAGTCTCCTGAGACACTCCTCCTCCTCCTCACCCCTGCTGAGCCTGCCAAGGATGCGGTTGTACCCAGCCACTGTCTCCAGTTGAGCCTGATCCATAGTTTCTGTTTGTGGGCACAGGAAGTGTTCCATGCTCCCAGGAGTGGGTAGAGATGCAGCCTGATTGGATTGGCCATCTGGAATGCTACCGGGCCATTTGTTATGGATGATCTTGCAGGAAGAGCCTCTGGTGCTGCAGTGAACTCTGTGCTGTTGGGATAATTTCTGGGAGCTCCTGCAGGCAAGTCCTGGCTTTTGAAATGCCTGAAACCAGTGAGTTTGGACCACTGCCTGCCTACTGTGATGATCCTCTTTATTATCCTTGTCCAAGTATCCATGGAGAAGCGTGACCTCCCTCTTCCTAGGCTGAGCATGCCAGGCTGCTGCCAGAGGGTTTCTGGTTTTGTTTCTTGATCCTGACTTCTTCCTTGTGCACTTGGTGATGCCTTGTGATGTGGTGAGCAGGGGCTGCAGGGAGCATGTCTTCCCTCTCCATGACTGACCTGCAGAGCAGGAATCTGGCCTGGAGCATCCCCTGCCCTTTGTAGGGCTCAAGTTCGAGTTCGGCAGTGGACAAACTTAAAATGCAAAAGAAATTGAAATCTGAGGGGCAAAGGGGCTGCTGACTCCTGACGGTTGGGCTCTGCTGCCCGCAGGAGAAGAGTGTTCTGGCTGTTGCTTGTGTTCTCCTTCCCCAACTAGCCTGGGCAAGGCACTGGCATGATAAAGGAAGGCAATTTCCTCAGCTCATGCTGAGATCTTATTATGCATTTCCATTAGGCCACAGAAGAGGAGGGAGCAACCCAAGCTTTCTGGAGCTGTGTCACTGTGCAGTTGTGCAGCACGACAGCCCTGGGGGAGGCTGGAGTGGGCTGAGGAAGGGTTACCCAGTCACAAGGAATCAGGTTAATGTCTTGGAGCAGGGATCTTGGCTCTCTGCCAGCTCCTGGACCGTGCAGGCAACTGAGGAGCAGAGGCTGTGGATGCAGATGAATTGGTGGGGAGATCAGGCCGGACAGTGGGGTCTGCATGGGAGTGGAGAGCAGGCTGTTTTCCTCCTTCTCCCTTTTCTGCCTGGTTTGTTTTCTGTGTGCATGACCAGTGCAGGGCAGGGTCTCCTGAGAAGGGTGGCACTGGGGGGTGATGAAGGTGGATGCTTCTAAGGGCTAAGGCGTGACAGGGGTAAATGTCTGTGCTCCCATGCTCTGAGGATTTTTTTAGAGAGCCTTGGACGTGGCTGGATAAGGTCTGTATTGTCCCTTGGATAGGGATTTACCCAGCACTCCCTCTCCATCACCCCCACCCTGCAGGGCTGCACTGTTCCAGCCTCACCTGGTCCCACAGCCTTCAGCCCAGCTACACCCTGACCTCAGTCCCTGTTGTGGCTCCCAGCCCTGAGAGCTGCTTTTGGACTCTAGAATCCTCTGGAATCATGCAGGAATAACCTCAGCCAGGAGCTGGTTCCTGGCTGGGGCTGAGGGCTGTGCTGCCTGTTCCAGTGAGGGGACATTTCCCTGGCAAAGGGCTGATCATGGAGCACAGTTTTGCTGCTCTGTGCTCTGGTGGTTTGGAGCTCAGCTTTAAATGTGGGTCAGTAATGAAAAAGCTCTTCTTCAGCTCACTGCACGTTACAGGAACAAGTGCCTGTGCTGTTGGGGTGGCGTTTACAGCCTCTGACCATTGTGTTTTTCAGCAGCTTAAGCCACTTGCATGATAAACCCCTGAAATGGAGTCAGGTTCTTAGGGCAGTGTGAGGCTGGAATAGACTGAAATGAGAGAAGCCGGAGGCTGGTTCCTCACAGTGTGATTCTTTCCTCAGGGAGATGGGCTGGTGGGAGCTCTTGGCTTGTCTAAAGAGTGAGGGGTGGGGTGGGGGTGATTAGTATTTTAATGCTGCCTGCCTGTGACCTTCTCCTGGGGCTGGTCAGTGGGAATGTCAGTTTGATCCAAAATGATTAGAGTTGCCCAGAAACCATTAGCACTGGCCGTGCCACGAGGACAAGTCCATTATTTCTGCTGTGGGGCACATGGATGCATGAGGCAGTAGATTCCATAGATGCTGCCTGGTGACCACTGGTGCCCACCTCCCTTTGCATTGTGCTAGGAGATCAGAAGGGATATGTGGCTGGAGACCTGTTCACTCCCTGGCAGACCGATGGAGACATTCCTGGCCTTCAGCAAAGCATGAACAGGCAGGGCAGACCCTTCCCCGGGCACATCCCTGGCAGCAGCCAAGGCACAGACGGCTCTGGATATCTCTTTTTTCCTCAGCACTAATCCCATTCAGACATTCTCCTGCACTTCTCCTTGACAAGGCTGCAGCTGGCAGAGAGCAGCTGCTTTGTTTAGGGCTGTCTAGATGAGCCCTGGCCCTTGGGAGCAGTAGCTCAGCTTGCTCTGGAGATAAACAAGGCTGTGTCCTCCCAGCTGTCCAGCTCCTCACCTGCCGGGCTGGGATTGCCCCCAGCCCATTCAGGCTGGTAACCAAGCACCTGCAAGGACCAGGGATGGAGAAACCACGTAATTTTTGCAAGCAAATATTACACCTGTTGTGCTACACAGAGAACACTGTCCTTTTTTTCTCTTGTGTGTTGTGCATCTTAAAGCTCTGAGGCATCTCCAGATCCTGTAGAATGTGTCAGGCTTGTAGCCAGAGGTGCTGCTGTGACTGCAATACCATGTACTGTTCATGCTGCTCTGGGCATGAGCACAGCTGGACTCTGGGACTGCTGCTAGAGTTGACAGTTCCTGAACTTGTTCTGCTCTTATTTCTTTGTCCGCTGCTCGTGGTTCTCTGTAGCTCACGCCTGATGTCCTGCAGAAGATCCCCTGTAATGGTCAGTGGTGACATGGGGGCACTGTGATGTTGAGACCTGTCAGAGGGTTAAAAAAGGGCTTAATGCAGAGGAAAGGAAATGCTGCTCTGCCAGAGACCTTGTTGGAGAACCTTATCTAATTAACCTCGGAGGTGATTGCTCACAGTGCTGTTGTGTGCCAGCAAAGAGCCCAGGAATTGTCTCCATCGGGGTCTCTCCCCTTGGAAATCCTGACCAGACCTGCAGACAAGAAGGGCTGGAGCAGAGCAAGGCTGTGGGGGTATTGCCCATGCAAACATTTGACTCAAACTGCAGGGGTGTTGTTGCACAGCCCCAGGTCCCTTTCCTGAGTTGGCAAAGCTTCCTCAAAACTCCCTCCAAGTACTTCTTCGATGGATCCGAGTGCCTCAGCTTCTCCAGACACCCGATCTCTGCCCTCTCTGGGGTTTGTGTGAGGAGCTCCAGGCAGGAGGAGCCGCGGGGCTCTGGATGGCTCCTCTTGCAGGTGATTCCCGTTGTGCCTGGGTGTGGCAGGTCTGTGCCAGCAGGCAGGGCTGCAGCCGTGGCTGTGGCTGGTAAGGGGGAGGCTGCCAGAGCAAACACCTGCTCTGTGTGAGCACCTCCAGCCCGGCTCTGCTGCAGCGACAAAGTCCCTGGTGTGTCCCCGGCGATGAAGGAGAGATGTGGCTGCACACCCCGCACGTGGCTGTGCCCAAAGAGGGCAGTGCCGGGCCACATTCCTCTCCAGCATCCTCCCTCTCTACGAACTGCCTTCCCAGCCCCAGCTGCTGACTGGGAGCAGGGCTCTCCTCTGCAGACCTCAATGGAAACACCGAACCTCAAGGATTTCTTGAGGGAAAATAATCTTGGCTCATGATAAAGCTTTTTTTTTTTTTCCCTGAGGTGTAGCAATTACATTAAAGAAGCTGTCACTGCAATGCCTGTCCTGCCTTCTGACAACCTGCTCTTCTCAGGAGCTTAGGTGAAAAAACCACATACATCAGATGTGCTTTTCCTCCTGTTTACATTTCTTCTTTGCCTGGCTGCCTTGACTCACCTGCAGGGAAGGCTTCAGGTTCATCCCACTGCTGAGGGTCCCCTGAGCTCCCCTGGAGCTGTCAGTTCCCTTGTGTGTCCCCAGCAGTTCCCCCTTTGCACACACCCTCGAGTGGTTTCTGTAGGGAAACATTTCTGATTAAATCTTGCTTGTCCAGGGAGAAAACTGGGGAGAAATAGGTTGGGAAGCCTGTTCTGACAGAGAGCTGCCGGAGAAGGGAACAGCATTCCGAGGCTGCTGCTCTGCTCCGTAGGAGGAAAGGCTTCAAACAGCAATTGGCCTGGTTCCCCATTTCCAGGGAAACAGCTCTCGGTGCTCCGGACAATGGGCTGCAGGAGGCAGGCAGGATAAAAGCCCTAATTCTGGGAGGATATATTTAGGTGGGCTTTTTTCCTTTCAAAGGAAGGTAGGTTAGAAAGGCTCTGACTCCTTTAAATAGACTCTCCTTCCATAACCAGCTTGGAGCTGCGTCAGGAGCACTGGCTGTTCCCTGCCACCCTGGTGCTGGTGACAAATGCCCAGCTGGGGTGTCTGGGAACCTGCCCTTGTGTCAGAGCAGAGGGGCTGAAGGAAAAGGGTCTGGGTTCCCTCAACAGCTGTCACAGGAAGAAGTTCTCTGCTGCTGCTCACCAGTTGTGTTTTTTATTCTATTAGCTGGAAAAGAGCAGTGTAAATGATAGTTTAGTCTGGGTTAGTGCAGCACAGTGCAAAACTCAGCACCACGCCAGAACCTTGTTCTCCTGCCACCATCCCTGGATCCCTAAATGTCCCTGATCCCCTCTGATGGCATGTGCTGCGGCATGGGGGCAGCTGTGGGCCTGCAGAGGGGAGCTGATGGCAATAGGCCAGGTCTCTGTGCCACCCAAAGGGGCTTCCTTGCCTCCACCACAGTGGGATGCAGAGATGCCTGAGTGAGGAACTGGGGAGTCCAGAAGGGGCAGGGCTGCTCTGTAATGCTGAGAAGCACAAGGAGTTCTCTCCAGCTGTAGGGCTGCTTCTCAAGGCAGACCTTGTTGTCTGGAAGATTTCTGGTGGTGTTTTGGCTGTCACCCCCAGAGCCACGAGCTGCTGACACACTTTGCTGGCTGGTTGGATGTGTTGTGCTTTCCCAGAAACGTGTTTTCTGCCATGTGGGATATGTTCCTCCCCCACCGAGCTGGGCAGGCTGTGATCCCAGGGTGCTGTTTGCAGAAGGTAAGAGGAGTTGACAGAAGCTTTTCCCCATGCTTTGCTTTGGCATACCTGGGCCTGCTCATTTCCCCAAATATTGCTGCTCTTGGTCAACTTGTGGTGTCCCTGCTCAGGGCAGGGGGTTGGAGGTAGATGATCTTTCAGGTCCCTTCCCACCCAGCCCATTCTGGTTTTTTGTGAACTCATGGCAGCCATTTCTGTCTCCCTGTTCCTGAAGTGCTCCTTCCTCTGAACTCCTTCCACTGATGTTCGTGTCCATTCCCTGCTGCCGTGCTTGGCCTTTTCTGCTCCCTCAGGTGTCTCCAGCTCAGCCACCCTCTCTCAGAGTTCTCCTGGCCAGCACAGCTCATCCCCCAGCACTGCTGGGAAGCTTCCCCCAGAGCAGAGCCCACCCTGTCACGCTCTGCCCACGTGCCCAGCTGTGGGGGCTCTGTGTTTGTCCCCCTTCCCTGGAGCAGTGGGAAGGGCACATGCTGTGCAGGGGAGGATGAGGTGGGAGGTGGCACCAAGGTCCCTCTGACTCAGGCGATTGCCACGAGCTGGCAATTGTGCAAAGGCATTTTGGAGTGGTCATGGTGAGGAGCTGCATCCTCTCTGCCTTCCCAGGAGGGCTAGGAGCAGGCTCCTGCACACCTGCCCTCCCTTTCGAAGGGTGAGGAGAATTTATGTGGTTATTCACATATCTTTTGTGGTGCTTAGTCTGACAAGCAGACTGCTGTCACTGCTTGGCTGTTGTTTGCTCCTGTCTGTGCCCCACAAGCATCAGTGAGGCTCCTGCCGCCCTCCAAAACCCCTTTGCCAAGCTGCTGCAGGGACAAAGTGAGCTTTGCCCTGGCAGAAAGGAGCCTCTGGCACAGAGTCCTCTCCCTGTGGCTCCCCTTGGCTGTGTCCAGCACGAGTGGTGGTTGTTGGCAGGGATCTCTCCCTGCACTGCTGTCTGCCTTGTGCTTGTTTCTAAGAGGAACAAGCAGCACATGATGGTATCAGAGACAAATCGGGCTCCCAGGTGTCAGGGCAGAAGTAAAAGATCTGGAAATCTGAGCTTCACCTGGCTGCAACTCATTCTGGGCTTTGCTGGAGCGGGACCTGGCTCTGTGCAGCTGCTTATCAGCTGCTGTGGTGCCCGATTCCCTCTGTTCCCTCATGGAACAGAGAGGTGGGAACAAATCTTGGCAAATCAACCATGCTCTTCCTGGGGAAGCAGCACGGGGTGGGAAAATGCTGGGGCATGGTTCACCAGCTGCACCCATGGGACTGGCAGTGGGAGATGGGACTGACTGAGCCAGGCTGCAGGGCTGGGAGGAGGTGCCATGGCCGTCCAGGAACCGTCCCTGTCCCCCATGTCCCTGAATGAGTGGGGGGCTGGCAGGTTTAAACCCCAGCCCTACGCTGTGGGCAGCAGGTGTGGGGCTGCCGTGTGCTCGAGCAGTTGCCAGGTCCGAGCTGCTGGCCAGGGGACAGCGTGACTTGGCGTCCCTTGGAGAGGGGGCAGCCTCCCCTCACTCCCTGCCCACGCTGCCCCACAGCAGTGCCCAGCCTGCTCACCCTGCTCGCTTGATTTGTCCGCGTTCGTCGAGGATGAAGTCACAGATATTTCTGGGCAGCGATAGGATCTTGCTAGCCAGCTCTCCTTTAATAAGATCCCAGGCACTGGTGGTGCCCCATTCCCTTATCTCCCCTCTGCAGATGTGCACTGCTCCCCTCTCCCTCCAGACTGGGAGGAAGCAGCTGAATCACTGCCACAACCCCTTCTCTACCTGTAAATAAAAGGGGAGGTTGGATGCTGAAGAAAGGCATGAACACAGCACTGCCCAAGTTTCTGTGGCTCCCAGGGCTTCCTGGAAGCTGTCTGATGAAAACCAATGTCCCTAGCCAGGGGAGGGAGTGCCAGAGCATGTCTCCTGGCCAGAGTGGCCACCATGAGCCAAAAGCGTGGAAAAATATGTAGAAAGAGGAAATGGACAGCACTTCATCCAGTACAGAGCCTGGAAAACGTAGAAATTGTGAAGGGAGGGAAACAATGGGATGAGAAACTTCAGTGGAATTACTAGCGGTGAGGAGGAGGAATTGACTTTTAGCATATGAAAAAGAAAAGGGGGAAAGAAAAAAGCTCTCAGTAATGCTACTGGACTTGGAAAAGATGAGTGTGTGGTGTTCCCTGTGGAGAAGGGATGATGCCTTCAGCTCATCTGACAGTGACCCTGTGGGAATCTGTCCCCATTCCTGCCATGGCCCAGGGCAGCAGCATTTGGGAGCGTGGGGGGCTCGGGGTGGGCAGGTCCCCCAGCTCCTGCCTGGGGCTAGAGAGGAGCGAGGAGCAGCTCTCTGGATGAGCCATGAGCCCCTCCAGGCTGGATTCCTGGGAAGCACTTGATAAAGGTTTAGCATGAGGTTATGTAATGATTGACCTGATAAGAGCCGGTCTGATTGAGGCAGGGAGCCAGCTCAGCTCTCAGCCGGGTCAGGCTGTGGTGCTGATACCATCACTGCTCAGAAATTGACAGTTTTCTTTGATCAGAAAGTCTTGAACATGGCACCCTGCTGTGGAAATTGGTCTGGGTCACAGCTCTGCACTTCCCCAGGGGGCATCCCCACTGCCCAGGCCAGGCTGAGCTGTTGGAACAACACCTGCAGGGCTTTCAAAGCCATTTGGGTCTGTCCACTGGGGTCAGGCAGTGCCACCTCCTGCGAACCAGAGGAGCCCTTTGTCCCCAAGTCCCTCGGTTCGATGCGGATGAGCCCACACCTAACTGCTGTTAGAATTCCCTGTTGCTATGGTGACTCCCCAAGCGTGATGTTCTCAGTGCTGTGTCTCCACTCCCAGGTCTTGCATCCCCACCAGAGAGCTGTGTGTGCACCTCAGGATGTCCTTCGTCCCAGCTTTCAGAGGTGCTTCATAATCCCCTTGGAGCGTGAGCAGAATCTCTCCTGAGCTGGTGAAGGGTTTGCTCGAAAGGTCTGATAAGAAGGTTAAGGAGAGGCCAGCAGTGCTCACCCCACTGCCGAGAGCTTGACAGCTAAACTTAGACCCTGAGTCACTCATGAGTCAGCAATTCGGGGGCAGGGAATCTTAATTTCTCTTTTGTTCCTTTTTTTTTTTCTTCTTTGTAACAAATATGCACCCAAGGTAGGCTCTGGATTGGATTGATTTTGGTGCTAACCCGGCATGTTACCTGCCTGCAGTCCCTTCCCCTGAAGCATCCCTGAGTGACTCCAGAAGAGTGAGCTCTGTCCTCTGATGCCTGCCACGGCCAGCGCTTGTCTGCAGCCAAGCAGCCTCCTTGCCCATCATTAGTGGCCAAAGATGTGGACAGCTGTGCCTGGTCAGCGAGGTGTCGTGCTGGGAGAGCATTGGCAGAGGCTGTGGGCATGTAGAGGATCCCTGGAGCTGCTTGGAAACACAGTGAGTGAAGATCCATCCAGATGCTCTCATCCCAGCGTGGTGCATGAGTGCTGCAGCCCTGCCAACAGCAGCAGAAGTGCTCTGAAAAACCCATGTGAGGGTTAAAATAAGGAACACCAGGAGATGCAGATGTGCTGGGCCTCTGGAGCTGCTCTGTGTGGTGCTCAAGCCTCCTCCAGACCAGCCTGTCCCTGTGCTGTGGGTGCCACCAGCCAGCCCTCCCCAGAGGACGTCCCTGGAGGCTGTGATGGAGCAGAGCTTTGTGCTGAACACCCTTTCTCAGTATGGAGCAGGCTGGCCAGGCAGCTTCCCACAGTCCCCAGAAAGTAAATCCTGGGAGCAGAGTCCCCACTGTCAGCTGGCTCTATCCATTTGTGTGAGATCCCACTGAGTGTGTTTTGCATAATTTGTTTCCTAGAATGAAGTGTTTTACAAGTGAAGCATTTAATCACCTTGCAAAAAGGGGATGAAAAACCATCCCCCTGCCTGGGGCTGGGAAATAGCTGGAAAGGAGTCTGGAGAAGGGACCATGTGCTCACCCCACCGTGTTAGCTGGGCTGGACAGCCCAGAGGAGCGGCTGAGCGCCGCTGAGAGCCTGCGGCTGGACTGGAGAGCTGAAAACACCAGACATGGAGACATCTGTAAGGAGCCAAGCCCCAGCATCGTGCCTCGGAGCTGGATCTGCTCCCCAGCCTGCCATGCCTGCCCTCCCAGGGCCTGACTGGAGGAGGAGGAGGAGGTGATGTGGATGCTGTGCATCCCAAGCCTCTGCAAGCCAGCTCTGTAACAGCTCCTGAAACACAGCTCTTCCCTGGGGCCCTGGTGCTCCCCCACTTCTCTTCTTAGTAGAGACACCCCAAAACTTGGCAACTCAAGTATCTTCTCGGCTGAGTGTGTGCGTTTCTGGCAACAAGGTAAATCCACACAAGGCTGACAACACCCGAGTCAGGAAACTACTCCTGGGTTCTGCACAGAACCTGGCCCTTCCTCGAGGCAGAGGTACCTCTGTTTTGATTAAGGATTGCTGACCAGCTGCCTTCTTTTTGGCACCTGGGGATTAATCAGTGGTTTGTTGGACCATGAAGGGTACAGTGAGCAATGGGTGCTCCTCACCCTGCTCTGGGGGTGACAGTGGGTGTTGGGCTGGGGGGCTGCCGCTCTCACTGTCTTGTTTTTTTATTATTCGCAGCAGGTGAAGGATGAAAAATCAAAGTAATGGCCAAGGATCCAGCATCCACCTGACTTCTCTTGCCCATGGCAGAGCGATAAATCCAGTCAAGGCATTGCAGCCAGGCGAGACCACAAGGTTACCCAGCCCACACGCTCCAGGAGCTGAGGATGATGCTGGACCAGCAGCCTGAACGTGTGCTCCCCCTTGTCATACTCGGACACGAAAAGAACCACGCGGACACCATTCTGTCAGGATAGGAGCCTGGGCCAAAAGAGAGGGCCAAAGAGGGAAAAGAGAGAAAAGAAGGCCTGGCCTCTTTATTCAGTCAGTTATGTATCTTTTTAGAGGCAACCACGGATTGGAGGATGAGGTTACCACCTCTCAATGACACTGGTCAGACCAAAAGTCTATCATATTTCTCTGCCTTAGAAAAAGAATGGAAACAATAAAGATTGGTTGGGTAAACATGGCCTATGTTTACAGAAAATGCCTGAGAAATTCTCTTACAGGAATGAAAACATCAAAAGACTGCAAAACTCAGGGTGAGTCTCTCCCTGCCTCTCCTTTGATCTGCTGCCGGTGGGGGACAGCGTTCCCAGCCGGGAGCCGGCTCAGCCAGGCTGGCGGAGCAGCAAGAGCCTCCCCGTGACTAATGAGCTGTTTGCTGCGGCTGCCTGCACCGCGGCGGTACTCTGAGACCCGTACTGATAAACCGAGTGGCTCCTCCTGCTGCAGGCCTGTTACCCGCGCCCTCTTATCCAAGGGATCTCTGCTCTGTGTGCTGCTTCTGCCTCTTCCATAGCAAACAAACTGCTGAGGTCTGATCCTCCTGCCGGGAGGCGTAAGGTGTGGCTCTGAGTGTGGGTGGTCCCTGCTCTGAGCTGGGAGCAGGGCAATGGGCTCCAGGAGGCTTCTGGCCATCCCTGTGGCCAAGGGTGAGGCTGTCAGCTTCATGGAGAGGGTCTGAGCTTTGCACCTTGGCTCTGGCAGGTGCTGGAGGAGACTGCTCTGTACCGAGCCACGTGCCCCTCGCTGGGCTGTGAAAATATAACCAGCAGCTCGGAAGGATGGGTTTTGTTGGTGATGCCTGTTTGCTAAAGGCTGCTGGATAGGGAGGGGAACAAGGCCTTGGGAGCACGACCACCTGTCCCTCAGCCATGTGTGGAGTGATGATATCCAGGGAGGAATATCTACAGGGCTGGGCTGGAGCACCATGAATGGCGGGATGTGGTGCTTAGGGGATGGGTGCCTGCCTCTCCCCCGTTATTATTGTGCCATAAAGTCCAAGGCAAGGCACTCAGTGTGTGCTGTGAAGGGTTTCACATGTGTCAGCTCTGTGTGTGTGTTGGAGCAGATGCTCCTCTGAGCCAAGAGGCTCCATGAACCGGGGCTGGTGATTGATGGGGCAGCCTTCGCTTGGCTGTGACATGGACCTGCTTCCCCTTGAGCTGAGACAGCAGGGTCCCTTCAGGAGCAGTGTCCCACCTGTGAGGGCACCTTCTGCGAGAGTGCTTTGTGGCTGATGCCATCCCAGGAAGGCAGAGACCACTGGGGGGCTTCTCCAAGGACCCAAGGTTCCCGCTGGCTGATTTCCCAGGAAACAGGATGTGCCACAGCACTCTTTGTGTGCGTGTTCATCTGACAGCTCCTGAGCCCCTTGGATGGTCCTGGCCACGTGTGACAGCAGAGCTGTCACTGGTGCTGACAGGAGATGTTCCTACATGGAGATGTTCCTGTGGAACATGCAACTCTGCAGGGGGACAAGCCAGCACACAAACCCCCAGGACATGTAGGGGTGAGTCTGATGTATGTGGCCCACTCATGGGTGAAGGGGCCTGAGCAGGCACTGACAACCTGGAAATCAAACCTGGGTCAGCCAGGAGACATAAATCCTGGTATCTGGCATTAGTGCAGGTAATTTGTTTTAAAGACAGACAAATCCCTTTCCTGGAGCTGCCTGCTTGTAACGGGAGACGTTCCTTGTCTCCAGAAGAGTTACTGCAGTTGAACAGATCCTGCTCTTTCAAGGGAAATGGACTCTGGGCTTGCTAATCACTGGGCTGGAGGACTTTTTTCCCTAGCACTTGTTGGTGATTGCTTCCTCCTCCTCCCTGTTGTATTTCTACAACATCCCAGGCTTGGGAAAGACCATCTGCTGATTTGATTAATGGCCCTTTTCTGAAAAAGCAACAGAGACAAATGTCCTCCTGAACATGGCAGAGAGAAATGGAGAAATGGGCTGGCTAATTTTCAGCCATTACTTTGGAACCCAAACTCCTTCCCAGTATCAATTTAGCTATTATTTCAAAAACTAATTAATCTTCACTCAGGCAGCTCCAAGAGACCTCAGTTTAGATAATTAACAGCCCATAGATTATGAAAATTCCTGCTTTTGGATCCCACTGCAGTGCTTGCCTTCAACAACACTCCCGCTATCGTCCTGCTTACCAACTCCTTTAATCAATCCATCTTTTTTTTTGACAATCAAGAGTAAATAATGAGCTATGATGGATTTTGCTTGCTTTCTTGCAGCTCCATTCTTTTTTTTTTTTTTTTAGTGCTTAAATGTTCTTCAACCAGGCAGTTTTTGAGGTGGTTTTGCAGCTAATTACAGCCAAGCAAAGCAAATTGCTGTTGCTACCTGGAAGAGCTGGAGAAAGGTTGGGTTTGGCTTATGGAAAAGCTGGGAGATAATGTATGAGAAAGGAGATCCTAGAAAGTTAGGGATGGGATTTTTTTTCCCCCTTTTTCAGTCTTGCATGATGTAACCTGAACTGAAAACACATATACCTGGGCTGGGACTGGGCTGACCTCCCATCTTGGCTTCTTGCTCGCTGTCCCAGCTATGATCCTCTTAGACACCCAGTCCCTGTGGGATTTATCTCACCTTTGCAGGGTAAGAGTGATCTATTTCCCAGGCATTCCCCTGGAACTGTGCCACAAGGAGAGAGCTTTGGGTATGGGAAGGGCAGAGAGGTGCTGGTACAGCAAGGCTGTGAGCGGGGGATGCCTCTCCCTCGCCCTCCTCCCTGTGCCGTCGGGGTTTATCTCTCCAGATAGCGGGTTTAATAAGGCCCCGCCTATGGAAGATCGCTAACGATTTCATTTCCAGCGTGCTGTGAATTAGGAGACAGCCTGCACAACAATGCCGAGCAGGAACAGGCTTGGCAGCCAATTACTGTCCCCGTGTCCCCCCACTGCCTCTGCTGCTGGCCTAATTGCTCCCTGTCCTGATTGCATTTCGCTGGTGCTGGTGGTTCATCCACAGCTCTTGCCTGGCTCTCAGTGGTGGCTGCTGCTCTCTCTGCCCCCACCACATCTCCGTCAGGTTTATTAATGAAAACCTTATCTGTCTGCGCAGATAATGCCGGGAATAATTACTACTCAGTGAGGTCTGTCGGACTCCTCAGCTCTCCCACCCCCCTGCCCTCATCTCCTTCCTATTTGCAGTTTCCCACATGTTTAGTTAGTGCTGGGGATGGTTGGGGATTTTTCTGGGGGGCGGGAGGGTGTGGTTAGATCTTCCTCACCCCATGCAGTCTTCCTGGCTGCATCCACAATCCCTGCTTCAAATTTGTAACAGTGGGATTGGTGTCTGTGTTCTCGACCCAATGCAGCCAGGGCCTTAAGCAAAAGCAGTCTTGTGGTGGGTTGGAATTAGATGATCCTTAACGATCAATTCTGTGATTCTGTGAAAATCATCTGAGTTTTCCTCGCTCAGGGCACACCTGGTGCATGTGGGGAGCTACAGCCAGGTTCAGTCTCAAGAGATCTGGCTGGGTTACAGGTCCCCCCGGGTCCCATCCTGGCTGGGAAACAAGGGACAGACCCACCTCTGCATCAGGGACCTGTCCCAGCTCTGCTCGAGCTCCTTTTTTTTTATTATTGTGTTTATTTTCGTTGTTTCTTGGCTCAAATCTTTCAGCCTGATAAAGGATGACAGCGCTTCTCGAGTGCCTGGGATGGCATAAATAATTCCAGTGCTGAGAGCAAGATTTACAGTGATATAAATGTCAGGACTGAGCCCACTTTGTATTAATGGCCTTATTAGTTATGTTGCTGTAAAATACTGATACTCCAGTTGTTAAGCAGCCATGGCTTTGCTCTGCAGCATTAATTCAATAAATTGGGCCTTTTTGATATAAATCTTAAGAGTCTGCTGAGCCCCATTAGAAAATCCTTCATGATGTGTCAGAGATCTTCAAATGGCTTTGGCTGAGGTAGACCTGGGAATAAAAAAGCTGCTTAGTGTGCAAGTGTGGGGTGAAGACACTGAATTCCATGCCTGGGTCACAGCTCAGCATCTCCTGTGGGATGGGGATGTGGCACAGTTGTCACACAAGCACCTCAGCCTCAGGGGCAGTCTGGGCCCTGGAAGTCTGGGGGTTTTCAGCCATCTGGGATGCTCTGGAAGCTGCATGTCCAGCTGCATCCCAGAGGTCAGGGCTGGATATCTCCTGTGAGCCAAAGGCTGACTTGGCTTCAACCCCAAGCTCTGGCTCACCCAGGCATTGAGAGCAGGTCCCTGGAGGAGAGGGGAAGGGAGACAAGGCTGGGGCTGGGAGGGTAGCACTGGAGGGAGGAGACACCCCTAGCGCTGCTCTTTGTGCCCTCCCCTGCCGTGTCCCTGTCACCGCCTCTGCTCTGCTCACTGCTGTCACCTCCTCCCGCGGTAATCCGGAGGTGAGCTGACAGCCAGGACACCTCTCCTTGTCTGACCCCAGCCCCGAGGTGTCCCTCCTCCCCTGCTCCTGCCGGGCTGCCAGCCTCCTCCTGGTCCGTGTGAGAGGTGCCAGTGCTGTCCCCATCCTGTCTGTCCCTCCTCTGGAGCCGCTGCTCCTGCCAAGGCTCTTTTGCAACTCTGCAAACTTTCCACCAGCGAGATGTGCAGAGAGGAGGGGGGGGGGAAAGCACCACGATAATTGAAAATAAATGATGCATTATATGAAATAAATGTTCTGGTGCAGCCAGCTTGCTGCAGAGAGTGATTTGTTTATTTATTTATTTATCTATTTACTTATTTATTTATTTATTCTTCCTAGACTTCAGACTTCCTAGACCTTGCCTGGGAAAAGGGAGCTCTGTAGGAAAGGAATGGCACTTCCAGGCTGGTGGGGGTATGGGCTTCCACTTGTGGTTTGGGCTGTACCCTGCAGTGATGGCCTCTGGAGTGGCATGTGAGCATCAGATAGGAGTCAAGAGCAGGAAAGGTATCATTCTGGGCCATGGCAGAGGTCCCTGGGCTCAGTGCCCAGATCAGGATGAGGGAATAGCAGTCCTTTCTCCTCTTGCCACTGCTTGCATGTGAGGATGTGCCAGGTCTGACACAGCGTCTCTCTGTTTCATGTCCATCCTCAGGCCATGCCCGTGCCTCTGCTGAGCCTCCTGCCCCAGGATCTGCCTGACCCTGCAACTCTGACCCGTCATAATCTGTCCTCCAACCCACTGGTGGGAATTTGGGTTGGCCCACAGTGACCAGAGCTCTGCTGCTGCCCTGCCTAAGGTTAACACAGGTGAAGCAAACAGACCCTCTGCCCCAGGTGAGTTTGCTTTAAAATGTTCCTCTGGTGAGGATTGACTCTTGACACAGCTGTTTGTTATGGGAAGAGGCTGCATTTTCCTGAGAGATGCTGGATTTAACCAGGACTATGAAACTTTCTCCTGCCTTGGATCCCACACATCACTGACTGACCATGTTGTAGTTCTTATGTCTTGATTATCTTATCCTGGATTATTATTTAGCTGCTAATTAATCTTGAGAGTGATGTAAAGGCTTTGAACTGCTGTTTGAAGATTTATGTGGATGGTTTTTGCTGTTGTCAAAGGAGGGATTTGGAGGTGAGATCCCAGCTCTGAATGACATTAAGTTGCTCTGCCCTGACAGGTCGGAATGGCTCCTGACTCCCTCTCCTGCCAGCACCTGCCGGGCCGTGCAAGACAAATCCCCTTGGGAATCAGGAGCACAATGATGCCTGAGGAGGGATGCCAGCCAGGGTGACACTGCCTGGGGATGGGACACTCCCTGTCCCAACAGTCAGACACCAACAGGGGCCTCTGGGTGGGTCTGTGGGGTTTGGAGTTCCCAGCCCAGTCCTTTCCTTCTCCCGCAGGCATTTTCCCTAGTATCTCCTGGTGCTGAAGGACAGCTCAGACTCTCATTAATCACTGCTGATGATGGAGCTGTGGCGCCGAGGTCCCGATGGCTGCTGCTTCCCCAGCCAGGGATATTTTGCAGATGCTGCTCTTTGAAAACTCCAGCTGAAAACTGGGAAACTACTGTGTCCCCCTCGGGACTTGTAGCTTGTGGAAGAGGCTCCTTCTCTGAGCCGGCCTCTCATTCCTGCCCACGGTGCACAGAACGAGTTGTGCCCTTGCAAACCTGCATCTTTTTAAAATACATTTTTCCTTTCTCCATGTTCGTCAGGATTGAGGGCAGCTCTGTGGTGGGTTGATCTGCTGCTGTACTGATTTGGCAAAGGCTGGGGGTGAAAACCCCACAGCTTCCAGATGAGGCCATAGAGCTTTTAAGATGCAGTTTTCCCAAACTCTGTCCATCACAAAGCAAACAAACACCCCCAGCCCAGCTTAGAGCTGGAGGCAGCTGGCTCGGGGGGAGCATTGATAGCTGGCTGCTGGGTGAGACCCAGCCAGAACCCCACCAGTGTCAGGAGGCAGCTCCAGCCCTCCCAGCTTCCAACCACTGGGCTGGGAAGGAAGCTCAGCCTGCGTAGGAAGCAATAATTTGACATTTGTTGTCAGCCTTCTGACACCCATCCCTGCTGGTGAGGACCCCAGCAGAAAGCCTGGTGGATCTCAGCTTGTTTTGGTCTTAATCTGACCTGGTTTTGTGATAATGTCATCATCCATCACTGCCTGTGGGTGTGGGGAGGGGAGGTTAAATTCCTCCCTCACACTCTGCTGCTCCCCTGCCACTGCTTTATCTCTGCAGAAGCTGCATTCGAGTGCAATTCACTTTGTTATTAATTTCTTTTACACAGAGGCTTTTCAAGTGCCTGGGAGTGGGGCTGGTGTCACAGAGACGCTGCACAGCCCAGCAGCTGCCGTGCCTGAGTTCAGTTTGAACAGCCAGCTCCTCCAAGGGCAGCAGGCAGAGAGTTGAGAGCCTGCTGGGGCAGCCACCTCGCACCTGCATGGTGGAACAGGCCCCGTGGAGATGGTTCTGAACAGCAGGACTTCTTCCTCAGCAGCTGCCAGGATTGGATCAGGGATGGGATTGCATCACCCTCGCACCCCATGGAGATCTGGTATCCCAGGGGATGGTCCAGCTCAATGACAGGGACAGATCAGGGCTGGGTGGCCATGGCCCATGGGTGTCCCTTCACCAGGTGATGTGTCCTGGTGAGCCCAGCACTGGAGGAGCATCTGCAGGTCTCCACTGGCCCTTTCTCAGCTGCATGGATCCCACCCTCCCCGGTGCCTGCAATCCCCAGGGAATCCACCCACACAAGGCTGCATTCCTGGCTGGAGAAAAGCTGGTGTAGGGGCTGGCAGCCTGGGGGACTCGGGAGGGGATGCTGAGGTATCCCAAGGTACCACTGTCCTTCCTCAGCCCATCCTGCCGTGGTTTGTGCTGGCTCTGGGGACTGGATGTGCTGGGACCCTTCGTGTGGGTTTTATGTGCGTTTAATCTGGTAGCAAAACTATATTGCGAAATGTAATAAATTAGAGGTTTAATCAAACCCAGCCAGCCAGCACTGATGGAAACTTGGTGGTGGAAGAAAATACTGCATTTTTGTTTGTTTATCTCCCCCTGTGTTCCTGGGGCAATGTCCTGAGTCTCATGGGGGGCTCCTCACTCTTGATGGCACCGGGGGGCACAGGCTGGATGTGGGGTCATTGCCAGCCCTCCAGCTCCCAGCCCACCTGCTCCCAGCCCGATGCCTTGGCCAGGCATCCCAGCAGTGGGATCTTCCTCCTGCCACTGCTCTCCTCAGCCCCTTTCTCTTCAGGAAGAGGGTCCCACATGGTAGCCCCATTCCAGGACCTGGTGCTGGGCTCAAGCCCTCCATCCCACATTTCCTATCACCCATGATGGCACCAGGATCTGGTCTTAGGGTGTCTCCAGGTCTTGTCTGCCTAAATCTTAGGCATCACGTGGGAAGGTTGAGCATCTCCCCAGGCTGGGAACAGCCCTGACAAAGGTGGGAGTGAGGATAAAACCACCAGGTTTCACTGGCTCTGAGTTAAGGGCAAAGCATCCAAATATCCAGCCAGTTGATGTGGCTGGGAATGAGGAGAGACCCCACGTTTTCCCTGGGAACCCACCGGATCCCGGAGCTGCGGCTCCGCTGCCACCTTTCTCCAGATGGCTTTTCTCAATGAATCTCCCAGAAATAGCTGCGCACTCGGAGCAGCCGGCTCTGCAAATAGCTCCTCTCCTGAGCAGAGGAGGCAGCGCGGTCAGAGCAGCGTCCTCTGTGTCCCTTCCACCCTCCCGAGTACCTCGGCACTGACTCCCATGCCCCTGGGGCACCTCTGCCTCCAGGGAAATGGGGATGTGCTGGGATCCCTGGCTTTGCTGCAGGAGCTGTCGGGCTGCTCACTCAGCCCCGGGCAGCCCACAGCCCCACCGAGAAGGGTGGCTGGTGGCTTCCAGGGCAGGGCAGGTGGTCCGGGGGACACAGCACATAGCCCCTCTGCCACGGTGGCCAGGCATCACCACCCCCAGCTGCTGTGCTGCCTTATGGCCCTTTTTATATGCTTATTGTGCCATCGTAAAATGGAGGAATACAATCTTCTCTGTAGGTTTAACCGATTTCTAATAGTCTGTAATGTCAGTAATAGCTCATCCATAAATCTGATCTTTCGAATTTATGGGGCAAATATTCCGGCGCCGTATTAAAGGCACAATTCATAAACGCCAGTTAAGTACCAGCTCGGCGGCAGCAGGAGAGAGTTATCCTGCGGGAGGGAAAGGTGGTGAGCTCAGCCCACCACACGGAGCCTCCACAATCTTTGGGTA
>VZRQ01003434.1:109555-131621 GCA_013397975.1 Machaerirhynchus nigripectus | reverse complement strand
CCCGGCTCTGCACTGTGCAGGCACCGAGCCCAGCGTCCCCGCCCTGCAGGCTCCCGGCCCCCCCCGCCCTCTCCCCCGGGACCCCACAGTCTGCCATCACCTCGTACCCAGCCCGGGGTGCTGGTATTTACCACTGAAGTGCACCGAGTGTAATTGCTAATCAGATACAAGCAATCAATCCACGCTCCCGTCGCTGGGGAAGGGCTGCTTCCGTGCTGAAGGTGACTCCTGCGGGAATTCAGATTTAAAAATAAAGGCGATAGTCATCAGCAGTTCATTAAATTGGCATCAGGCTCATTTGCACTCAGTGGAGGGATGAGGAAGAGGTGTCTCTGCCGCCTCCCCTGCCCTCACTCTGGGGTGTCCGCAGGAGATGCTTCCAGTGGGATAAGGCTCCTGGGAGCCCTCCCTGATTTATTTCTCCTGTCCCGGTGTTGCTGCAGTCATGAGTCAACAGTGCGGTGCATTTAAATGCAAACCACCATTATCCGTCATTAAAAGCTCTGTCACCACCCAGACTGCACGGCGAGAGTTATTGTCCCATCCCGGTCCGGGGACACACGGCTTCCCTGCCCCTCCTGCAGCCGCAGGGATGCGCGCCAGCCGTGCCGGGTGCCCGCGGTGGGCGAGGGCTCTGCCGGCTTAGGTGGCTGACATCCGATTGTCCTTCGTGGTGGCCTCAGAGCTGAGAGGGGAAGTGCAGGAGAAGCAGGCCTGGAGGGCACGGGGGTGCCATGATGCAGGAGGGATGCGGGGACAGGCACCACACATACCAGGGATGCTCGAGGGTGGGCTGAGATCCCGGAGCCGGTCAGTGCTGCAAGGCCTTTGTGGACTCACAACTCATTGTTCCCGAAGATGGAGCATCCCAGCAGAGCCCAGGTGCTGTATCCAGCAGGGTTTCTCATCCCTGAGACCGGGCAGAGGCAGGAGAGTGATGCCTCTCCCAGCTGCCCCATGTCCTTCATCACCTGCCAGGGCCAAAAGTGGCTGCAGCATCATCCCACAGCATCGCTCCCTGCTCCACACCTGCTCCTGGGGAGTTCATGTTTCCTCTCCATAAGCCCACCAGGATGCAGCCCCTGTGCTCCTCATGAAATCCCAGCACCAGCAGAGCTGCTGTTTCCTGTAACTCTTGGTGATTCCCTGTCCTCAGGACTTGGAGATACTATTTCCTTCTTGGAGGAGGGAAGTGAGTGAGGCAGAGCAGCTTTGGTAGTGGTGTTGATTCACGGCTTGTAACTCAATTAAGAGAGAAACGAGATCAAAAGGCGACGGTATTAAAAAGTAAATCAGGTGAAGGGAGTGGAGTTCTGTCCTTTAATTACAGCGTGGATTTATAACAGAGAGAGACTCAATCACAAGGGAAAAAAAGGCGTCAAGTGGAGAGACACCTTTCTTGGGTTAATTACTGCTAACGGGGAGGGGATGATTGGGCTGGGTGTTGGTAAGGTGGTAACCCTCCCTCCGACGTTCACCGTGATGCTGATGGTGGCTGGTGGGGCAGCCCAGGATCCTCGGGATGCTGGGCAGTGGTGGGGGGTGGATGGGTTGAGAGCTGTGGGAATAAACAGCGCACGGCTGGGTCCAGGCATGGCCTGGGGCAGCGGGGGCCAGCGCGATCCTGGTTTTGGGGGCCACGGGCTGTGCCATTGGCAGCGGCGTCGGGGATCGGGGCCGGGCTGGCAGCAGCCCGATTTGTGCGATAATTAATTCTTCTTTGATCATCTGCTGTGTAAATCATCAGTGGCCAGGAGTTAATCATGCATGTGAAATGAATCCTTCTCCTGCCTTAATGAGCGCTGAATCGTGACCGGTATCTGTTTACTTCTGACATTTTCATCTCTTTGACAGCCTGAACAATTACTTGTTTCCGATGATCTCCTTTTTATTCTATTAAATGTGTATCTATGTGTGTCTGAGAGCAAGCAGCCTTTTACTTTGTACTCCTGCTCCCAGTGTCGTCCCCCTAATCTTTGGTTTTTTTTAGTCTCAGGTAAAATCTTTGGTTTTTTTTAGTCTCAGGTAAGGATTTGTTTCTGGAAGAGATGCGAGGGCTCTGCAGGCACCCAGCTCCTCGCTGTCCCAACGAGGATGATGTTGGTGGCAGGATTCCTTCCTCCCCAGCTGCTTTGAGGCTGGGCTTTGCACAGTTAACATCAAACAAGAAGCCTATTTGAGTGTTTCCGCCTCCATCTACCTGGAACGAACCGCAATTAATCCACCGGTTGCGCCGCCAACGCAGTGTTGTAATTGGATTAATTAGAGGGGAGTTGGCGGCCGCACTGAGGAGGTTTGGCCTTGGCTGCAGGTTCCTCCAGCGGTGGGGTTCATGGGATCCGTGCCTGCCGGGCGGTGGACCAGCAGCACGAGGGGATGCCGAGGCAGCGCTCACCCGGCCGCGGGCGATGGAGCTGGCTGATGGCTCAGGGAAACGACCTGCCCGCTAATTGGAGTTGATGAGGCGTGGTCTGGTTAACGGGGCTTGTAAGAGGCAGCAGGAGCAGAGAGGGCTGCGAGTGGGTTCTGCTGTCAGCCGAAGGGACCCAGAGGAGGAGCCGAGTGGGTGTTAAGGCAGGTGGGGCGTGGAGTCACCTTCCCCATCAACCCTGGCTGTCGGAGGGGCAGTGGGTGGTGCTGCCTCTGCCCCAGGTTTTGGGGAGAAGCACGGAGTGAGGTGAAAGTGGAATGTGAGTCCTGCAGCAAGGCTGAGTAGGACAGCCCTGGCCATGCCGGACCCTACCCTGCTGTTCCTGTGCCCAGCCTGGTGCCCATCGGCCTGAAGGAAAGGTGGGGGAACAGATCTGTAGGGACACGGTGTCCCTAGGCACAAGGATCATCCCTGAAGGCTGCGGGAGGATGTCAGCCCTGCTCCCCCTGAGCTGAATTGGGTCTAACCTGGCTCAGCTGGAAACCAGTGGCCACAGGGGATTTACTGCAATTGCCTTTATCAACAAGAAAAGCCCTTAGGAAAGGTGGCAGTTCCCTGTGCCGGGGCCTGCAGGAGCACTGAGCTGGCTGCTGGTGCTTTTAAAACCCTCGGGGCAATCCTCACTGGAGCAAGGCCATCCTCAGCTAACCAGCGCAGTAAAAACCACCCCCAAACTGCCTAGAACAGGTTCTGCACCCTAAACCATGAAGGACCCAAGGATGTGGGACTCCATCCCTGCTGAAGGGAGCCAGGACCCAGCAGTGCAGCCACCAACCCAGCTCAGGATGCTGAGGAGGTGACGCCAGCGGGCACAACCCAGCCTCCAGGTATTCTATTCCTCCTTTACCCAAAAGGAAGAACAAAATCCCACCAGCTCCCTCATCCTCCAGAAAAATTAGGGCTTTTTTTCTGAGATGAATCAGCCTCCCCAGGAGGCAGCTGGGGTGATGTGTGGGATGCAGCCTCAGCATTATCCAAGTAATTGGGGGCTGAGGAGGTGTCCCAGGAAGGACATCAGGGCTGCTGCAAGTGGGAGTGAGGGTCTCTGGCCAAGCAGGAAGGGTTTGCTACAGCCCTGGGCTCATCCAAGCTCCCAACAACAGCCAACAGGGAAGGGGACCTTTCCTATAGCCAGGCACACCCAGATATCCCCAGCATCTCTGGAGCCCGTGGGAGATATGGGGCACTTGTCCCACCCTGGCTAGAAGATCCCATTGTCCTCAGGGATCTGCTGTGACCTTTGATCGAGCTCCAGGAGCTGTCAGTTCTTGATGCAGCTTGCAAACCAGCCTGAACGGTGACAGCAAGGTCAGCAAGATTTGGGGCCTCTGGACATGTCCCTTGTCACATCAGTTCCTGCGGCGTACTTGGCTGTAATTCAGCCTGGTTTAATTGTGCTTAAATTAGCCACAAATGGAACAGCACTGCAGCTGCACTCAAAAACATATAAAATTACAGCCCACTAAAACATTTTCACGTTTCATTAGTGTGTCTTAATGGGAAGTGTCTGCTCCCCAAACTCTCTGTTTACTCTCCAGAGCAGTAAAAGTTTACACATTAGCAGTTGTGCTGCCCATTAACAGTGCAAAATGCTCTGTGTGTTTTGTAGGGGCAGTGCCGCTCCCCACAGGAGGGGGAAGCCTGAAATTTAGGGGGACTGGCTGCTCTCCTGAGGCACCTCTGCACGGGTGGGAGTGAGCTGAGCAAGGAGCGTCCTGAATCCCAGGTGGGAGCAATCCCACACCTCAGGAGAGACACAAGAGCCCCTTTCCTGGGATGGTGCTGCCTGTCCCAGTGGCTTTATCAAAGCTCCAGCTTTCTCCCAAGCAGGGTAATGCCTCCAATCCAAATCAGGAAGCTTTTTCAGTGGAAGCAGCATTTTAGCAGAAGCCTATTTAACGCTTAGGCTGACGCCCTCGAGTGATTTATTTTAAAGCATTTTTGTTCTTCTCCATTATCAGTAATAGTCTATAAAAGCCAAAACACAGCACTTTGCTCCCTCCGGCTCCATCCCCCTGTGGTGTGGGCAGCCCTGCATGGCAGGGGCTGAGGAGGCTCCTCTGTCCACAGCTCCCACTGCCCTAGCACGATAATCCAGAGGGGGAAAAATCCAGGGAAAAAAAACTGAGTGAGAGGTGATTGCATGGGGTCAAACCACTTTCCCCATCAGCATTACCCAGGCAGATTTGGTTAAATACCTTTGGTCTTGGGCAGTATCTTCCCAGGGGCTCATGTTGTGAAATGAGTTTTAAGATGTGAATCCAAAGTGAAAGAGTGCAGATTGTCCCTAGTCCCTCTCCCAGATCTCAGCTTCCCCTGGGAGATGGACTTTTGTTCAAGGGGTGGCCAAGGAAGGGTGAGGAGTGAGCTTGAGCTTGAGCAGTTTGGGGGATTCAAATCTCCTCCTGCCCCTGATTTGGCTCATGGGTTCAGAGCAGGGAGGTGCTGCCAGGCACAGGGAGCTGCTGGAGTAAGGGGAGCAGAAACTGGGCTGTCCCAGGAATGGAAACATCTCAGCGTTGGCTTGGAGGAGGACGTGCATCTTGAGTCTGACCCCTTCCACCTTTCCCAAGCTGGAGTAAAAAGCCCGATGCCTTCCTGTTCTGCAGGCCAAACTTGTGCCGAGGATCCCCAGACTCCCTCCTCCAGCCAGACCCGAGCTGGAGGCCGGAATCCCACCGAGCTGCCTCTGCCTCGTTAGGCAGTAATTACCCCAACAGGCAGTAGTGCTGTTCGTGTGACTGGAGGCTGCTAATTGTCAGCAGGGAGGGCAGTGAGAGGAGAGCAGCCCTGCTCTCCCCACGTCCGGGGCACATCACCAGGGCGCTGGGACCTTCTGCCTGTGCCCCCCGCAGCCCAGCGAGGGGCTTTGCTCCCAGTCTGGAAAGCCGGGCCCTGTCTCTTCTGCCCAGACACGTGGCTGCGGGCTCTGTCCCCTCCATCCCCCTCTGCCAGCTGCGTCTGACCTTTTGGCAGTGGCACTTGGAGAGCAGCGGCGGCTGCGCAGCTTTGCTGCATGGTCCCCGGGGGCCGGCTCGCCGCCACGGCTACTGCCACTCAGAGGGGAAAAATCATATTTTCAGCTCCATCCCTCCATCCCCCTTTCCAGTGTGGAGCTTTTTTAGAGCCAAAGGGAAGAAAAAGACGTGGCCTGGCTTCTCTGCCTCCCTCGGCTCCTGTTCTTTCATTCTGCTCTTCCCGGCAGCTGTGAATGGCTTTGCCCAGGAATGCTCACAGTGTCCGTCCCTGCGCCTTTTCTTCTTGTATTGCCTAAATATCGGGGTTGGGCGGCTTTGGTAGGTAAGAAGGGAGGGAAAAAGGCTTTTGTCGGAGCAGACGCGTGGGCAGGTGAGCTGCAGAGCCCCACCCCCCCCCCGGGACAGACAAGCTGGCTGCTTCCACGGAGGCCAGCACAGAAAGCCAGGGTGGGACATGCCTGGTCCTGGGGAAGGGGACACAGGGGTTTGGCGGGTCCCTGATGTCTATCTGGAGATGATGGAGAGGCATCCTGAGATCCAGAGGCTGGCTGGGGGTGTCCCACCTCCTGGAGGTGACACCCTGTGCCGGTCCCACTCCCATCATGGTTTTTCACACTCAAACCCCACAGGTTTCCCTCTTTCCTGCACAGGGACAGTGGAATCAGCATTGATGGAGGGGACATGGGCATCCTCATCCCTCATCCTTTATCGACCCAAACAAGGGGAGCACAGGTCACTCCCCCAATATCAGCCACAGCAGCCCTCTCACACCATGTCCAGCATCCTGAAGCTTCTGAGCTGGGCACTGACGGATGGCCCTTGTCCACAGTGGATGCACCCCAGTGCCCACAGCCTTGGCTCTCTCCAGGGAAGGCTGCAGCTCCACTTCCCAGCCTCTCCCTTACTTATTGCCTGGAGAAACTTGGGCAGGGTGATGGAGGGAGGGGATGGGGTGGTCACTGCCACCATCCTGCACCCAAGGGACCAGCACAGCCTTGCAGCTGCCCCAGGGCTGTGGATGCTCCTGGGTTTCCTGTGGGTGGAAATGGCTTTTCTGTGGGTGGAAAAATGAAGGACCAAAAAAAGGCACTTTGGCAAGTGGCTTGACCTTGGATGCACCTGGATATGGGGACAGGCAGAGCAGGAAACTTGGGTTCTGGGCTCTGCCCAGGGCTGAGGGGTCAGGAGCCTTGCAGGGAAAAGGGTCATAAAACAGGTATTTGCCCCTAGAAAGGTGGTGAATTCCCTCTTGCAACAGTTTGATTCTGCAAAATGCATTTACCAGGCTAAAGATGCTACAGCAGCAGCCTCCCACCACCATCTGAGGGTTTTTCCCAGCTTGGCACACAGTGCACGCATTGTCCAGTGGCTGTTGCTGCTTCTTCACCCTGCAGGCCACTCCCCACTCACTCCATGACACCTTTCTTGGGAAAACCATCTTGGAACCAGCCCCACAGAGCATCCTCTGGCCCCTCCACATGGACAGGCCCATGGCCAAACCAGCTCAGTATCCATCCACATCTGCCACAGCTTCCAAAGCATAGCACCACCCCTCCTCCTCCTGCCTGGCCAAAGCAGGCAGTGTCTTGCAGGCAATGGAGGACCCCCCTCCTGCCAGGCAGGGCTGGCTGAGTCAAGGGAATAATTGGTAGGTGCTTCTGGAGTGCTACTAGCGGAGGGCACTCACAGCCTTTGTTTATTGACTCTTGATGATAATGAATGCTTCCAGAGATAATTACTGATTTTCTGCCCTTGCAGTAAACCTGTTTGTCTGGGGAATGGGGGGAGTGGTACCATACCAATGGCACGTGGAGGTGGGAATGGTGTGGATTGAGCAAAACCAGGCTCTGACTCTTCCCACCTGGTAAAAGCCAAACAAGAAAAAAAAACCAAACCTCAACATTTATAGAAAAATATTTGTTCAGCTCCAGGACAAGCCCAGCTTTCTTCTCTCTACTAGGGGGAACAGATTAAAACTTAATCCTAGGTAAACACATTTTCTCCTTTCCCTCCCTTCAGGTACCTCCTGCACACACACAGCTTCTTCCTGCTGATCCCTGCTTCCCTTGGCCCTGGGCTTGTCCTCCTCAAGAGCAGCCCAGTGCCCACAGTGGATGTTCACCAGAGCAGGGACCCCTCTCTGCTCTTCATACCCTCAAAACCTAAGACTGTGAGTGGGAGGGGATGGACCCCTTTAAATGTGGAAGAGGGAAAAGCAGGAGAAGGCATGGTTGGAGTTTCTCTGTCCCTGAGCCCTCTCACATTTCCCAGGGGAAAATGGTTGAATGCTGAGGGAAGGCTTTGGGGGTCAAGAGGGTGCTGGATGTTTAATTGTGGGGTGCAGTGGGTTGTAGGGCTGCAGAGCCAGGTGTGGCAAGTGGGCTGGGGGCTGGCAGCCTTGGGGAGAGCCTGGTCTGCAGCCCCCCCCATGCATGAGGGGGAAGGCCATTGTGTCACTCAAAAAAACCCTAAATAATGAAAGAAGAACTCTTTAAGAGAGACGTATTTTTTATTATTTATATTTTATAATATAATATTTTCTTTTATTAATATGTTCTGCTTTGGAGGAGCAAGTGCAATTATCCTTTAAGTCCCAGTTTCCCTGTTCCCATCCCAGGACTCACTTGCGCTGCTACAGTTTATGGCAAACATTTGAACCTGGCAGAGCCCCATGTTACTGCTGGAGCTGTAAATAACCTGGGGTAGCATTTCTGGCACTCCCATGGGTGAGTAACTGGGGGCTGTGTGCTGCTGGCAAGCAGAGGTCCCACAAGGCAGGCAGCACCTGCTGCCGTGGGGCTCCAGGGATGCTGTGGCCATGTCCACCCCCATGGGACCAGTCCTACAGCCCCCATAGGGACACCAGTCCCAGGTCAGAGAAGTGTTGGCAATTGCATGGGTTAATAGACACACTAGAAGTGCACAGCATCGTTTCTGCTTATGATATAGTGCTTTTTCTGGGTATCTTGTAATGCTTTCTCAGGCTGTTTATTTATGAGACAATTTATTACTGCGCAGTTATTCTATAGGAGGGAAGTCTATTCCTGGGAGCCTCCGTTAACCAAGCCAATTGCTTAATTGGCTCACTGATGTCTCCACAAGGTATGCCAGGAGAGAGGGTTCTTGTAATGACTGCGGCCTTCCTCCTGCCCACACACCACCCGTGCTGCTAATTTAATAGTGCAAACATTTATTATTCCTTTTATTTGGGACCTAATGTTAGGGCAATTAGAGCCATTCTGTGATTGCTGGTGGTGGAAGGGGGTGAAATGCCGTGGAGTGCTACAGAGACCCTGGTTGCAGCTGGGGGTGGTTGGGCTCATCCTGCAAAGCCCAGGGGATGGTGATGTCTTGCAGGGTGTGTGGTTAATGAGGCACCAGTGGAGGTTTGGGGCTGGCAGTGCTGATGGGGCTCCTGCCTGATCCTCCCCCCATGTTTGAGTCATTCACCAACAAATCAGAGCAAGATTGGGGTGTGTGTGTACTTACACCTGATCCCTCTTTACTGAGTTTCATGTGCTCTGAAGGGGAAACAGGTTCCTAATGAACAGCCAGTGTTCTATGGAAATTACTGGAAGGGCCAGAGGAAAACCAAGCTTGGATTTGCTTGGGTGGGGAGTCCCTGTCCCTGCCCAGCTGCAGGAGAAGAGCGCTGGGCCAGTGGTGACTCTCCTGGGGCTGCTGTATCTGCCACGGGTGCTGTGTGTACCCTCCCCAGCTGTTCTTTCACAGCACGGCAGCTCTAGACCTTTCAAGCCCTTTCTCCTGCTCCTGCTGCCCTTTCCTGACTGTGACTGTCCCTGGAGGATCCCCACTCTGACGTGTCCTGCCCACAGCGTGTGCAGCGTGCCCTGGGCTAGAACAGAGCTGCCGGCCTTTCCCAGGCATCGCCCTTGGGCGGTTTCCCGGGGGGAGCAGCCTCCCAGCGAGCATCTCTACACTGCATCAATGTTGTCCTTCTCTGTCAGGTTTTTAGGCATTGTCTGGCAGAACTGACAGTGTTTCTACAAGCCCTGCTGGATCTGTGCCCGCTCTCCCTGCTGCTGCTTCCCCAGCATCCATCTCCAGCCACCCCTGGCCTCACGGCACAAAGCCCAGCCGGCGTGTGCCACTGGTGCTGCGGCTCTCGGTGCAGGGACACAGCCTCTCACCCCGGGTACCAGCGGGATAGACAGGGCAGGAAGCAAAACGGGGCAGGGAAGGAGAAGTTCGCAAACAAAGCCGCCAGAATGAGCCTTCTGCTAATGTATTTGTAGCAAAGAAGCGATTAAGTTTCCCCATGATTTTCCTTCTTCTCTGGCTCCCACCGCCTATTGTTCCTGGCTCCATTATCCCCCCGCCGCTTACATAAATGTATCATGCGGGTTTCTGAGGCACAATAGAGAGAGTCTCATTCATCCAAGGTCACCAGCTTTTACTTGCGCTTCAAAGCATCTGGTAGAAGAAGCATTTTCTCCTAAAGACGTTTTTATTGTACTCAGCGCAGAGGCTGAGGGAAATCGCAGCGCTGCACTTGCACCGCCCCAGCTCTTCTTCCCTCCCCATGTGTCCAGTCCGGGTGGGTCAAATCCTGCCCTGGAAGGTGAGGAATTGTTTTCTGTGCTGGTTGAGAACCCACTGCGGGATTCCCAGCCTGCCACTGCACTGGAGCCAAGGAAATGCATGCTCCATCCCTGCCCCTTCCCAGTTAAGGGGAAGGGGGTACGGGGGGGTGGGTGTGAAGAAAGGGGGTTGTCTTTCAAAATCTCTATCCCATATGGGTCTCAGTATGGACAAGTTAGAGTGCTCTCCACGGCCTCCTGCTGCTTTCTGCCTCAGCTTTGGCTCCAGGCTCTCCCTTTCTTTACTTGTATCTGGTTGGGACTGGGTAAACACGAAGGCTACTGGCAGCCTTTGTGGGGGGACGGGGACTCGCTCTGCCCTGGAGGGTTTGTGCCCCGCAAAGGGCAAAGTGCAGCGGAGCCCCCGACCCAGCAGGGAGCTGGAAGTGGCCTCTCGGCTGGGGAAGGACGTGATGGGGATGGCGCACGGACGGTCCTGGGGGCTGGCAGGGGGTGAAAGCCCCCCAGGAGCCACCTGGTGGGGGTGAGCGGCGTGTGGGGGAGCGAACTGGACCCGAGCGGGGTCGCGGGTCCCCTGGAGCCGCCCCCTCCCCGGGCTCGGCTCCGCCGCTCCGGGCGCAGCTGCGGCGGGGGCGGTGCCAGGGAGGGGACGGTGGCGGGTCCGGCCCCTCTGCCCGCCCCGCCGGCACAAAACGGGAGGTGGGGGCGGCCGGGGCCGCACTCCCCGCAGCGGGTCGGGCTGCGGCCCGGGCTGGGCGGTGCGGGGGATGTAGCGCTCANAGGGCGAGAAGCAGCTCTTCGAGAAGTTCTGGAGAGGCACCTTCAAAGCCGTGGCCACGCCGCGACCCGAGAGCATCATTGTGGCCAGTATCACCGCCCGCAAGCCGCTGCCCAGGTAAGGGCTGCCGGGGCACGGGAGGGGGAGCTCTGGGAGACCCCTCGTCCTTCTCCACCTCTAGTCTCCTTCCCACCATAAAGAGGGTCCTGAGTGTGTCCCCCTGCCACCAGCAGTTAATAGCTGGAAGACCCGAGGGACCCGCCCCATGCCTGAGGCTGGAGGATGCCCCCTCCCCGGGCAGGTGCCGTGTTCCAGAGCAGAGCACGTTTGGGAAACTTTGGTTCGGTGGTGCTTGGTGCCCGGGAGCTGGCTGAGCCCCAAGGGGAGCAGGGTGAGGGGCTGGAAAACTCTAGCTGGGTTATGGAGAGGGGGGCAGTGGTGGGGTGCATCAGCTGGAAAGTGTGACCAGCTCCTTCCCCGCTGTGCAGAGCCCTGGGGTGTGTGTTCTGCTGGTTGCCTTGTTTCTGTGTCGGACCTTCACCTGGGACCCTTGGGAAGGTGAAACAGCCCCCCTATGGCTGGACCCTGCCTTGTCACAGAGGGGAGGCTGGTGTCCCCCAGGGATGTGCAGCACAAGGAGCCTGGTCACTGCCACAGACTGGGGCAGCTCTAGGAGTGGTGTCCCCCACATCCGACAGCCAAGCAGCCTTGACTTTGCTCATGCAGTACCTGTCCTGTCCTCCTGCTCCAGGAAAGTTGGTGCCCCCATGTTTGCCAGAGGCTGAGCAACAGAGAAACCCATCAAATGAAGAGAGGGGGCTGCAGGTACCCCCTGAGCTGCTCCGCCAGGCTGTCCGGCAAGCGTCCATGTGGCTTCCTCACAGCCATGCACACTCTAATTTAGACCAGCTTTATTTTGCTGATGCTCTCAATACTGGTTAATAATATCCTGTTTGTGCTGCTTTTATAAAGAAAGGACGCTTTTGCTGGCTCTCCTCTCTGCTCTGTTTTTCCTCTGGAAGGGCTGGCTTCTGCCCAGCTGGTGTGGGGAACCAGCCAAAGTTCCGTGGAGGTGATGGGTCCGTAGAGGAGAGGGGCTCAGTCTGGAGCAGGCTGGGTGTTGGGGGCTCACCCTGTGCTGAGGAGTAGAAAAACCCTTTGGAATGAGCTGTTTCAGATGCTCCCCTTGCCAGTGGAGGCTGTGAGCCACAGTAACAATGGGGATGGGGGTCCTTCTGCTTGTGCAGTGTGGGGGTCCCTTCTGCCCCTGCAGCCCAGCTGCTGAGCATGAATTTTTCCAACGCTTCTGATTTCCATTAATCTGGGTAGGAAATTGGGAAAGGCATGGCTTCGGCCTCCAATGGAGAAGAGCAACTCTTGTTTCCACAGGCAGTGTTTGCAGGGCTTCAGCCGTTGTGGGGGAGAGGAACCACCATGTTTTTATCCATCCCTGCACCAAGTATGGTTGGCACCTGAAGGGCAGAGGGCTGGCTTACACACACACTCCTGCCTGAAGGTCCCTGAGTGAGCCGTGCTGCTTTGCAGTTGGAGGTGTCATAAGGCAAGAAATTAGGGTACTGGGGAAATACAGCAAGCCTGGGTGCCTGGAATGATGCCTGGCTCCGTCTAACCAGCAGTTTGGATTGCGCAGACATCCTGGTGGGGCTGAGCACCACGGCTCGGGGTGTTTGCAGATCCATTAAAAAGTTGCCAAATGTGTGTATATTTCCGTGCTGTTGGTAGTGACAGCTCCGGTGGGAGGGAAGCCATCCAGGAGCTCTTGGCACACAGCGAAACAGCCCCACCAGCTTGGCTTTGCTGTGGTTTTCACCTTGGCACCAGGAGATCCAGGTCCCCACACCGGGATGTGCTCTGGCCATGCCACTGTGGGGTCAGTGGAGCCTGGTTCCTTTTGTCCCCTCACAGCGTGTGCTGCCGGCCGGGGATATTCCCTGCAGTGTGGCCATCTGCACACAGGTGCTGAGTGGGGCCAGCCTGGTGGGGCTGCACTCACCCTATCCCAGGCATGGAGGGGCTCTGCTGCTCGAGCGGCTGCCACCAAAGGCTGCAGGGACAGAGATGCTGCGGTTCCCAGCTCCTCTCATCAGTGCTGTTGGCTCGGCTCACATCCCACAGGGCTCTGCCAGGAGCCCGAGGCTGCCGTCTGGGCAGGATCACACCTCTGAGATGCCAGATCTCACACCCCCAGGAGCTTTGCAGCAGGTCCCCATTGGGGTGCACACAGATGTCCCCAAGCTGGCACTAGGCTCGTAGTCCAGCAATAGCCAGAGCCAGGCTCCTACTCCCCATCCATGGAGAGAACAGACCCAAGGCTTGCAGCAGCTCCTCTTGTAGTTGTCTCCATGCCTGGCTCCACTCTGGGTTGTTTTTCCTGATGGTTTCATTGCGCCACTGCTTGGATCAGCCTCTCTTCCCTGACGATACCCCTGGCTAATTTAAGAGCAAATGACTGTGGTGCCAGTGAGCAGAGCACACCAGAGAGGAGATGGGGAGACCAGTTAGCCAAATGAAATATTAAGATGACCATCTGGATTCCTGTTTTCTCCCACACTTGACAGCTGGTCCCCTGCAAACACCCTGCCCTGGATCTGGCCCTGTGCTTCCCACAGCAGTGGAGATGCTGCCATGGTTTCTAGGCCAATGCTGCCCACCTCCCCATCAGTTTTGCTGGCTGATCCCGTGCCCTTGTGGAGTGCCAAGGGGTTCAGCTGCAGCATGGGGCGGTCCTGTCAGGGACTCCCCCCAGTGTCCATAGCCCAAAGCCATCCCTGCAGGGTGCCCTGAGCATGGCTAAGGGCTCAATCCTGCATCCTTGTGGGGCAGCAAAGGGGTTCCCTGGACAGAAAGTGATATTTTTTTTTCCCCCTTGCCCCATCCCTCACCACCAACTTCCTGCTGGTTCTGCAGATAAAGCCTCTTCCATCTAAATTCCCATCAAGCTCTCTTGGAGGTTTGGAGGGTTAAAGCTCTGCTAAACCCATGGTTCATCCTGGAACAAAAGAGTACATTAATACCTTCCCTCCTGGTCCTGCTGGGGCTGGGGGGGCCATGAAATCCAGCCCCCCAGACAGCTTTGTGCCCAGAGCAGAGCTCTGCCAAAGTAAATGGATTATTGACCAGTTTGCAGTGTGAAAGGAAAAAACCGAGGGGATGGGAAAAGGGGCTTTTCCAATTAACCTTTTCCCACACAGGGCCTGGTGGGGCTTTGCTGTGCAGCTGAGGGTGAGAGACTGGGTGGTGTGGGGAGGTTGGGAAAGGCTGGGGCTGACCCAGAGCTTGCCTTTGTAGGGGAATTGCTCCAGTATATGCAAAATCCCAGTGTGGGATTTGAGGTGGTTTTGTGTCCAGTGTGCTGGGGAAGGATGGGGTCAGGGACACGGACCACCTACCCTGCCCTGAGCCCCTCTGCCAAACTGGGGTGTCCTCAGTCCCTCTCACTGGACCATGGTGATGGGGCTTTGGCTCTTGTGAACTGAAAATGCTTTTAAAATCTCCTGTGTTAAGGTGCCACCGGTCTCTCCCCAGCCTCTGGGGATGAACAGCACACTCTGGCGCCAGCCCCCGAGCAGGATCTCCTTTCCTTCCTCTTGGCTGGGCTTTTGTCTGCATCTCTTCCCTGGCTGTGACCTCGGCCCCAGAGCGGGCCTGGGAGCCCTGTCCCACTTGGAAGCCTGACTTCTCCCAGCACTGCTGCAAATTTCATCAGCACCTGTGCCGGGACTTAGGGACATCCAGTTGGGAGATGCTCCAGGGTATCCCTGGGACCTGGAGCTGATGGGAGTCCGGGGGCTTGCGGGATGATTCTGGGGGTGTTTTAGTTCTCTGCTGCTGCACTGCTGCTGCACTGCTGCCACAGTACTGTTGGCATGAGCTGCCCTGTCCCCAGAAACTCAGCCGAAATCCACTTTTGGGTACTCTGGGGCTGAGGGCTGTGGGCGCTGGTGTCAGCTCCTGAGGCAGCCGGTGATGCCGAGTGAGCGCCGGCAGCACTGGGGGAAAGGAGGCTCCTGCATCCCTCCCTGCCAGATGGTCTAAGTGGGTCACATCAGGGCAGTGCAGGGGATTTGTGCTTTAACCCTTAATCCCCCGGGATGCACTGTGCACGGAGGGGGAGGGATGTGCTGCTGAAGTGGGATTAAGCCCTGGTTTGCCATTGCGGATGATCTTGGAGAGGAGTCTGGGTGCTGCTGCAAACGTGCTGGGACAAGGGTGAGGTGTCCTCCCCGCTGCACTGGGACAGGGCAGGAGCAGCCATGGCACTGCAGTGCCAGAGGTCTCAGTACCCCAGCAAGGGCAGAAAGCAGCTGCAGTTCCGTGGCCTTTGCAGTGACTTTTGGCCATCCCAGCCTCTGGCTTCCCAGCCACCTTTTGGTGGCTGCGAGTCCCCGGCGGGCTCTCAGGCAGGGACCTGGGGTGCGCTGCCGGGGAGGAGGCCCCCGCTGGCAGCCTTGCTGTGCGGATGGCCCCCCATTCCCGTTAATCCTCCCCCTTGTTGGCCGGGCATCTGTTCGAGGGAAGAGGCGGCGGTGGGGCCGGCCGCGCCAGCCGCCTGGCTGCCATCTGCTCCCTCCATCCCAGCGAGCCCAAGTGCTAATGAGCCCGTGGCCCCTGCCCAAGAGGGGGGAGAGGGGCTTGAAAAGAAAAGCGAGGGAGAGAAGAAAAGCCCCTTCCTCGGAGGGGCTGTCAGTAGCGAGGCTTTTGTCTGCCCCTGCCCTGAAGCTCCAGCTGGACGGCGCTGGAAGCAAGGAGAGCTTATTAGGCAGCTCGGGAACTGCCGGGAGGCTGCGGGCAGCTGAGTGAGGGGAAGAGCTGGGGATGCCCGCAGGACCCACTCCCTGCTGCTTGCAGAGCCTTCATCATTCTCGTCGTCCTTCTTTCCCCCCGCCCTGTCCTTCTGCCTCTCCTCTAGACTGGTGCTGGGCACTGTGACCCTGCTGGCCTCCCCACTTGGAAATGCTCTGCTTTTGGGGACAGGTAATTTCAGACCTGTAAAAGTCCACTTGAGCTTTGCTGAGCTCTGCTTGGGGCCCAAACCATGGGTCCAGTTCCCACGCTCACCAACAAGAACACAGGCACAACCTGGCCCTGTTGCTGAGAGTGAAGGGCCACAGCAGCTGCTGAGGAAACACGGGGTGAGGGTCTCCCTGAATCCGGGATTTGCTGCTACCCCACCTCTGGCCAAGGGGGAGCCTGTGGTGTCCACGCTGTGCCAGGGGAAGCACCATTTCTGATCTCTTAAGATGAGGGATGAAATCGGGTGGAAGGAAGCAAAAGGGAGGAGAATTCCACTGGCTGGCTGGAGGATCGTTTTGTAGAAATATTTGATTTCACCCTTGAACAAAGCCACTGAAGACACTGCCCTGGCTGCCAGGCAGCCCCACGCCTGCAGGTGCTGGGGGTGCTGGGTTTGTAAGGCAGCACTGGTGGGGTCTGGCACCTTGGCGGGGCTGTGCTGACCATGGGGTCCCCTGCCTGGCTCAGCAGCATCCCAGCACTTGTGTGTGGCTGCTTCATGGCGCGTGGAGAATGAGGCCAGGGCGAAATATGACAGTTTAGGGTCTTGCAGAGCTGGGGTTCATCCTTGCCTGGTCCAGGAAACAGCAACAGCTCCAGTGAGCCCCCATCCCTGCTTGTATCCCATCTCTGGAGAGGCAGGAGAGAAGGACACTTGAACCCCACGCACGTGTTCACACCCCTCCACAAAGTCCAGCTAATGAATATTTAGGGCTGTGAGGTCCTAAATAATAAATAGCAGTGATGGCCTTGATGACAGGGATTGCTAAGGAGCTTCTGCCCAGCGCCAGGTCCTGTGGTGACAGGTGGACACTTGTGATCTGTCTTGCATCCTTGCTGTCACCGTCTTGCCCCCATCATCTGGGACAGCCTGTCCTGCTGCACCTTCTCCCCAGAAAGGGCCTCTGCAGATCCCTCTCTCACTGTGTCCCCTCTCTCCCTGGGGTCTCTGGGCTTGGGAGATTTCCCTGGCCTTCCCTGCTCAGCCCCATTCCTACCACTTAATTTCCATGGCTGGTGGCTGCACCTTTCTATACATCCATTTCTCTATACGACAGACTTATCAAATGCAAACCTTGCATCGCTGAAATGAAATAATTTCATGCATGACCACCCTTTCCTTTTCTCTCCTTTTTTTTTTTCATTTTCTCCTTGTGGGCACTGAAACCTCTTCATACTGCAAAGCCTGACCTGGGCCAGAAAATCCCACCAGTTTTTCAGCTGCAGAGGGTGCCAGGACTTCTGCCACAGCCCCTGCTCTGGCATGAGCCCCCAGGGACTCTTTGCTGTTCTGAGACTGGGTCTGCTGTGACCCACAGTTCTTCCCTGTGACCCACACACAGCTCTCACCCCCTTGGGTCCTCCTCTGGCCCCAAATCCCTGGCGGTGCCATCAGCTGGAAAATAGGGCTGGGTTTGATGCCTGGAGTGGAGCCCTTTGGCATTCCCAGCAAAGGGCAGGGAGAAAGGCCAAATCATGGGAGCCAGCTTGTGTTGCAGCCTTGCTTGATGATTTCATAGGTGTGTGCAAAGGCACAGAGGTTGTGATGCCTGAAATCTGGTGAGTGGTGGGTCCCAGCAGCAGAGCATCCAGAACAGGGCTTTGGTGTGGATCTGGCACATGCTGGGGATGAGTGGGCTGGACCACCACCCCCGGCAGCCTGGCCAGGCACAGTGCCCACATCTGTGCTACCATCTGCTGGCAAAGGCCGTGTGACCCTCTGCAGGACACCGGGTGCTGCAAAACTGGCTTCTCCATCAGCCACTCAAGCCGAAAGCGCTGACAAACACGGGGAGTTTAAAAATAGCCATTTTTTTCACACGCGGCAGGAACACTTTCCCTGCCAGCGCAGCAGGGACTGCAGGAAGGGCTTACAAAAATAATGCAATTGGTGAAAAAAACTCTATTAAAAACTGTACTGGTGTTTGAAGTGGGCTGAAATGAGTCCCTGCTCTGGAGGCAGTGAGGCTGGGGCTCCACTGATGACCCGTTTAACTCTACATGTTTAATTTATGTCTCATCATTAATGGAAGAAGAAGCAGCTGCTGGCCAGCCCCAGCCAGGGGCATCTCCTCATTCACCCCCGAGTGGGTGCCTGGGTGGGCAGAGGGGACACTGTGGGCAGGGTCCTGCTGCCTGTGGGGCTGCTCTTCTCTCTTCTCCCTGGGGCAGGGGGGGCTGTGACTTGCTGGTATGGGCTGTGGGGGCTTTCTGCTGCTGGGTTCCAGGGCTGGGGGGTCAGGTGCCTGTCTCGCATGTGGATGGCTGAAATGCTCTGAGACCCACAGGCAATGATGAGAAAATGGGTTTTCTCAGCCACTAACATCAAATTCCAGCAGCGCATTGTCCCACTGGAACCTGATGGCACTTTGGCAATGGGCTGGTTGTATTGAATTGATCTCTGTGCCCACGTGTGTTGGAGGGTGACTGGAACAGAGTGGGGCAGGAGGCTTGGATTTGAGCTACATTACTGTCAGGATGAAGAATTAGCTACTGCCCAGTAAGAGAAATATTTTTGCATTAAGAGAGATTTCACAGTTAAAGAGCTCCTGCTGCCTTAATCTGTGGGTCAGCTGGAGCTGCTGTACAACCCCCTGCCCGCCAAAGCCGTGCAAGCGTAACACCAATCTATAATAGCATGTAAGTAGAACAGAACTTATTCTCCACAGCTCCATCAGCTGCAGCCAGCAGAGCAACCCTGCTCTGCCAGAGTGGGTATGGACACGGCTGTGGCCCAGAGGGTGCAGGAGGCAGTTTGGGATTTGGGCAGACCTACCCCTGAGGCTGGTGCTTTAACTCAGAGGACTTACTGCCTATAAAGCATTTGCCCTCTTCAAATCCCCCTGCTCTGATCAGAGCCTGGTCAGGATTGTTATGATGGGAACAAGCAAAACAAGGGGCTTCAGCACTTCTTTGAAGGGATGGGTTTTTATTCTCCAGAAAATTCCAAGACTGGCAACTTACAGAAAATAAACAGGATATGTTGGCTGCATCATCCCCAGGATCCCAGGACATCCCCAAATGCAGGGGTTCAGTTCTCTCTGGTGGCTGGAGAAGTTGTTGGCATGGTTTTGGACCAGTCCTTGTGCTCTCTCAAACACTTCCCACTCGTGGGTCAGGAGCCAGTGAAGGTGAAGGATGTTCTTCCTGTCTTTTGGAAGGGTTTTGTATGTTTTGGTGAGTCCAGGCTGCCAGGCTCCCTGTCTCCATCCCTGCCCTCACCGTGAGTGTGGAGCATCTCTGCACCTGCAGGGGCACAGCTAAAGGCACAGCACTGGCAGCACATGCCAGTGGAAGGTTTAGCTCCTGCTATGTGCTCCCTTGTGGCAGTAGTTACTACCCCATTGCCTCAGGAGTTCACCACAATGCTTTTTTCTACCCAGAGCTCCAATTTCCCCATCCCTCAAGGAGGGCTCAGATGCTCAAGTGCTCTGGGCATGGGAGCTGTGCCATGGGGACGGGTGGGTTAATTTTGCTGTGGAGGCTTGTGGTCCAAAGTGCTGGCTGCCAGTTTTCTGGGCTGTGAATGCCACCCAGGGCATATCCATCCCTGATTAATGGAAACTGAGAAGCAGGACCCTAAGAACCTGTGGCTCCCCTGCCCCCTCCCCACTGCTGGCTGCTGTCGCCAACCCTCGGCCTGCGTTGCTGCCAGGTTTGTACTGCACAGAGCAGAGGACAGCGGGTCTCACCTTGCCTTCCCATGGTGGAAGAGCAGGCACTGGAGCCTGTGGACACAGCAGACTCTGCCTGCAGAGCTGGCACTGGGACTCAGCCACTGCCCTGCTCCCCTTGCTCGTCCTCCCCACCACATCAGTATTGATTTGACCTGAACTCCCTTTAATGTGCTGTGATTTCTTTCAATTAGGCTTTGAGCGAGGCCTCTGTGACGTTCAACTGGACCAGTGCCTGGACCAGCACGGCCCAGAGGGAGGTGCTTGCAGATACTCCCCCATCCCCAACAAGAGCATCCCTCCATGCCCTATTTTCCCCATGTCCCATGAGGATAATCCCACTGCTTAAAGGTTGCTCCTTGTCCCCCTGCATTTCCTAGCTCTTTGCCTCCACTGGACTGGTGACTTTGCCAGAGGACAGATTTCAGGGTGCTTCTTGCTCTGTGCAGGAGCAGCCCCACTGCAAACAGGAACTGAACCGACCCTGAGAACTCATCTTCACATCCCCAGCAAAGCTCTCCCTTTTCTCCTTGGTGGCTGTCATCTCGTCAGGGATGTATTTAGCCAAGTCAGGACTTGGTGTCACGTTGTTTCCGGCAAACTAATGGGCAGAGTGCTTGTTTTCAGAGATTGTGTGGAGCAGAAATCCCTGCCCTTCATCTCCAGCTGCAATTACCAAAGCCAAGTCGATGCAGTTGATGGTAATAGGATGGTAACACTGTCTGAATTTCTATTTAATGCTGATTCCAAGGGTCTGTAATCTTCATCAGCACCACATGACTTTTTATAGAACAGAAAAATGTGAGAGCGGTTAATGAGCTGTAATTCTGGAGAGCTTCTGCCTTGATTGGGACTAATTATTTTCTTTATAAAAATAATTAACCATCCACACAACCTATAGAGTGAAAGGCATGTGGCATTAATTAAACCATGCGGTATTTTCACTGCACCTTTATCTCCTGTTTCTCAGCACATCCCAAATAGGCAGTCACACACTGTGGAAAGCCAGGCTGGGCGCAAGCTGCCATCGAGTGAGGGCTTGTGCTGGGCACAAAGGGCAGGCCCTGGATGAGAGGGCTGCATCCAGATCCCAAATCCACAGCCTCTTGGCCCTGAATGTACTGTAAAACTCCTCATTTGGGTAGGAAAGGCTGGTTTGGGGAGGCTGAGGTGATGGTGCTCATGCTGGCTGTTTGTGAGGGTACAGAGGGGATACTGGGGGTGTCAGTAGAGCAGCCAGCAGGACCCTGGCAGGGCACAGGGGTCTGTGCTGTGTGCTGTCATTTCCTGTGGGGCATCAGGATATCCCAAAATGGAGGTGGTTGCTTTGTACAGGCCAAACCTTTGTTCTCCAGCACTCTGAGATCCCGGGATGAGTCCCAGGCAAATGTGCCCCAGCACTGGGGCTGTGCATGCTTAGACACACACTTACATAATACATAATTGTTAACAAAACTAATTCCTCTGTTTTCCTGGAGGTATTCTGAGAACTAATGAATGTATTTGCATAATCTTGATTTTGTTTATGAATAATTCTGGATTATCCAAATGTGAATAACACCAGGGCTTTGCCACTCTAGATTGCCTTTCAGCTAATATTTTACAAATATTAGTTCAGCCTCACAAATCCCAGCAAGCAATAAAATTGTTATTATACCCAGTTAAAGATGGATGGGATGGAAACTGAAATGATTCTCTGCAGCCCCTCCTGTCTGGGTCTGCTATGGGGACCCACCTGCCTCTTCCAAATCTTCCCCCTAGGAAGCAGCAAGCCTACAAGTATCCCCCGCTTTCTTTTTTGGGATGAATAAAACAATGTTCAGAGTTGCAGGGTGGTGTGGATGGTTGGGGACAAGAGCTGGAGAGCAGACAGGAGGTTTCTTTCTGGCTCTGACTCCCATACATCACTGAGCACCCGACAGCCCTCTGTGTGGCAGGGATGGCACAGCTATACCAATCTTTTCCTCCTTGGAGCACAGTGGGAGGAGAAAAGGCCCTGTCTTCCCTTCCAGAAACTCCCCTTAACTCAAAACCTCCTCACCAGTCATTCCTGGGCAGGCAGCATGACCACTGAGGTGTTTCCCACAGGACCAGGGGGTGTTATAGGGAAAGAGGATTGGAATCAAACCAAACCCTCCCACCCACGAAGCTGCAATTTGGGAGCTTCTCAGCTCAGCTGACACTGCACATACGGGGAGGCAAAGGCCCCTTCTGGCCATTAAAAGCCCCTGTCAGCAAGTGAGGGTGGGGGTTTAAAGCCCATTTTCCACATCCGTTGCTGGGCTGGGAACGTTGCAGGCTCGTGGCTCAGCAGCAGAAATCTGTTGGTTAATTCCTTTCCACGGGAGCTAATTGCTGCCCATGCTTCCCTGCATGGGGGCATCTGCTCCTCACAATGTCACAGAGCCCTCCTGGCCCCACATGGTCCTGGCAGTGCAGCCATGTGCATCACAGGGGACAGATGTTCATGGGACAAGTCGCAAACAGGACAATGTCCAGGGAACCCCTCCTCACCAGACCCTGCCCAGGTGATGCCCTGGCTGGGGACACCCATTTGGCACCCAAATCGGGGACATCCATTTGGATGCACCCGTGGGTCTCTCCTGGGG
>VZRQ01003434.1:45596-109520 GCA_013397975.1 Machaerirhynchus nigripectus | reverse complement strand
GGCTGAGCTTTTTTTAATGTTGGACTCATTTCAAGCTGAGCCCTTGGGATCACTGTTTCGTAGCCACAGGCTACTGAGCACCATGCCTTTGTTCTGGCACATGGGGTGGCTCAGGGGCTGGTTTATTAACAACGTGTGGTGACCTGAGTGTCCCTGTCCCCAGCGTGGATGGATCGGGCAGCAATCAACCAGAGTCATTCCCAGGGCAGCTCTGCAGACAGGTGGCAGCTGCATGAACAGGTTGTGGTTTTGGAGTTATCTGAATGTTGGAACCTCCAGTGTGTTTTCCCCTTTTCCCAGTTACAATTCAAAGGAAGAAAATTAAGAGAGAGAAGGAAAAACTTTATGTGAGTGGCAAAGGCAGCATTGCTCCTCCAAGTGGATCTTCTCCAGCCGCCTTCTCCTTGCTGCTTCCAACGTGCCTAATTACTAATTAATTTTTAAAGTGATCTCTCAGTGCTCCCAGGAGCTCCGGGTAACTGTGTGCTTACAATTCCCTATTTGATTAAAATTTAACGAGTTGTTATTGGCAAATACACTATTTCACTGCTGGTTGCCATGCTAAATAGCATGGGGTTTGGACAGTGGGGAGAACAGGCACATCTGATGGTCCCTTGAGTCAGGGGCTGGCCCTATGCAGCCCCTTGGGCTGACCACATTGCAGGCAGTGCCAAAGTGCTTCTTTTCTAGGACATCCATAGGTTCCTTTATTTGTTAAACCCTTCCTAAAGTGTTAAGCATCATCCACTGGTGCTCCTCAGCTTCTGGCTCCCTGTGCTGTTGGGAAGTGCCCAACCACAGCCGCTGGGCTCCCTCCCAGCCCCTGGTCCTGACCTTTGCGCAGCTTGGTTTTGCTCTGTGCTGCTTGTGGGAAGGGTTTAATGGGAAATGTGAGCTCAGATCCGGACTATTCCTAATCACAAGTTCTGCAAGGGCTGTTTCAGGTTGCCTCCATGCCTGGCTGTCAGCTTACCCCTTCATGGCTGCTCCAGGCTGCCTGGGGGTGATGGCAAGGATAGGATCTGGGAGTGCTGTTTGAGGCCAGCCTGGGATGAGAGTGGCTGTGGGGCTGTGGTGGTGTTTAGCATAAACTCTCAGCCCCAGTCCTCTGGGTCACTCAGGAGCCTGGAGTCCCCCAAAACATGGATCAGGGAACGACGTACCAGATCGCTGTGCCATGTCAGCACTTTTGTCTGCATTTGCAGGCATCTGAAACAGCCAAGGCTCTTTTCTCTTCATATTTCCTGATTGAGGAGAAAACTGGCTCCTGTACAGACACGGGAACCTGCAGGGTATTTGTCTAAGGAGGAGGATTTGAGGACAGGAAAGGCACAGGATTTGTCCCCCTGAGAGCAAGCCTGGCCCGGCAGCGTGCAGGTGCTGACGGGCAGGAAGCTCCGCAGCACCTCTGAGCCGGCAGCGTGGGAGGCACAAGATGCCGTAGAAACCGTTCGAGATGGGGCAGCAGTCCAGATTTCCTTTAGAAACAATGTGACCATGTGCCATATTCCTCAGGTTTCTCTCTGTTGTCGCTGGCAAGCAGTCAGCAGAGCCGTCCTGGGTTGCTGGCAGTGAGGGAAAGGGACACCGAGCCCTGCAAGGGGATAGGGGATGGGGCTCTTGATGCTCCTGGGGAGGAGGAGACCGAGCCGTGGGGAGCAGGGAGAGGCTGTGCTCACCCTCGTGCCTGACCCTGCCTACAAAGGATGATTCACCTCTCCTTACGGAGCTGCACGCCAAGGTATTCTTACGATCTACTTGCTGTTGCTTATTGCTGTACCTTTGGTATGTACCTCTGTTTATGATTCCTCTTTATGTATGGATATCAATGCGCAAAGAGCTTTGTCAAATGTGTATGAATTGCCTGATGATTTCTTTCCTACGATTGAGGATTTAATTCGTGATACTAAAGATGCTTTAGAACCGTTTATTAAAGAGAGAAATTAGAATTAGAATTAGAAAGCGGAGGCACCGCTTTCCCCCATGGAGTTTTCCCTCTGCAGGGATTGTCCATCCCATGCTGCACAGCAGGAGCCGCCGGCGCTGCCAGCTGGTGCCCAGGACGGAGCCCTCCCCGTGGGCTGCCACCTCACAGCATCCCCCGGAGCATCTGGCACTGATCCTGCGCTGCCATCGGGGCCTCTTCCAGCAGGGAAGCTCCTCTGTTCTGATCCAACCATGCATAGTAAATCAACTGCTGGAAAAGAAAGAGCCAAGCTGCTTTTTTGGCCCGGGATGTGCTGAGAGTGGTCGTTAAACCTTTCTGGAGTCCCAGAAGGAAAAGGAGCCGCATCCAGGCTTGTACCAGGACACGGTCCTCGGGAGCAGGAGGTGGAGGAGAGTCACGACTGGCAAAAATTTGATGAAAAATGTATAGTACAGAATTGTAGTTCTCTTCTGTGTTTGAACTGCCTCGAGAAACCCACGTGCCTTTCTGCAGCTGGTGCCTCTGCTGATGCACAGAAAAAAATAGCAGGGAGAAGATTAAAATTGAACTGGCTTGGAGTCTGTGTAATCAAGGAAAATATCTCAGTGATTTGCTATTATAATTTTCAATAACAAACTGCAGGGCTCCTGCTGCACTAATAATAACGGGTTGAATGAGGTGGGGAAAGAACCTGCCATGGGGTGTTTGTGTGTGTGTGCTTGTGGGAAGCACTTAAAATATTCCCCATCTCCTAATTTTGAAGAGGTATTTTTAGTGAGTATTTCAAAGAGCTTTACATAAACACATCTGCTGGAGTTTTTGCTGGGAAAAGTCTTTACAACACTCTTTTCTGTCCCCTCCCTCTTGGGGGACAATAGTCTGACCATTTTCTTTTTCAGTCAGATGAGCAAAGCCAGAGAGCAAGAGAGAAAATCACAGGCTCATTTTGCCAGTGCCAAAAGACTTCTCAGCCCAAAGGGTGGATTTTAGAAACACTTTGAGCAGCTCTCACTAGAGCCCAGGGCAGAAGCTCACGTGATATGGCTGTGGCATAGAGTGCAGGGATGTGCAGGATGGCGAGTGGGGATCCTGACCTACCACTGCCCTCTCCTGCACAGCCAAAACCTCCAGGTGAGGAAAGGAGAGGAAGGATGGGGTATTCCATCACCTGTCTGTGCACTTTTTGCATGTTACTCAGGAGAAGTGGCGAGAACATCCCTGGTGCAAGTGGCTGCAGGCACAGGAGTTTCCCCAGCCTCCCCTCAGGACACCTGTGTCCTCATGTTCCCAATTCCAGGCAAGATATCCATCCTTCATCATTTAATGCCAGTGAAACATTCACAGCTTTTAAGCTCACCAGAGGTGTTTTAACCTTTTTTGTTTGGGGGCTCCAGTTGGCTGAAGCTGCTCCTGCCTTTTCAATGGGGGGTGTAGACATGATGGGAACATGAAGCCAGCCAGGGCTGAAGCAGGGAAGGTAGTAAAGTTTTTGTATTAGCTATCCCAAATCCTCTGACCTTGTAAATGCTGTCTGTGCAGGTCTGCCAAGTGCAGTGAGTGCCCAGGGCCTCTGAAATGCTTGTGCATCCAGCACCCAACTCAGCTGCATGTGCAAAGGAAAATAAAGGATAAAAAACCCCAAAAAACACTTGGTGAGCATGATTCAAACCCAGTTTGCTTACACTGCTGCTTGCAGGGCAGATGGGAAGGGCACGGGGGTTGCACAAGGCCACCAAGGCTGGAACTGCTGGGGCCCATCCTGTGGAGGTGAGGGACAATGTGGCTGAGTGGGGAGCTGGTTTGGTGCCAGGGTCCAGCAGCTGAAAGGGCACTACAAAGACAATTTTCCTGCTTTTGTCTCCTCTTGAGATGAGTTACTGCGGGGAAAAGGCTGATTGATGAAAGCTTTGTGGCAGGAGACTGCTGCGGGCCTGGGGCAGCTGGGCTAGGACACGGGAGCCTGTGGGCAGGGGAGGGCAGTGCCTGGTCCCAGCAGCCCCGGGATGGCAGCACACGGGGAATGTCAAGGGCACAACAAACCCGCACTGACTGCTGTGACTGCGCGGCCATCGGGGACGGGTGTCACTGGGCTCAGCTCCCGGAGCAGCGTTCGTCACCAAGTGCCACATTTCATGGCCTGATGAGATGGCATTTGGCCATGGCATGGAGCATGGCAGCCCAGGATGGAATGATGGACATGATTTGGGAGTTTGCTCCCTAAGGCAGCAAGTGCCTTGTGTCTTTGTCCCGTCCTCTGTGGACAGTGCCGGGATCTGTCTGTGGGCAGCAAGGGCAGTGCTTAACTGGTCTCCATGGTATCCCCAAAAACTGGGGGTGACATCCCTTCCCCAGGGAAGGGAGGCAGAATGGGTTGGCCTCAGGGATTCTGCAGGGCACTGCCAGCAGCAAAGAACAACCCATCCGTTCTCCTCCATGTGGCCATAGTGGTTTATGGTGGTTTAACCCCCCTTCAAATAAGGAATATTTGGGTTCCTTCCCACCAGTGACTTTGGTATTAGGGTAGGCAATAGATCACGTCCCTCTTCTGCCAACATGTTCTATTAAAGAAGGAATACATGTGAGAGCCCAAATCTGACACCACAATGCTGAGGTGGGCAAGCTGGGCTGTGAGAAGCTTGTGGAGAGTTGAGGGCCCTGTGTGCTTGCTGCTTTTCTTCCAGCCACTGCAGCACTGGCAAAAAAAGCCATGAGCCGAAAAAACCCATCCTGGACCAGAGACTGCTGGGATGGGAAGGGACAGGATGAGCCAGCTGTGGTGGATGGTTGCACAGGACATGTTCTGCACTGAGCTGGTGGCAGGTAGCCCGCAGGTAGCCCACAGGTGCCTTACTGTGGGGGTCTCCCATCAGGAGCAGCTGTGCTGCTTCTGGACGGGTCTGATGGATAGGCGGGATTTCTGCATGGGAGAAAGAAAGGAAAAAAAATGAGTGCAAGTGATCGAATTGCCAAGTGGAAATGGAGAAACTTGCGCAGCAGGTGGGATGGGTGGGCAGCTGCCTTGTCCTGGTCCGACTGCCTGTGGCCAGGAGTGCATCCTTAGGGACAAACATGCAACCAGTACATTGGTGAAAAACGCTGTGGTCCTCACTAGGAGTGCTGGAGCAGTGTTGCTGCCCAGCAGGGCATCCTTCCTGCCTTCTCTTCTTCCTGCCTCCTCTGGCACATCCCCTGAGCTGCATGAGTCCCGTGCTTCCAGCAGCATCCTGCTGAGCATCCTTGCTGATCTCTCTGGGCCAGCTCCAGCAAAAACACCCATAGAGGCTTTTTCTTTCCTGCTGCAGGCACAAGCAGCAGGGAAGGTGTGATAATCCCTCCTTTGAGGCCACAGAGATCATTCACACCAAACTGCATCACTTTTATATCAGTCATGAAAGACACAAAAGACAATAAGAAAAGAAAATGTTTTATATATGTGTGTATGTATATATATATATATATATATATATATACACATTTTTTTTTTCAATCAATGTCTATGGAGCTCCATGCCAGCGGATTACCAGCCAGTGTAAAGCGTTAGTGACTCTCAGCATCCATCAGAGGATAACATTTGGTTGAATGGAAGCCAGCCTTTGATGGAATTGGAGAATAATTATTTCCATCAATAATTACTTCCAAGCCCAGAAGAAATGGTTCCTGGCACGTTGCAGGACAGGAGTCCTTGATTGCCTCGAGGCCAATATGTTTTAATCCCAGGACCTGGAAATCCCATTAGTGGGAGCAGAGGCTGGGTGACAAGGATGTCACTTGCCGTGCCCAGGTCCTGGCAGCAGTGCTCCAGCCTACTGCCAGCCTGGGGACGAACCCTCCTGCCTCCGCTGCTGGAGTGCATCCAGCTCAGACTTTGCACAGGTCATTAATTTAGGGACATTTTTAATGGATCCTAGTGATTGAGTCTCAGAAGGCTGTTCTTAAAAGGGGTTTGGGAAAGGCCACAAGCCAATTAGCTGGGACACAGAAAATTATTAATCAAGCTTCCTGGATGGTTAAAAATAGTGGATATGTTGGGAAGTGACTGAGGGATTTATTACAAACAGGCTTTTTAAAGCAAGGGGGACTATTCACCTCCTGCATGTTCTGGGCCAGAAATACTTCACCCACTTCCCCCCGCCCCGCCCCAATCCCTGTCCCTTGTATTTGGCTATGCATATCCTGAAATATTTAGGCATTACAAAATGGGCTCCAAGGAGGAGCTGGGTATTAAAGAAAGTGGATGCTTGTTGAGAGAGGAAACACATGTGGAAAGAGAGGGGTGACCCTTCTGCAGGTGCTCCTGTGCCAACTCCAACCTCAAGAAGTGTTATTCATGGCTGAGGCAGGCAGTAGGGTGTTCCCTGGGGCATGCAAGGTTCTGGCCATGCCTAACTGGGGCTTTTTTAATATCACATCGCTCTTTAACCACCCTCTTGCCCCCATTTAACCCCCAGATGTGCAGCACACTCCTGGCCCTGGCCCCTTGTTCCTATATCCACAGCCCATGTGTGATGGCCTTCGCTGTGGCTGCAGGGCTGGCAGGGGGACATCCCAGCCTCCTCCTGCTCTGGTGGGATCCACATGGCCTGGGGGCTTCAGAGTATTGCTTTCCAAAGAGAGGAGGTAGGTCTGGTGGCAGACACAGCCACGGGACTTTGCAGACCTGACCCTAAACTGGCATGCATAGCCCAAACCTGGGATTGGCTTTAAAATGGTAATAGGAAGAAAGAGGGACACTTTTGTGCCAGCTGAGCCCAACCTACCCTGGGTATCACCCCACAGCCAGGTTGGGCCTGGACATGCCCATGCTTGCTTTATCTATTCTATAATGCTCTGGATGACACCTAACCCCAGCATTTTTAGCACCCCTGCTGGGTACGGTTTATGGCTTTTCATTAATCTTTTCATTCTTTGAAATAAACATCTGCAGGGGCTGGAAACCTATTTACTTTCCTCCCAAGTGTCTGCACGCAGACATGTTTGGATTTGTTTTCTCCATTTGGCTTCTTTTCTCTATTTGAGCTTGCACAAGCCCCAGTGTTTTGCAGAAACCACTCACTCCAGGCTTTGCCTGCCTTTGCTCTGCTCCCTAGGCTCTTGCAGGCACTAACCTGGCCCAGATGATTCCCCTTAGCTCTGCTGGGTTGTCCCAGGTTCTCAAGGTTGAACTGTCAGCAGGACCACCTGTGTTCACTAGCCCAGCACCTTATTTGTAGGAGTGGGGAAGTTTGCTTCCAGTCTAGGGATGAGGATGTGTGGCAAGGTGTTATCAAGGCAATAGCAGGTTTGGAAAATTATATTTGAAATGCAAAAGGGTTTTTTTTCTATCTGAGTGCAAAATGTGTGCTATCTCTGCAAAGCTGGTGATCTAAACCCCACAATGGAGGAGAAGATGTCCTGACTGGCTCCTGTTTTCACTTCCCATTGAATTGGATCTGGCCCTGTGCTGTCCAGCTGCTCCTTGGCTGCATGATGCTCTTGGCATCTCTGCCTGAACAATGAGCACAGCATGCCTGGGCTGGGGTGCAGCTCGGCTTGGAAACAGGGCATTCCAGAGCCTTGTAGGAGCATTTCCCACTGCAGGGCTGAGCACTGAGAGCAACCTGCATCTCTCCTTCACAGCAGCACCAGTCCTATCTGCAAAAACGAAAGGAGATTCCCCAGGACATGGGGAATGACCCCAGCTGAAGGGATGGCTCCTGATGAGTCTTTCTCTCCTCTTGCCCCGGCAGTGGGACGCTCAGCTGCCTGCCGTACCCTGCAGAGGACAGACGTCCTGAGAAGCTGAGCAGCTGCGTGGTCAGGGAGCCCTCCAGCACCAATGGCTGTGTGAAGGGGAGGGAGAGACGAGACCATGCCCACCGCAGGTCACGCAGGTAGGAGCCAGGGCCGTGAGCAGAGCCACCCTGGAACACAGGGGTGGCAGGGGAGGTGTCTGTAGCTGTTTACTCAGCCCCTCTGGGGTCTGTGAGAGCTGGGGGTGGCTTAAATGGCTCAGTGTGTGCACAGAAAATGTATGCAATTGTATGAAATCCCTCTGTGTGTTCGAAGGGACACACCTGCAGCTCATTTCTACTCCAGGGCTTGCTCTTACAGCTTCCTTCAGAGTCTTCCAAGACCTGCCAGCACTCCTTTGCACTACCAGGTCTGCTGGGAATCGCCCTCAGCAATTCTCTTCTCCCCATGCTTAGATCAGCTCAGCAGCATTGCCTTCATTAGGACACAGCCTCGTTATCAGCTTGTCTTTAGTCCCTGACCACTTGAGAGGGGAAAAATGAATGGAACGTTGTAAATTAAGCAGCTGGGGTCTCTGAGCCCTGCCTGCTCAACTGTCTCTGGGATTAAAGCCTCTCTGTTTGGTTAAAGATGCTGGAAAGGAAGAGCAAGAAAGCACATTTCATATCTTCAGATTTCAGGCCAACCGGAACAATAATCTAAAGCACATTTTTAATTAGACTTTGATTATAATCGTAGAGGAACAACTGAAGTCAGATCAGCACAGGGAAGAAAGCTGCCACATCAAAGACAAAAGACTTTATCTGGGGAGAGGGAGAAGGGCTCTGCAGAAACAGCCTGTGGCTGCATGGTCACATGTTCCTCCCTGCACTCCCTTGGCTGTGGCAATGTCCAGCAGTATCCCTGGGTGTCTTTGGGCAGGTGTCTGAGCTTAGAGACAATGAGGCATCCTGGAAAATGCATGACCTCTGTCTGCATTGAGGTAGAAGGCCCACTGAGCCCAAGGTGTGCCACATCCTCTAATGGTGCTGGTGCTGGTCCGTGAAATCCTTGGGAGGAGGAAGTGAGGAGGAGTATGTGGGCTCTCCATGGGGTCGTGCTGTGGTTGAACAGTGGATTTACTGCACCAGAAGCACTCATTATCCACAGCTCACAGCTGAAGCATTAGCTTGCAGTTCCGTTCTGCAGAGCTTTAATTTTTTTTCCCAAAGTGTATTAAAAGCGCTAAGCAATTGAGTTTTTATGATAGTGTAATTTCAGTGGTAATTCAAGCCCTGGATGATCAAGTGTTGAGGGGTGGTGGAGTCTGAGTGTCCCCCCCAAAGTGTCATTTGCTCTGCATTAGGACTTTTATTAGCAATAATGTTTGTTCTTGATGCAGAAAACGGCTCAATTTTTGGCCTCTTTCCGTACTGAACATCTCACAGCATTCCCCAGCCATGGGGCTGCTTCCACCCATCCCTTGCTCCTGGCTTTTCCCATTGGCAGGATGAGAAGTCGGGAAACTGAGACACAAACCCAGCACCCTCAGTGGGTTTTCAGAGGCCCTGGGAGCTTGCTGTGCCCCCACAAACCTTGGTTCTGAATCCATCTGGGGATTCAGAGAGATCTGTGCATCTGTTTGGAGATCCACATGGCTAACGGGCTGATTTAGGGATGCCACCAGCTGCCTCTGTCTTTACAAGCATTTGCTTTAGTTAATTAGTAGCAATGGAGTATCTGTCAATTTTTTCAGTCCAATGCTCTGAATTAATTAGCCACAGTATTTACTTTTCATTGAAACATAACACGATTCAGCATCATATGTTTAAAGAAGAAATTAATTTGCAGAAGGGTTTATTTTCAAAGTTTAACAACTGTATAAGAGATGCATATCTCCTTCAGTTACCATAGTGCCTCAATAAATATATATATATTTCTAATCAATTGCTACTTAACACATGTCAAGTCTTTATTATAGTTAGATGCATCTGGTTGCAATAATTACTGTATGCAAATTAAATGCCAATTAATTATTTAAAGCATATTTACAAAGAGCAACAAAACCTATAAATCTGTTTCTGAGTCATTAACCTCAACAAACATGTTTTAAATAATCAGCATTGCTGTGGTGTAGCTGTCTTGTTGTATCTCTATTAGACACTTCATTTAAACTGTGACTAAATAATTTGTTAGAGGATAATGAGGCAACACCCACACCCTTGGTCCACCATGAACACTGATCTTGCTGCCCCATGTCCCTGACCACCCTGAGGTGGGGATGGCAGAGTCCCATGTGAGCCAATTTAGGGTTTATTTTTATTATTTTTAATGTTTATTGGGTCTTTTTCCCCATTCTCAGCCCGTCATGTGATGGGGAGCGGCCACTGCCAGCTCGGGGGAAGAAGAAGAAAAAGAAGTCTGGCCGCAAGAAACGAAGGAGGTGAGGGAGCCATGGTGGCGTGAGGGGACAGGCAGGGCAGCCCTTGGCTGGGTATAGGGAAGAGGGTCAGTGAAGGAGGTGTGGGTGGCCATAGTGGCATGAGGGGTGTGAGGGGACAGGCAGGCCAGCCCTTGGCTGGGCATGAGGGAAGAGGATCAGTGAAGGATGTGAGGGTGGCTGTGGTGGTGTGTGGGGCAGGAGAGGATGGCAGCCCTCAGCTAAGTGTGAAGGAAAAGGGTCTGTGTAAGATGGAGGTGTGAGGGCCTGGGGGTTTCACAGCCCAGGGAGGTGCTGCCATCTTCTCGCCCTCCCCTCAGGGCAGCAGAGCTGGGTTGAGGCTCATCCCTGGGTTCATCCCTGGGCTCATCCTGCTCTGACCAGGAGCCCCCAGCCACTCTCTGCCCTGGAGATGCCGCTGGTGGTGGGGCGAGTGTTGGGGTGGCTGGGACAGCTGTAAGCAGCCCTGCGGTCCCTAATGCCCCTCCGCCCCCTCAGGTCTCCCTCCTACAGCCCTTCACCTGTGAAGAAGAAGAAGAAGAAAAGCTCCAAGAAGCGAAAAAGAAACAGGTATTTTTCCCTTGAAAATATAATTCCCCACTGGTAGCGGCTGTTGGGGGTTTTGAGAAGGGGTGGAAGGCACTGCTGCCTCGGGCAGCTGTTGGTCCCAGTGGGCAGAGAGGTATCTGCAGGCTCTGTGAGCACTGGGCTACCAAGGAGAGGCATAGCCAGAGTCCCTCTGGGCTAGGAGGGCATGAAATGGGGTGTCCAACCAGTGCAAACAGAGAAACGTGCTGTCAGGGTGTGGGGCCACAGAAATGGACAAGCCAAATCACTGTGAGGTCTATGGAGCCTCAGCCTGCTGTCCTTGCTGTCCTGTTCACATGTCTCCATCCTCTGGAATGCCAATGGGATCAGTGCTTAGGGCTTGTGCTGGTCCCTGTCCCTTCCTCCCCATCCTGCAGAGAGTGTCAGGATCAGGAAAGGCTCAGACCAACTCCCCACATCCACATCCCAGTCTCCTCTCCCAGCCCCAGTGACTGTTTCCACCTTTCCCTTCTGCAGTCCATTTTTAATTCAAAGAGCATGATTAAATTTTAAAATTGCAAATATTTCACTGTTTTCTCTCAGCTGTTAAACCAATATTTGAAGAAAACAGTGGATTCCATCTCCCTAAGAAGGTTCATGTATTTATAATATATTGAACCAAAGAGAGAAGCTACCAAAAGTGGATAATAGGGTGAAAAGTTGAGCTTGAATCTCTAAAGAAGAGCAAGGGAGAAGGAGAGACAAGGATATAGGAACTCCTTTAAAACACTTTCTTCCCAAGGAGGGATTCTTATGCTCTTTCGTGGATGCCATCTCCTGATGGAAGTCCTGGGTCAGAGACTCCTTGGCTTTGAACATTTGGTAGCCATTTATGCCCTGCAAGCCAAGGATAAGCTGGAGCTGGTCCCGTAAGACATCATGATATGAACCATTCAAGATTAGTGACCAATGGAGGTTGTTTCCAGACACCTGCTAGCATTTCAACTACAGACTCCAAGTGACTTTGCCGGAGGCAATCTCACAGCCCCTCCAGGCAGGACTTCAGGCTGTGTCCTCTGCAGGATGTTGTGCTCTGAGATGAGAGACAGTGGGGTATGCAGTGCACTGGGGCCAGGTTTCGCTGCAAGGATGTGTCCTCCATGCGCCCAGGGTGTTCTGTATGAGAGAAGTGTCTCATGTTTCATCCCAGGGGTGCTCCAGAAGGCAAGACAGGCGCATGATGCTGGTTTGGCTGTGAGACTGCTCTGGAGTTACACAGAGAGGGTTTTTCCCTCAACTGCTCTTTGGGCCTTCAAACAGCAAACCAGGGAATGGACTCATCTCTACATGCAGTGCAAAACTGGAGGCAGTAGCAGAGAAAAAGGACCCACCAGAGATAGGGGATGTATCTGATTTCTCTAAAGACTTGTTATCCTGAGGACCATATTCTCAGTTTCTTGTAGAGTGTGCTGGTCCCTTGTGCCACACCAGCATTTCTCAGCTGCTCCCTTGTCAGCTGGCTAAAGGAGAGCTTTCTCCATTCTGCCCAGGTGATGCATGAGGTCTTCTCTCAGTGCTCAGTCTGAGCCTAAACACATTGTCTTGGATTCAAATTTCCAATTTAGTGAGACCCTGTATTCAATGTACATATTTGTGTCTTGCAGGTTATCATCAAAGAAGAGGAGGCACAGGTAAGAGTTGAGCAAGCGTGGGTGGTCCCTTAGAAATAAGAGTTTAATGGTCTCTTCAAGGTTGATGTTCACTGAGTGGGGGCAGAAGACATTTCTGCTGTGTTTCCTTGTTGAATCCCCTTGGGTCCCCCCATTCCATGTGGGTCTGGTGATTCTGACTCAGTAACTCCCCAGATGTGGACTGGAAGAACTCTCCTGATTGCAGTATGTGTGTATACATTATCAAGAAGTACTCATTTTCTCTATGGAAAAAGGCAAAGTCGCCAAGTTGGCTGATCCCTTTGAGGGTTTTGGCCAAGTCTGTGAAGCATATTTGTCAGCAGGCACTCAGACCCCCTGTGCTGTGGCAGTCATGAATCCCTTTCATTTTTACTGCATGCTCTTGGGTAACCAAGCTGTAACATTGACGTGTGATTGTGCAGCTTTTTATCAGAACAGAAATATCCGAATTAATTAGCCATTTCTTATTTAGTTCTTCAAGCCCCAAAAGTAAGAGAAAGGAAGAAAGAAAACACAAAAAACAGTAAGTAGTGATTCATGGAGTTCCCTGCCCTGCCTGCACAATGTGGGGCTAGGAAGTGCTTGATGTGGTGGGGCCCCTGGAGCTAAGACCTGCTACACAGCCCTAAACAATTCTCAGGATTATTTTGAAGCTAAAACCAGCAATTCTGGTTTTGCTGGAATGGAAAAGGGTTTGTAGAGGCTGGAGATCTTTCCTCTCCCTTTCTTTTGTGACACCTCTTTCTGTACTTCGTGTATCTTGCAATGATGTGCAGAGCCTTTACCATCCAGTCCAGAGAGAAGGCTCCAGCTTTTCTGGTGGGGGCAGCATGAGAGGCTGAATTCTGACCTGCCAGAAGGGCAGGCTGGCACATTCTTACTGGGAAGGGCCTCAGCAACTCCTGGTTTGCTGCTCTAGGAGGTTGCATTAGGACCTACTCATGAGATACAGTACAGCCGAGTATCTGAATGGGGTCAAGGGGAAGAGAAGGGATTGTTTGGAGGGGATGGAGTTTGCAAAAATCTGGTGTCGAGGTTCCCATCAGCCCTGGAGTCTTAGCAGAGCACAATCCTTGTCCTGTGGGGCACATAATAAAGGGGCATGGTAAAAAATGGTGTTCCTCAGGACTGGAAGGAAGGGCTGTAAGCCACCTCTGTTTTTCCCTCTGTTCTCTGTCTTCTGGGAACTGCAGCTTGTGGCATCTCACCTGCTTTCAGAGCAAGGAAACAGTCCTGGGGATGAACCTTGGGCACTGATCCCCTGGTCAGCTTTGCTGGGACTTGGGATACTGCCTGCACAGGCCATCTCTATGTCATGCAGAAAGCCAGTCTCCTTTTCTCTAAAATTTCTGCACATGGAGAGGCACAGTTTCAGCTCAGTTTCCCCTCAAACTGGGTTGCCCTCCACCTAGAAACCTCAGTGGTAAAAGAGAGGCTTCCTAGCTTATCTGTAAAAGGAGGCATCCCCCCAGCCTAACATAGCAGTACCCTAACAGTGCAGTTAAATCTAAGATCCATGTCCTGCTCGTGTGCCATGACCTCAGAGAACTACAGCTGCTGGAATTGCTCTTTGGGGATAAACCAGCCAAGGCGTTTTAGCCTCATCTTTCTGCTGGCAAATCAGAGCTGAGCCACTCCCAATTTCTGCAAACCTTTTGCTCCCAGGCGTGTATCAGATGGATCCCATGAGGATTTTTGTATAATCACACTGCTTTGACTTATCTTTGCATCAAGCAACTGGTTATCTAAATCACACAGGACCAGTTTTCCCTTCTTCAGGAAGGGAAAACAAACTGGAGGGACTGGTGCAGGGTGAAGAGCAAACATGGGGATTTTCACACAAATCCACCATATGAGTGAAAGACGTTCAGTGTTGCTGATTTCAGCTGTATGGAAATAAGAAAGGAGGATCCCAAAATGTGAAGTTTTAAAAAATATAATTCTCGGGTGTGAAAAGCATCAAAGAAAACAGCCAAGCAGAGTTGAAGGAATTGCCCTGGAGGTTGCCCTTTTGTCTTAAAGGAGATGCTGTTCTCAAGCAATTATTTGCTGGGTTTTTACACCAGCAAGTTGCTAAATGCTGTCCAAGCAGGTTGTATTTGTGCTGTCAGTGACTGTGTAGTGTGGCTGTGAAGCCAGGCTGTTCCAACCAGCTCACCCACAATTAACTTTGCCTGCTGGCACAGCCATGCCAGCCTGAGCAGATGGAAATGCTGACAGATCTAAAATAACTGCTGTGGTGGACAAAGATGGGAGGGAAGGGGCACAGAAGGTGGCAGCTAGCCTGCCACCCATGTCACCCTGCTCTCTGCATCTAGGACTTTAGCTGTTGGCATGGGCAACAACAGCCCTTAAGTAACAGGGCCAGGTAATCCATGAGAAACAGGCTGGTGGTGCAAAGGGAAGTGTAGCAGGGCACTGGACCTCTGTCCTCTACACAGAGTTTGCTGGGGACTGTCCTCAGGCACCGTCAGAAAAGGCAGCACTGGTGACTGGGCACCTGTTAGAAGCCAGGAAAATGGTCCTGCTTCTCAAGCAGGAAGCGTGCACGAGGCAGGCTGTACTAAGGGAAGCTGTACTTTGTGTAGCAAACATGAGAGCCGCCCGCAGGATTGGCTAAATGCTCCCTCCTGGAGAGCGTGGGGAAGACTGGCTGCTACTGAGTGTACTGTATCACTTGGAGTTTGTCCTTCCGTACTTGCTCTCTAACAAGTAGCCAACACTACGGAGAGGGCTGGAGGTTTGTGATGGGTTGCCCGGAGAGACGGTGCCCCCCCAAGGTTCAGCAACAGGAAGGTCTTGGGCAGTTGCCTGGCTGTTATACGGTAGGCTGCAGGATGAAAGGCAAGCACATGGCTCTTTAAAGTCTTGAAAGGATTAGTGCTGCCTGCTGCACTCCTACACGCTTGTCTGCAAATCTTCCCCCAGCAGGCTACTAGAGCCAATCTAATAGCTTGTGTGTAAAATGCTAGCAGAGATCTCGGGAAGATGTCACTGCACTGATGAAGGGACAGAGAATTTCTCATGCCTTGATGTTCTGTGCAGTGTTTCATACACCAATCTCTTCGGTTTAAAATGCATACCTCCCTTCTAATTTGAACATTATCGACTTCAGCCTCCAGCTGCTGGCTCTTGAATCCCCCCACCTGCTAACCTAATGCTGGTTTTCCTTTCTGCTTCTTAAAGCTCTCGTGGGCGCACCCGGAAATCCCATCGGCATCGCCGCTGCCACTCTTGCTCAGAGAGCTCCGACTCCCACTCCCCCAGCTGCCGGAGCAGGTAACGTCACCACTCTCGAGCTCAGTGTCCTCAACACTTCCTGGAGGGCTCAAGGATGTAGCTGCCACAGCCTGTGTGACCCACAGGCTCTCTGTGCACAGCCACTTCCCATTCTGGTAGCAATAATGTCACACGCTGGGGGTTGAGCTGTTTGTGGTCTCAGCCATGGAAGGGTTTTGCCTCAAGAAGCAGTGGCTGCAGCTTTTTGGTCTGACAGTCACTTCTAATCCCCATTGCTCATGATAAGCCCATGACAGCTGATTGCAGTCTAGTGTCCCTTCCCCAGCCCAAGGGCTTTGTACTGCTGATGTCCCAGGAAACCCTTAAACGTGGTCTTAGTAATGGAAATATATTTGCCCGTGGCAATCTATAGCCATTGTCTTTGACCTGATTAAAATCTCTCCTCTGGATGACAGATGCATCCTGGGGCCGGCTAAGTGGCTGCTGGTGCTAGACCCGGCATTGCTGCAATAGCAAGCGATTTATACACATAATGAGTTCATGCTTCATGTTCTCTGAAAGCACTTGAACAATCCACCCCCACTCTCCTACTTCACTCCTTCTAAGTACTGGGAATTTTCTTATGAAAAGCTGAGGATCAGTGCGGGGAGGAATGCAATCAGTAATTGGAGGGGTGCTCATGCAAGAGCAGAGTGTGTTTTCTCTTGGAGGTGTATCACCGTAGGAACATTCTAAGGTGCATGAAGGTAATGGTTTGCCTTGAGCCACCATAAAATCATGCATTGGAGCTGAAATTTGAGGTTAAGGTCCAAAGCCTGCATGCAAAATCATTATTTTTCTTTTAAAGTAGAAAAGCAAAACATCCCTTTTCTCTCCATCATGACTCCACAGAACAATCATGTGGAAGAACATTCTCCCATATGCAGTGTCCTAGCACAGAGCTGCCAAGGGTTTGGATGGAGCTGGTAACAGGCACTACTGCAATACTAAGGAATAACATTTTGACTGTTCCTGTCTCCTGGAGGCACAGAGCGAGGTCTCGGGAGGAAGGGCATAAAACACGGCGAAGACACTCCTGGCACCACTCAAAGATCACGGCAAAGAGAAGCTCCTCTGCAGAAGTTCAGGCCAGTCAAAAAGCCAGCCAAACCCTCCCACTCTACAGCTTCCTGGCTTCTAAGGAAGTAGTAAGTATTACACACTGTCCTTCTTTGCTTGAACTAGCCAGAGGAATCTGGGCAAGAACTCTGATATGAAATTTTTATAACTCAGTTATAGTGATGTTAGACAAACTTGGTTAAACTGTATTATTAATTCATGGTGCTGTTTTCCAATGTATGTAAAGTCATTTCTTCCTTCAGTACTTTCACACTAAGGGTGGGGCTGGAGAGGGGAAAAACTTGCAAAGTCTTTAGCCTATGAATAATGAATTGAGGACATTTAACCAAAAAGTGGCCTCCAGCAACGATATTTTAAAGGGGAGTTTGTTATGCAGTTTCTGCTCAGCTGGATGTGAACTTAATTCACTGGTCTTTACACCCAAAAGTTTAGTTCTTCAGGCTGAAAGAGAGTATCAAACATATACAAAAGGAACATTTGCATTTAATGAGCTGGTGATTATTGGCATGGGATGTTTTCTGACTATCAGGATCCTTCTAGGATCACTGTTGCTCTGGACTGACAAGCCCAGGGGCCAAATTTGGAGCTTATGAGCAGCCCTCATTGATGCTAGTGGGAGCTGCATGTGCAGCTCAGGGTAAAATCAGGCTCAGTGTCTTGGGATGTTTTTCCATATACATGGAAAGAGATGATATAGTACATGAATTGAGGGAGCAAGAGATGGAGATAAATATTAGAGATTATATCAGTCTTCCTTTTCTGTGGCATATTTCCCTTTTGTTCCTGGCAGCAGCAAAGCAGAGGTGTGATGCCCTGACGGTGGTGTTAGTATCAGATAGGCACTCTAGAGAGATAAATTGCTACATGGGACTGGAGGTAGTGCAGAATCTGATACTCACACATGTGGATGTGTAATGCTAGAGGTGTTTTGAGTACAAAGTCCTCCAAGGCCCAAAGTTGTTTTCTTCTTCAGGCCCAGTCATCAGTTGGAAATAGCTCAGCTGCACGCAGGAGCTACATCAGATAGGAGAGAGATGATGCCAGCAAGAGGAGAGACTACCCACTCACCCACACAGACAGCATGCCGATCAAAATACCCAGGGATTGTACATGGGTACAGACAGGCACAAGCTGTCTCTCAACTTTATAGATATGCATATTTGCTCTCGTTATAGAGTGTGTGGGGCCATATGAGTCAGTGCTTGTAAAGCCTTATAAGGCAGCGTGGAGAGCAGAACCTCACACCACACGCTGATGTGTGCACGCACACACAAAGGAAGAAAAACAAGGTATGAAGCTTACTGTCATGAGCTGGGGGTGTTGCTGAGTTCAGAGCTCCTCCCCCAAAAAAACAACCAGCAAAAGACTGCATCATGTCACCAGGGTGTTGTTTGGTTCAAGTGGCATATTTTTCATAAATGCTTTTGAGTCTAAGCCTAGTTTTTAATTAGCGCTAGGTTTCCTCTCTTGCAAGCCAAGCTCCTGAAGCCCTGTGAGGCCAACTGCCAGCTGTTCTGTTTCCTGAGAAAGAGTAAACTCTAATTTAAAATTTTAAAAGCTTTAAAATGAGCTAAACTAAAGCATCCTGCACTCCCTTTTCCATTTGCTTCAATCGCGGTAAATGAGTCCACAAGCTGCAGGGAAGGGAAGACAAGAGCTTGACAGTTGCAGATGCAGGGCAAAGTAAAAGCCATCAGGATATTCCTGTGTTCTTCTAGTAAGGGTTAATAACTTAGGCAAATATTTTAATGACTAAAAGGCATAATGACTGTTGAAACCCACTACTGTCCTGTCCCCAAAAGAAGTACATTCTCTTGGGACATCATTCAAGAGCACATTTAAGCGCTTGTTCAAATTGAAGCCCTGGTTAAGAGCTGCCCCTGAAATTTTGCTGAGTAAGGTCATTAAATATCATGTACTCAAAAATGGCAAGGGAAAAATGGAATGGGAACCTTTAGTCTCATTTATTAATGACTATACAGAACCCTTTGATGCCTTTTCTTTTCATGAGTTAAATGGTTGCTCTATGAATAAGCTTAGTTCTGTCAGACTTTGAGAGCAGCCTGAAATGAAAGTGGGCTGGCTCTTGCAGAATATGTTGGTCATGTATTAAAAAAGAAAAAAAGCTGGAAAAGATTTTGTGAAAAAAAATCAGAATTAGGATTCAAAAAATGCCATGTTTCAGTCCTTTATGAGAGTTGGTATGTTACACTCCCTATCCTTCCATCTGGCCTGGGTTTCTAAACTGTCCTTACCTGAGGGGATGCACTCATATCTCCAAAGAAAAGGGATTGTCCAAGGAGGATCAAGGAAAAATACACAGAGTTACAGGGAAAAATTTAGAGAGACAATACACAAACTCCCATGAGATAATGCTAAAGCACTTCCAAGACAAAGGGTTTGCGTTTCAAGATGTTTTTTATTCTACACTGTTTTTCTTCTGAAAATTTGAAGTGCTTTGTGGTAAATTCTGCTATCCTCCCCACCCTATTTGTCTTCATTCCTTTGTAATGAAACAGCCACGATTTCTAACTAGGTCTACCTGGAACTGCTGAGGGATAAAACACACAAAACAATGCCCTGCCTATGCATCTACCTTGTTTCTTCTTCCTCTCCTTATGCAAAAGCTGATGCACCCATGCATGCATGAACACATGCAGGAACACCTCAAAGTTCCCTGCTACTTTTCTTTTTGACAGTGAATTTCCAAGCTTCTCCCTCTCATTCTCCTTTAATCCTGTGCAGCTGCAACAGCCACCTATGGAGAGCAGGACAGTGGGCCTGTGCCTCAGCAGGCAGAGAGAAGCTGTGGGTAATGTGCAGCGTTTATTTCTGTACAGAATACCCCTGCCCAGCTGCAGACACTATTCCACATGACACAGATGGATGACTGTGCCACTGTGCTTTCCTTTAGTAGTTCAATATAAATACCTGCAGGGCACAGATCTAATTGCCTTTGTTGTTCCTGATGAAGATAACTGCACCATGCATACACTTTCCTTGCCAGCTCCTTTGCTTTCACTGTAACTCATTTGTGATGCCACAAATTATCACAGGCTTGAGCCAGATTTCCAATGAAGCTCAGTGGGGTACAGCTGGCCCAAATGATGCTGTTTGTCTTTGTGCGCGTGTCTGCAGGAAGATAGAATGGGGAAATGCTGTGCAGGGACTGGGACAGCATGTGCTGGAGGGCTCAGGAAACCTTATGGCAGACCTGCATATTGGCTTGCTGCTGCTGTTTTCTAGCCTGGATTTTAGCTTACACAGGAAAAACTATTCTTTCAAGTGCCTGGGCAGCATGTTTTTGACAGCAAACAGGGTCCTTCAAGAGGCAGAAAGGCAAAACCTTCAATAAATATGGAAGTTCTTTTTTCTTTTCCTCTTCTTCCCTCCCAGCTGGGGGACTGAAGTTACCCCTGCTTATTGTCTGACAAATCCACAGCTCAGTGCTGGAAGCAGCAGCTGGGGGGGAAGGATTGATGCCTGCATCCACTGAAGGGCTGGGCTGTGCACCTGGTACCAAAGGAGGTGGTGGAAGACAAACCCTTGCTCCAAAGTAGTGCCAGCCTGGCTCAAGCTGAGGTGAGGATACAATGCCTACACCACAGCAAGCTGAAAAGATCCTTGAAAAGGAACAAACCTTTGCTTGGCATTCTCTGGAGTTTACCCCCAGCAATGTATTGGTGAGCCAGGCTGCTCAGCAGTGTTGCCATCCAGCCCCAAATAACCCAAGCTCAGAGCTTGCAGGGACAGCTGTGTCATTGTCTCCCTGCTCTGGGACTCAGCCCTTGTGGTAGAGAAAGCCTCACCCTGAACTCCCCATCCAGCCAAAAAATGGGGTATTTTCCCACTCAGTTTTCCTCAAGGCAGGGACTCATAATTGTGCAAAAAGGGGTTATGCTGAATTCCTACAGGACTTCAACTTTTTGTACTCAATCAGAAGTTGGCTTTTCAGCTGGGGTAGGTTATCAGCAGAGGTGAGCCCACTGCCCTCGAGCTCTGGCTGGTGGAGGTGCTCCAGGGCAGGCACAGAGCCCCATTCCCAGCAGGTGCTGTCCCTGTGCCAGCGGCTTGGGCAGATGTCGGCCAGGCCCTTGCCGAGAGCGAGAGTGGGGCTCACCAGGGTCACCAACACAAGTGTTATTTCCTTTCATTAGCACAATGCCTAGAAAAAGAGAGAAAGGCAGACATTATACCCCTCTGAAAGAGAAATCAACTCCGCTTTGAAGTGAGTTGCAAAACAAGAGAAAAAAGACCCACAAAAGAAATCCTGCAGCTCTGAGTGAGGCTGTGCCACACTGCTGTCCCCGTATGGCTGAGACAATGCATTGTCATCTCTCGCCTCAGGGCTGTTTGTGGCACAGTAAATGGAGCAATGGAGCTGCTCAGTTTAATTGGAAGATGAGCAGTAATTGTATTTTTGTAACCTANCTTGATTAAATAATTATTTGAAACAAAAATCCAATAAATACATATCCTGGGTTCCCTTGAGGGCAGCGGTAGGTTCCCTGCTGAAAGCTGGATGAAGCACAGTTCACTGAGATTATTTAATTACTTATTAGGGGTTGTGTATGGGGCAAAATCCAAATGTTCCCATAGAGAGAATTAGATTTGTGAAAGAACAGGCTCTTTCAAGTCACCCTAGAAAAGTAAAAAGCCATTAGAATTCAGAATCACACAGAATGGTGTGATTCAATTGAGCTCTGTGCAGTGTTTTTAGATGTGGTACTCTGTTTCCATCCTGGGTGGCTTGCATGACTTTCAGAAACAGTAGAATGGGACCACAAAGCCAAGGTCATCCAGTGGGGAATATGGGAAACTGGTCTGAGCAGACAGGCAAGTTGAGCACCCTGAGACTTGTCCTGGCTCTTGCTGCAGGACAGAACCTCCCCCAGAGCCTGCAGGAAGCTACTGGCTCCAGCCAGGTGCCCCAGGGTGGTGAGGCTGAGAAGCTGCTGTGTCCCCCCTGGCACCTCCTGTGCCCCATCCATACCCTCCAGCCCTTACGCAGACTGTCAGCTTCATATTTCACTGATACCCACACTGCCTCTTCCCAGGCATTGCTGCCACAGATGTTGAACTACAGAGGGGCTTGTTGATCCTCCTGGTCATTTGACAGATTTTGTGATGTGCTGGCAACAGTTGCTGCTTTGAAGGTAGATGTCAGCCAAGGCAGAGCAGAAGCAAGTATGCCAGGTCCTGGAGTCAGTCTGAAAAGCTGGTTTAGAAGTGCCAAGAAACTGCTGTATTTCTTGGCAGAAATAATGGCATTTCTGTTTAAACTGGGAAGGAACAGAAGGAAGGTATTTCTCTGTGTGATGCTGGGGTCAGTGTCCCTTATCCTACCCCTGCAGCCAGGGAGTACCTCACATGGCTCACACAGTTTTATGCCTGTAAGTGAAAGGTGGTGAAAAGCTGGTTGTCTCTGGGTTAGGATCCAGCTCAAATGCAAACCATAACCCATCTTTTAAGAAAAATATCTAGTACCGTATTTGAAAGTGCAATCCTATATCTTCTGGAACGTGGCTGGGGCAAGTGCAGTGGTCCACAGCACAGAGTTCAGATCTCTTGGGGCTCTGGATGTGGCATCAAGGTTTCAGAAAGAACTGGTGAAAAGTAGAGCTGGCTATTTGGCTCCCTTGGGTTCCTGTGACATTCCAGTTTCTGCTGGAGTAAGCAAAGACTGGTAGAGAATTGCTAGAGCTGAGAAGAAGCAAGGTGCTTCTTCAGATGCTGAAATGAGGACTTGCAATGTGTGCCTCCACTCATTCCTAGTTGGAAACATTTGGGAGATGTTTCTGCTCTGTCCAGGGGTTCTGCATTGAAGGTACAAGTTGGCTAATGAAGAAGGATCACTTCATTTCCCATGTCTGCTGCTGGGTCTTCTGATTCCTCTGAGCTGGGACTGAGCATCACTTAGAAGTTAGTGTGGGGTGGAGATGGGGAACTCCATTATGGATTTGCTGGGATGAACCAATCCCTTATCCCAGAAGCAGTAATGCTTCTCTTCCTGGCAACGCAGAAAGTACTTGGAGATCCTTCAGCTCCAGGCGTTTTCAGAGCACCAGAGTGTTGTGGGCAGTCACCCTTCTGCAGACTGTGCTGAGAGCTGCTTTGGGTGTTGGTAGCTCTGCTCTGGTTTCAGTCACTGCTGGTTCAGCACCTGTGTCCAAGTCAGCTGTCCCTGTCCCAGTTAGCACCTTGAAATGGGTCGAGAGCAGCTCTCCCTGGGGACACAGATTGAATGCCACAGGCAGGAGCATGGATATGGAGGCACCATCTGATAGGATGAAGGAGATCCATGAGAAACATGACACAGGCTGCATCTGCAGCCCCTCTGAGGATGAAAAAGCCAGCCAGTCCAGAGCTAAACTTTCCAAAGGGACTGGCCCTGTGCCTGCTGTGTGACAGGTGATCCAGGTCTCCTCTGCTGCCTGAGATAGCACCAACATTGCAAAAAAAACATTGGAGAAGAGAACATCAGAAGGCCCCAGACTGGTGAGGGCATGGCCCAGGTCCCCAGTGTGGAGAGCGTGGCATAAATGAAATGGGGGCATTCTGTGCCCCAGACTGTGGCGTGAGGGCATGTGCATGTGTTTGAGGGAGCACAGCTTTCTGGGAACATGTTTGGAGGACTATCCTGAGTGGGGGGAGCCAAACCTCTGTGTCCACACACTAAGAACCCTGGACCAGACCTCATGGGTGAGTTTGAGGAGAGCAGAGGCTCTGAGTGAAAGAGGAGGAGGCCACATGAGCATGCAGACATGTGCATGTGGCCCTAATTCTCACCCCATTGCAAGGGCAGATGTTAGCACTAACATAGCCTCACTCCCAATGCTGGCACATTCCTGAGCTGGCTCAGATAAATGCCAGTGGAGTTAAAACGGAACTCTAAAATACTGAAATGGTGTCAATCCCCTTGATGGTGCTCAGGGTCCCAGAAAATAGCCCTGCCCAGGTCAGCCTATGTGAGTTTGAGGTCCTTGCTTGCCCTGTTGTGTTCAGCAACCCAGCCAGGGTGTGGCTGGACCCCCTTGCAGAGGCTGGCAGAAGCAGGGCTGTCATCCCTTTCCCCACAAGTCTCTGATACACAGTGTGGGGATACTTTTCCTCCTCTATTCTTTTGCTTCTTCCCTCACTCGAGTTCCCTTTGTCATTTCCATACAACCCACAGGGATTTAGTGCAAGCTGCGACTTTTCAGCACAAGCCATCAGCCTCCAGGATGGGCTGGACAGGCTAATTTAAAGCAGAAGGAAGCAAAAATGAATAATAAGGGAGACAAGCAAGCAGACAAAAAGCAGTCATGACATTTGCATAGAGGAGGCAGCAAACAGTTGGCAGTGTGGATTGAAGAGAGGGTTTATGTTTTTTTCATGTAATTTGAGACTCTAATGATGGACTTATGTTGCCCGCTCTTCCTTTTTTCTTACACCTTACCTACTAAAGGAGGAGTTCTTGATGGGTAAGTGGATGCTATCCGCAAGACACCAGGGAATTTATTAGAGGTCACTTGAGCGCATTAGCTATATCTTCCTCAGGGGGTAAAAAGCACACAAAGAAGTATCTGTACACCTTTTATTTCCAAAGGGATTTTTCTTTTTTCCCTCACCCTCTTTTTTCTTTTTCTTTTTTTTTTAAATTTCAAAGTGATAAACTTGTTTATTTGCCAGTTTTTGCTTTGTACAGAAGCCCGTAATTTGATTTGATTTGATTTTTTGTTGCTTATTTTAGTGACATTTGCTCAGCCACTTTATCAAGGAAGCTTAAAAAAATTCACTCATCTAAGTTTTTGTTTCATTTTTGTTTTCTTTGCAAGGATTATGTAGGTTTTTTATATGTATATACCCCCTTTTTCCCCCCTTCCTTCTTTAAGCTTAAATAAGGGCTTTGTCCTCTCTTACATTTTTTTATTTAGTTAGTTACTTATTTTAATTCTTTGGTTGCCCGCTTACTTTGTTGAACTCTTTTGTTTAACATGAACCGCATGCTGATACTCTTTGCATGATCTCTAAATCTTCCCATTATTATAGCAGGGGGAAAATAAGTTTCTTCTTACTGTGGATTTCCTTTAGGGATATGTGCTTTTGTTTTCTTCTCCTTTCTTCTTTTTTTTCTTTCTTTCTTATTTTGTTTCTTTTCTTTTCTTTCCTTTTGTTTCAGTGCATCATGATGGTAAAATTTCTGGGCTTATTTGGAAAAAAAAAAAAAAAAAAGGCAAAGTAAAACCAAAAAAAAACCCCCCAAAAAACATTCAAACAATGCCAAATGGCTTTTTTGCTTTCAGATCTCTCAGTCAGGGTCTTCTGCTGACCTCTTTACCAAAACAGACAGCCCGCCTGGCAACCTAGACAGCCAGAATGGAGAGTATCATGAATATGACTCAGGAAACGATACTTCCTCCCCTCCCTCCACTCAAACGAGCTCATCCAGGTCAAAGGACAGCCAGGAGAAAAGAAGTCTAGTCCATGATGGCTTTGGCCATGCCTTCTCGTCCGGGAAGCCCAAACTGGCCAACAGCGATAACAGCTCTGATTCAGGAAATTCCTTCACCAGTTGTTTTTCCCAGACCAAGGGAACAGCTTTGGAAAACCTGTCTCCAGATGCCCAGGGACAAGACCGAAGGTCAGTGATTACCAGTAGCTGCTGCAGGCAGCCCAATACCTGGTTGTTGCTCTGTGTCTCCTGCCTGCTCGCCAGTTGCCGCGGTGAGCTGGCAGGGAGCTTTCTGTGCTCTGGAGGCAGGCAGGTACCTATCAGACCCACGGTTTTGCCAGTCTGGAGTCCAGAACCCAGCAAGGACCAGTACTGTAGCCTGAGAAGGAAGATAAAACCCAGCCATCACATGCCTGGACATTGCTTGTATCAGTGCTTTGGCATTCCTGTGGCAAATGCAGTGTTTGGGCCTGGGTCAGGCTGTGTCCACAGCACATCCCTGCTCAGCTGGGCATGGCCATGTCAAAAAAAAGTTTCTGGCCCTTCTGGGCGCAATTGAAAGGGACATCTGCGGGTTGCCATGCTAATTCTCCCCCTTTGCCTACTGTGGGGAAGGGAAGCAGGGCTTGTTTTCACTAAGATCATGATGGCCTGTTCTTTCACCTGTCCAATGAGCCAAATCCAGCATGCCCCTTCCCCATCACAGCCCATCTAGCACAGGTCAAGGGTGACAAGGTAGCATCTCCTGCCAGTGGGGAGCACAGGGAGGGGCAAGTACTTGGCTGGCTCAGGATAACACAGCAGCAGCTTTGCACAGGGGCCACAGGGCATCCAGCCACCACCCAGTGCCACAGGTCATTTTCAGGAGAGGGGAGTAGCTGCCAGCCTCCATCACCACCTCCCATTCCTGGGGGTTTGCCAGGGGATGTTGGAAATGAGGGCACTGAAGCATGGTGGCTGGTACCCAGGGCTGTGCTCAGGCAGTGGTTGTAGGGAGCTCTTCCAGCTCAGGCCCTTGGGTCCTAAAGGCTGAAAGTTAGAGCCAGGACATGGTTTGGAGCACTGCATGTGACAGGAGGGAGCCAGGGGTATGGGTGTTAGTAAGAACAAGCCTCATTTTTCAGTCAGAGGGTAAAATTTTAGGTCTGTATGTACTTTTCACATGGTGACTCCAGTGGGATAACTCTGCCTTCACATGGGTGGAGCTGGGATTGCAGCTGGCCCTGGCTGCTGGGAGGCTGCCTGGCTGCTGGGCTCTGACTGCAGTTCATCCCCAGAGCACTTCTGGAAGGGGAGGAATTCACGCAGTGCTGTCCAAAGGCAACAGGACATGCCTGCTCAGTGCCCACTCATGCTGCTCCACAGCCAGGCTGGAGCATAGCTCTTGCCCTCCCATGCTCTGCCTTTCCCTTATTCCAGCACTTCTTACTTCACTTCCTGCCCAGGACCAGCACCGCTCACTGGCGTGACCCAGGCTCTGCCAGCCAGACACCTCTGGTGTGTTGGGCATGGGGCAGATGAGCTGCTGCTTTTGCCACCTGAGAGCTCTTCCACACCTCTTCTCCCTGGCAGAGCCCAGAGGGTGAGCTCTTGGACTCTCACCCACACACATGGGGTCTCCTGCAACAGCAGTCTGGGGAGCTGAGAGGTCTTTTTTACCTCTAGTTAGGGAATGGAAAGATGGGAATATTTTTTTGCTGGAACATGGTGCTCCCCTCAGCCAGGGACCAGTCCCAGTTCAGCCACAGCTTTAAAATGTGTCCAAATATATGTTCACAGAGCATGCCTGTCCTCATGTCTCAGTTCTTCAGAGGAGAAGAAGCAAAACTTCCTCCCATCCCCACCCCACAGCTCCCCGCTCAGGCCTGGCTCCCGCAGCGAATCCTACACCAGCACGGGCAGATCCTCCCCTGGCTCCAGCCGCTCCCGCTCCTCACACCACAAGGCCTCTCCCAGGTATTCCCGAAGCAGGTCCTGCTCCTCAGGAAAGAGGTAAGGCCAGCTGAAGCGGCTGTCTCTGTGACCCTGGGCAATGTCTAGCTCTTGCCAGCTCCTTGCAGGGGGAGGTGTAAGAGTTGGGGGTGCCTAGGGATCCACAAGGCTTGGGGTTAACTGGCCATGCAGAGCTGGGCCGAGACCCTGAAGAATGGGACATCTCTTCCCCCTCATGATTTGGAGTAGTCTGGTACAGCCTCACCCTCCAGCGTCTTTAACTGTTTTACGTTTCTTTCCTATCTCCAGGTCTTTCTCACGTTCCCCCAGCTATTCCTCAAAATCCTGCAAAAAAAGTCCTGGGAGTAGGAGTTCAAGGCCTCGCCGGAGCCCCAGTTACTTCCGCTACAGCCGCAGCAGGTACAGCTGTCTACTCATGTGCTATTTGCTGTCCACTCATGTGGTATCTGCTGCCTCACAGTTTCTCCCTGCCTCTGTCACTGTCATGCTGGTGTGAGCAGTGGGCAGATCCCTAGGCTCTAGCTGGGTTTGCCCATGGCTTTCACTGCCCACACAGCCAGCAGCCCCTGCAGCAGGGCTGCAGCCCCTGTCAGAGAGGGATCTGATTGCAGCAAGGAAGGACACTCTACTTTTTAGAGTCACAGCTCTGACAAAGAGTTGTCAGGCCCTGGGAAGTGCCCCTGCTGTGAGGGCAGATGCCAGGTACACTCAGGCTGGCACTCACAGCCTTGCAGAGGGAAACACAGTCCAGGCACCTCTACTCCCTCCACACACCACAGAAAACAGTCTCACAGCTCAACCCTAGAGATGCCTTTGGCAGGTTGTCCTGGTAGCATCTCTGCTGCTGTGAACATTTTGCAATCTCAAAACCTTACATTCCCAGGGTCGATTCTTGCAGGCTTTGACAATCCCTGTGCTGGTGAGGAGAACACTTCCTGCATGCAGGGATCAGGCAGGCGCTTGACCTATAACGTGTTGCTTTGCAGATGGCACTGAGCAGGGTGTATGAAGTCAGCCACACTGCACAGAAGGGCCTGTGCTGATGTGTATGGGAATTTAACAAAAGAGAAAACCATAGCAACACTGGCACTCCTTCTGGTGAGGCTTGCGGAGCCCTGCAGGGCTACCAGGCCCTTGGCTCACGTGGGGCCTGTTTGCGGGGCTGTTCCTGCCAGCTCCAGCAGCACAGCCAGCAAGCACTAAATACAGACTGCACCCACAGACACAGGTCCCTGGAAGCCATCTTAGCTTGGAAGTGCAAAGCCACTGAAAGACACTGCTGGAACCCCTGGATGCAATTAGTGGTGTCCATCTGTCCAGTCTCTTTGTCCAGCTATGTGAGCGCTCAGGGGTGACGCCACCAGAGTGCTTAGAGTTGTCCCTTTGGAGCTGAACGTCCTCTGCTCATCTGTGCCTTTGTAGGTCATTGCCTCCCCATCCCTGACCCACCCCACAAAGCCCCTGCAGTGACAGTTCCCATGCTGTGCCGTCCCCAGGGACCGTGAGCGGGAGCACAAGTACAGCTCCAGTGAGAAGGAGTCGCACCGGGACCGCGAGCGGCAGCGGCGGCGCCGCTCCTATTCCCCCCTGAGGAAACGCCGGAGAGACTCTCCTAGCCACCTCGAAGCTCGGCGCATCACAAGGCAAGGGGATGCTGTCCCATCCTTCGGAGACAGACTCAGCTGGCTCTTCCCGGGGGGGGAATATGGGCTGTCCTTGGGTCCCAGCCCTTGCCAGAGGGGGTTTCCCTGAGCCTGATCAGCAGGCCCTTCCACCCCTCCTCTAGACCTTGGGTATCTCCAGCTGGAGGCGGAGGGAGGGAGGGCGGAGCGTCGGGGGTTGTGTGTGTGTCTCAGTTTACAGTAGCTGAAGGAAAAAAGAAGATGAAGTCAGAGCAGGGACTCAGGTGCCAGGAGCATTCCCTCACAGGCTTTTTATTTCTCCCTGCCCTGTGGCAGATGTCCCACACTGGAGAGAGTCAAATACTGACTCTAACCTTCATGCTGAGGGCTCTTTGGGACATCAAATAGAGCCCAGCAGACTTAGTGGCTGGGACATTCCCCAGGGCTGTGGGGGCCCTTCGGCTACCTGATCTCTTTTTTCTTTTAAGCAAACACAATCACATTTTTGGGAGTGTTATGCAGAGTAAACAGTGCTTTTTTGAGATTTTGCCAGTAAATCTGTCCTTGTGTTGCTAGTAACCCACAACTCTCTGTCCCCACAGTGCCCGCAAACGCCCCATCCCCTACTACCGTCCCAGCCCCTCCTCCTCCAGCAGCGCCAGCAGCTATTCTTCCTGGGACAGCAGCTTTAGCCGCTCCCCGAGCCGGAGCCGGAGCTACTCCAGCTACCGGACGAGCCGGAGCCGAAGCTGGAGCAGCAGCAGCGCCGAGGGCAGGAGCCGCAGCCGGAGCTCGGGCCCCAGGAGCAGCAGGAGCAGGAGCTATGATTCAGGAGCCAGCTCCGACAGCCTGCGTCGTTAGGGAGTGCCACTGCTGGCTGAGACCGGGTGCCGGCGTCACTGCCACATTCCTGGCATTCTCTGTTTCCTTCCCACCTAACTGGCCATCGATAGCAATCATCCCCGATACTGACGTGGTGGCGTTGCCGGGTGCCCCTTCCCCGGTTCAGATTAAGAGCCCTGGAGCGCCTGGTGCAGCCCCTTTGCCTCAGTGCGGAGTGGGTGGATCAGTCCCAGCTCCCCAGGCCAGGCTGGAAGAAGGGGGGTCGGTGCTTTATAGAGGGTCTGTCACGACAGACCTGCTCCATCCTCCCTGATGCTCCCATCTCCCCATTGCTACTGCTCTCCAAAGCACTACCAGCGGGTCCAAAGGAATGAATTCTGCTCCTTGCTCTTCTGACAAACCAGGAACCAACAATTTAACTTCTGTTGGAGGGACAGACCCAGTTAGGGAGGAGTTTGCTGGAAAGCTTTGCTGATGGGGGGGGGGATGGCTTTCCCCACCAATGCAAATATCAGGTCCTTTGGGTCTCTCCTCCAGAGCTGCTGCCCACTCTGCAGAGAAAATACTTATTTTTTGCCAGTCAGCCAGTCTCTGCTATAAATAGAACCCTAGAAATCTCTCCTGATGTACTTCCTGGGAAAAAAAGGCTGTTTGCTCTTTCTCCTGCCCTTTCCTACCAGGTAGCAGCACCTTTTGCAGGGTTGTTTTATCCCCCCAGCACTGACTTGCTTGCAAATGACCTGCTGAGGTCTGAATCAGACCTGGGGCTGGTGGGGTACAAGGCAGAGGGGGAGGTGGTGCCATGCTGTGCTCCGAGGGCCAGGCCACGTGTGGGAGACAAGGGGCCATGGGCTTCCCTTCTCGGAGGAAGCCTCAAGCAGTTTGGGTTTAGGTTTTTCTTCAGGGAGCATTGCCCTTGGAGTGCGTTGCTGGTGGGACCAGTGAAAGGTGCAGAGATAGCCCAGTTGTGGGGTGCAGTCAGAACACACAGGGTTAAAAGGGCATTGCAAGAGCCAGGGGACCTCAATTCCCCTTCCTCAAAACATGAAGCAATTTCAAGCAGGATTTCAGGAAGTCATTCCTCCTTGAGCCCCTCTGGCTGCCCTGGGGCAGGATCAGCAGCACAGTTGCAGGGCCAGTGCCAGGCTTCAACAGGATGCACTCACACCCCAGTTTGTTACTGGGAGGCTGGAGCAGTGCAGGGGGACAGGAAGGGCCCCCAACTAATTGCCTGTTTTTCCAAGGAACCACAGGCTGCCCTGGGCCCTGGGGTTTTGTCTCCCTGCCAGCCCAGCTGCCTGCGCAATTACTGTGTTTTGCCGGGTAACAAAGGCTTCTCCCAGCACAGGCTGAGCTGGTGCTGAGGAGTTTTTCTCTTACAACACCTGGGTGCTTAGAGACGCTAATTTGGGTTTAAGACTTCCCTCCCACCCTCCCTCCCTTTTTCCATCCCCTCCCCTCACATCCTGCATGATTATTAACGAGTTTGGGCCTAATGAGTCAAGGGGGTGTGTTGTTTAAGTGTTACAGAAAAGGGCTGAGTGGAGCCACCATCTGCGGGAGGAGAGGGGGTAGAAAGGAATGCAACCCACCCCCCATCTCCCCCCCTCTAAAGAGTTACCTACAGGCCCCTGGCAGCTGGAAAAGGGACTAGGCAGCAAGTGGAGGAAGGCCGAGTGCCACGAGCTGCTGTGGTGGAAATGGATGATCCCCTCAGCAAGCCTATAAATCTGTTATCTGTTGGAAAGTACAGCAGCGCAGGCTGGAATTCCATCTGGATGGTACAAGAGGAAGTTTTATGTCAGGGGCCTCTTTCCCAGTATCTTTCCTGGTACTGGTCCCCCTTGTCCTGTGCCTTCAATGGCCAAAGCTCCCCTTTTTCCCAGAGCCTCATCCCCCCGCCTTGCACCCTGCAGGCAATGTGAGAATGAGGGTGGCTGAGGCAGAGAGCTGGGCACTGGTATGGTTGGTGGCTTAGGACACAGAGAGAAGCATTCCTGGTAGGGCTGGGCAAATGCTCCAGGGCTGTGGTTGAGGGATCAAACACAGGATGCCACTGCCTTCCCTCCTGTGCTGGCCCTAACAGCAGCCCCTTGGCCACCTTTTGCAGCAAACTCCCTCTCAAAAGGGCTGTAAACCTCATGCTTCTTCCCCAAAGAGTCTCTCCCAGTTCGATGCTGAAATACCCCATCCTTCTGCTCCCTGGGAAGAACCAAGGGCAGTGATGGGAACCCAGATCTACCCAGCTCTGCCAGTGTTTCAGGAGCAGCCTCCTGCCCCTTAGCACCCTGTAATGCACACATGGCGCTGTAGCAAGGAAGCAGCAAGCCCGAAGATCCAAAACTAGGAAAGAAAAGAAGAAGGGCTTTGTGCAACCGGTGTAAATACCAAACTCATGCTGACTGCAGTCCTCGTGGCTGGGAACAGATGATGGAAGCACCACACCAGGGTTAGCAGCATCCACCCCATGTGGGTCAGGAGATGACCCCGAGGGTTGTGTGGGGCTGATGGCAGCTGCTGCATCTGTCCAGCTGATCCCCACATCAACGACTGCCTCTGCCTGTACAGTTCGTGGCAGCTAAACGCTCCTGGGGTTTCGCAAGCAGACTTGCATTGGAGTAAACCTCTTAAAATTATTTATTTATTTATTTAATTATTGTTATTATTATTCTATTTTTAATTGTATGTCAGAATGGACCAGTATTTATTTATTCTATTTTTTTTCTCTAATGTTATTTTTGGATCTGTTTGTTTGTTCAATGTATCCATGCCGCCGGTCTTGTGTAAAGGTTTACAGCTCTGGCCCCTCTCAGTGAGGTGGCCAGAGGAGTGACAGTCACTCCACTGCCACTGTGTCTCTCTGTGCTCTCTGGAGCAGGGCAGAGAGCACGGGATGGACAAAGGGATGCAGGGCAGAGCTGCGTGTTTTCATGTTGAAATCTCGGGTTTCTCATTAGATTTGTGTAGGAATGTGGTGGGTGTGACCATAGAAATGGGTCTAGGACGTGTCGGAGGTGACGGTGAGGGTCTGCTGGCCGGCTGAGTGCGGGGTGTCTGCAGTGCCACCAGGGAAGTGTTGCCTGCGCGTGCGCCGGCCGGGTGCCAGCTGGCCTCGCGCTGTTTGCCTTGGCTCCGCCGCCAGCGCTCAACCCGAAACCCGGCTGCTCCGCACAGCCACCGCCGCTTTCCCTGGGAGGATGCCGTCGCCAGGACTCCCCTGCCCTGTTTATCCCTGCACAGTGACCCACCCATGGGAAAACTAAAGAGATGAGACTGTGAGAGAGTGATCTCTGTGGAAGGTCCTTGCAAAATCCAGCCTCTGGTGGCGGACCTGACCAAATCTGTGTGAGTGTGTATGTGCACATGTGCATATACATGCAAGTTCCCCTCGGTGTTATTTATTTTTTAACTTATTTAATACTTTTAGTACAAGCTTTAGTACACCCTCCCTGTTAGTGGATGACCAGGGTTTCTGTGGGGTTGCGTGAAGCCTGTGAGCTTTTCTGTCTCTGTGCCTTTTGCCAGCGTTTTTTGGGTTTTTTTTAATGTTGTTTCTCTCATTCACTACTTTTATGGATTTTTGCTCTGCATCCAACATCTCAGATTGCTGCAGGTGCTCTCTGCAAAGAGCAGGTTCACCTGGTGGAAAGGCAGCTCGGTCTTTTTGGTGTCGGTGAATCGCTGCTGTGGTCAGACACAAAAGGGTAGTTCAGGGCTGGCCACAACATCAGGATAATATCTTGGCTGTTTTTTGGAAGCCCTGTCTCACGCTCAAAGGCTCTTTTCCACCCATAACTTTGATTCATCCCACAAGCATCCCTGCTGCCTTTTCCTGGCAGAGCACGTCATGGCACCCACTCCTTGACCCCAGAGCCATCAACTCTCCCCGTTCACTGGACCTGCCTTGGCTATGCGTTTGTCCCACCAAGGGAGGCTTGTCCCACTGCTCCCAACCCCAGGCTCCAGAAAATCCAACACCATTTCTGCAAGTTTGCTGGGAAGCAAAGATAAGGGATGCTTCAAAGCACTGTTCTGTTCTTTCTTCATTGGTTGCAGCACGTGGCTGAGCTTTGCTTTATGTTGACTGCAATTTTCTCAATGTTCTTGTTGTTTTGGGGACTGAATTTGTACTAAACGTCTGCAACAGTCAACCACTGTTATTTTGCTATGCATTGTACATATATTGAACAGGCTGAGAGGACTTGGCCTCTATTTAATATTTATTTCTTCTATTTTCTGAGCATTACTTTAAAAAAAGCTATTTGGGTCATGCTGTTGGGTCTGTGAAGGCACGAGCCTTTGAAGTGTTGCCAGATATGTTAGAGAGAGGAAGGCAAATTGGGCTCATTTGGACCTCACCACCAGTATTAAGAGAGGAACCTCATTGTGATGGAGATGGGCAAGGCAGGGGAAAACTCTCCAACTTCTTCCTTGAACTAGCTTCTGTTGACAAATCACATTCCCCTGGAAAGGTGTGGGTAGTTCAGAGGTGACAGAACAGTTCTGGTGGAGGAATAACTCTGCTCCTCTTCCTCTGCCATGTGGCACAGGGCTGCCATCAACAAAAATCCCTGGAGTTCTCTGATCTTCCACTTCTGAGGGATGGGGACACTTGTCACCCTTTGCATCAGTGATGAGGAAGGGGATAGGATGGAAGTGACTGGCCATGGTCTCCACCAGGAAACAAGGACGTCCACCCTGCCCCATCCTGAGATCCTTGTGCCATGTCCTGCTTTGCCCCCTTCCCCAAGCTTTGTGCCAGAGGCAGTAGCTTTGCCCTGAGGCAAGCTCAGTAGCCAGGGCAGGACTGGGGAGGCCTCCCCTGTTGTCTCCAACATGAGCAGAGCTTGCTGCAGGCATCCTCCCCCAGCTTTGAGATGAGCATGAGATGTGCTAAAAAATCCCACCCTGCCCCAGTGTCGCTCCAACCAATGCCACAGCCATTGTTCTGCTCGCTCGAGTGGGAGGTGTTTATGCTCCTTGGGCTGAGCTGCCTGCACTGGTGGAGTGTGGACATGGCTCCAGCATCAGCAGGCAAGTGCCCAGTGCTGGGCTGTATCCACAGAGCTGTCTGGGAGCTGCTGGGTGCTCGGCCTCAGGGCTATCAGGGTATTGGTTTGAGAAAGGGACAGGTTCAGGTTTGCCCTTTAGTGTCCAGTGGGGTTTTATTACCTCCTCACCAGAGAATAAATAATTCTCATGACTTTGCTGCTACCTGGCAGTTTGCAGGTGATGGGGAGGGTCTCCAAAGCAACAGTATCATGGTCAAGCATCCCAGCTTTTGGGCTATTGCCTAGAGAACGACACCCTCACCAGCCCAGGGCAGCTCTCCATCTTTGAAACCTGGGGAATGAGAAGATTTAGAACAAAAGCCAAAATGTGAGAAAAGCCATGAGGGAAATGGTGTCTCTGTTCTCTGCCTGTTGGCTGATTCCACCCCAAATGACACGGGTGCACCTGTTCGTTTGAGTTCATTGTAAAGCTCCGCTTGTTCTCCATCCATGTGTGTTCTGTATCCTTTAGTCTTCCTGGGTGTTTGAGTTGATAGTCTGGTTAGAAAAAGGTTCCAATAAAGGTTTGGACAGTATTTCCTTTGCATCATGTTCCTTTTGGATACAAGTGTGTGCGGTGGGATATTCTGGGTTGTTTCAGCTGCTCCACAGGGAAGGGCATGTGCCTCCACTCCCAGCTGCTGAGGACTGGCTCCTCAGGGCACTGGCTGAAGCAAAAAAATTGTGGGCTAGTGTTTCTGGCAGCTCTCCTTTCCCTGCTGGGCTAGGCTCCTGCTGCCCTTTGCCAGGCCCTTTGGATCCCCCCACCCTGTTCAGGCACTGGGAGTCCAAGCCAGAAATGCGTCCGTCTCTCCCTGGAGGAGACATGGGGCTCACCAGTGCTCTCTTTGGGGCTATGGCCTACCCTTCCTGCACAGCCCTTGCTCCAAGCCCTGCACAGAGTTCCCATGCCACAGGGGCCTGCCGTGGTCACCTCCTTGGCAGGAGCCAGGGGCAGTGGGGACTCTTCAGCACCCTGGAAGCCCCCCAGGGGAGCAGCAGCACTGGGCTGTGTCCCCATGCTCCTCAATAGCGCCCAGATGGGCACCCAGGAGAGGTCTGGATGTGGCACAGATGGATTGTGGGGACACGGGGCAGCATCCCCAGGTCAATTGAAGGAGAAGGGGGGCTGCAAGGGCACTTCATGCTTCCCAGAGCTGATGTCGTGGGGTGGCTCAGCAGTGGGAGGCAGCCAGGAGGTTTGGAATGACAACAGGAGCTAAATTGGGATGGCCCAGAGAGGGTGAGAGCAGGCCAGGAAGAATTCCTGGCCGGGGAGGGAGGATGGCCTGGAGCTATGTGGGAAACGTGGGATGGGGGATGTTATGAGGCTCCTGGAAACACGGCAGGATCGTGGGACTGCCTGTAACCTCGGGGCTTGTCCCTCTCAGCCCGTGCGCCAGTGTTTGCCTAAGTGTGTACAGAGCTGGGTGCTGGGGTGATCCTGCTCCCCAGCCAAGCTGAGAGGTGCCCAGCTGAGCTCAGGCTGTGTGTGGCAGTGACCCCCAGGACTGTCCCCGTACTGTCATGCACAGGCACCAGGAGCCCCCAGCCAGGCAGAGGCAGCTGGGCAGAACAAGGGAATGGAGGGGGATACTCAGTCCTTCCACTAGCAGCTGCCACCCAGCACCAGGAGTACTGAGCTGGCACCTGGGACCTCTCCAGGCAACTCCAGGCATCCCTTCGGACACCAGGGAGACCCCTGTAATGCCCAAGTGTCTCGGTGCACGGGGGCAGCCCAGCCCTGGCCAGGGAGAGGCACCTCCCTGCTCCCAGCGATGCTGCTATGACTAATGCCATGGAGTGACCAGCGGCTGGATCTCTGCGCAGTCTGTGCTGCATTAAATTCTTCCTGCTGCAATTACTTCCATAGAGTCCATTAGAAAAATTGCAGATGCTGGAGAGAAGGAGCATGATGCAGAGGCAGGATGCGGCATGAGGAAGTGGTTCCGTATCCAACATGACCCTCACTGATCACATCCTATCCTCCAGCACACTCCTCTGCCCACTGGACCCGTGCCTGGATCCCCTCCATGGGGACCCCGTCACTGCCAGCCATACCTGCGCCTGTAGCCCGGCTCGGGGCCGTGTCTCCTGGGTGGATGCTCGCTGGGAGCTCCCTCTCCAGTGCTGCTGCCGTGCCTCTTCCCACAGCGCACAGCACGCAGCCCGCTCCCGCCGCTGCCCTGTAATTAGCCCGGCCGCGGCTGTGATTAGCGCCTCGCCCTGCCCGCACCGCGATTGCGGCAGGGCCGGGGCATGAGGTGGGGCGAGGAGGAGGAGGCAGGTGCTGAGCAGCGCCGTGAGTGCCCTGCCTGCTGCCCGGGGTCCGTGTCCTTCCTGCAGTTAGGGGATGTTTCTCCTTGCCCAGCTGGTGAAGATGGCCAAAAGAAGCGGTGTTGGAGAGTGTCACCCTGTCTCCTGCCCCACACTCCCCAAACACTCATCCCTGGGATCCCACCATCCTCCCCGTGCTCTGCTGGGGGTGCTGCCAGTGACCCATTTCCCGCTACAGTGGTACTCGGTGGCATGGGGACACGTGGCTTTACAGTGAGGGGAGCAGCTTGGTCAGCCCCACCACGGTATTTTTAACAGGTGACACTGGGGTGAAAGCAGCCAGCTCTGAGTGAGCTTGGGGGCTATTTTGGGCGGGCAGAGCAGCAGGAGAGGGCAGCAGGGGCTGGGGCACCTGCCGAAGCGCTGTGGTCCCGTGGCAGCCAGGATCCTCGGGCCAGGAGGAGAGGTCAGCTGCTGCTGCCCAAATTCTCCAAGGCTGTTTCATCCTCTCCAAAATACTCGTCTGACAGGGCAGGACTTGCAAAACACACACCCCCCTCCTCTGAAATCCATATAAATAGTACTCGCCCAGCGGCTGGAAGCTTAGAGAAGTTTCTGGGCTGCAGCCTCAGGCATTTATTGCAGCTCTCACCCGGGAGCAGCAGGGAAAGTTGCACATAAAGTGCTGGAGAGTGAGAAGTGAGAGAGAAGCTTTTTAATCTCAGGATATTTGGTTTTATTTATTTTTTTTTCTCTCCTGACAAGAAGTTTTTTTTTTCTCTCTCCAGTCCTGGGATCGCAGCCAGACAGGAAGCATTTTCTCGCGGCCAGAGAGCTCCCTCCGTCCTTCCTGCGCTCTTCCAGCTCCTGGTGATTCAGCCTGAATTGATTTTCTCATCGTCCTTCACCTGGTGCCGGGAAGGAGGGACCGTCCCCGCGCACCCACGTCCCACCCGGGGTGGATGCGTCTCCTCCGGGACAGACTCCCGGGGGAAGTTTGCAGCCCGCAGCAGCCACACAGAGGCTGAGGCTCTGTTGGAGAGCCCCGGGGACACACTCAGACCCCTCCGAAGGAAGCCATGGCCGATAGCCAGATGCCCTTCTCCTGCCATTACCCCGGCAGGCGCAGCCTCCGAGACCCTTTCCGGGAGCCTGGCCTGACCTCGCGCCTGCTGGATGATGACTTCGGCTTGTCCCCCTTCCCCGGGGATCTGACGGCGGACTGGCCTGACTGGGCTCGGCCCCGGCTCACCACCACCTGGCCAGGTCCCCTTCGTGCCGGTCTCGGCCGCACCCCCCCCATGGCTCCCGCCTACGGCGCCCACTTCGGGGGGTACCCCGAGAGCCGCAGCCCCGCACCCTTTCCCCGCGAGCCCTGGAAGGTGTGTGTCAACGTGCACAGCTTCAAACCCGAGGAGCTGACGGTCAAAACCAAGGACGGCTATGTCGAAGTGTCAGGTGAGAGCCAAGGCACCGGGGAGGTGGCACTGCCAGCTCAAGGAATTGCTGCAAAATGCCCAAATTTGCTTTATTTTAAGGCAGTGGCAGCAGCTCTGTGCTCGGGAGCAGGGGAGGGCTGCAGCAGGGCTTTGGGGCATCTCCAGAGGCAGTTCGGGTGTTGTGAGGGGATCTGACTCACAAGCCATAGTGGTTTGCTGCCAAAATGAGAAAGGACACGTGTCCTTCGGGGTAAATCTCCCTGCTTTCTGCCCTGGCTGGCGGCACCCTGCAGTGAGCGGCCAAGAGGGGCCCCAGCTCTGGTGGGTTAATTATAGCCAGGGTGAGGCCGGCACGGAGGGAGATTCCCTTTAAAGGGGCCGAGAGGGAGAGGCAGGGAAGAGGGGAGCAGCTGCTTCACAGCCCCCAGCTCAGCCCGCCTGAGTCAGCCAGAAACACATCCCTGAAGAGTCAGTTAATGGAGGGAACAGTGGGTGTGGGGTCTAGCACATTTGGGGTGCCCACGACTGCCCTCAGTGTCCCATCAGCCTGGCACTGACATTCCCCATTGTCCCATGGTCCTCCAGGCTGGGATCACCAGGGAGGGCTAGGGGCTGCCACCGAACACAACCCTGGGTGTTTATTTGGAGCTCACTACACCACAGGGGGAGAGCCACAGGTCAGGGGGGTCCAGGCAGCCTCTGGCTGATGCTCCAGGAACAGCGATCACCATCCTGAGAATGGAAAGGAGCCCATCCTGGGGAGTGGGGCCAAGGGAGATGCTGCCACCTACGAAGGTTTTATTATTTGTTTATTTTCCTAAGCCCCAGCTCTTGGCAGCCTGTGAAACCCCAGTTTCCCACTGGAAATATGGCTGTGCTGTGTCCAGCATCTCTTTTCCCACATGGAGAGGCTTCCTGAGCCCTCCCCAGAGGAACGGTTTGCACTGGGGCAGGGAAACAGCTGCTCGGAAAATTTTCCTGTTGGGTTTAGTTGTTGTTGGTTGTTGGGGAAAAAATAATCTCCTGGTAAGGTGCTGATGTGGAGTGTTGGCCTTCCCTGCAGGCAAACACGAGGAGCAACAGGTGGAAGGAGGGATCGTCTCCAAGAACTTCACCAAGAAAATCCAGTAGGTACCAGTTGGCCTGGCTGAGCTTTGCCCGTCCCCGTGCTCCAGCTCACACGCGCAGGGACTGTTTCCACCCCAAAATCTACCCTTATGCAGCACGTGCCTGGCTGGGTCCCACAGAGTGATTTCCCAAGGGAGGGAAAGGAGGAGGAGGCCTTTTTGGAGGCGCTCTGTTAGTCTCTTTCGTGCTCGGGGCTGCGTCTGGGGCCCCCCGGGGCGCGGGGAGCGGGAGGGGTGCGAGGAGGAGCCGTCCCCCGGGGTGCAGCCGGGCACGGCGGGCTGGCACCATGTCCAGCCCCGAGCACATCCCTGCGTATCCCCGCATCTCCATGATGTCAGGGAGATCGCTATCGCGTTGACTCACCCATGGCTCACTTTGGCAACAACAACCACAAAGGCGAGCCCAGAGGCCGGCGAGCCCCGACCGATGTGGGGGGCAGACCCCACCCGCGGGGCTCGCACGGTTAACAGGGAAAAGCATCAAAGCCCAGGGCATGGGGAGGGTTTCCTCGGCTGGCAGCAGCTCAGCTTTGCTTTTCCACCCTGAAGGAGCCCTGTGCATCCCGAACTCCCACGGGAAAGCTGGGGTGAGCACCGCGCTCCCTCCTGCTCGGCGCTCGGGCTCCTTTTACGGGCAAGGCTCGCGGCTGACGTGGGCTGCGGCACGGCCGGGATTTACTCCTGCTCCGCGGCGGCACAAGCGGCGGTGACATCCCTTCAAACACATCTGCCGGGGAGATTAAACAGAGCTCCCACGGGGGCCAGGCCGGCCAGGAGCCCGCTCTAAATATCCCCCCGCACATTCCCAGGCGCTCCAGTAATAACAGAGGCTTTGCTGGGGCGCCGGGTCTGCTGCCTCGGCATTGCTGGTTCGGGTGTGCTGGGAGTCCGAGGGTCGGGATCCACCAGGGATGCAGTATCCTAACCCCTCCCATCTTTCCTGCCCCCCTGCAGGCTGCCCTACGAGGTGGATCCCATCACGGTGTTCGCCTCCTTGTCCCCGGAGGGGCTGCTGATCATCGAGGCGCCCCAGATCCCCCCCTACCAGCAGTACGGCGAGGGCAGCAGCGGCAGCGAGATCCCCGTCGAGAGCCAGGAGGCCACCTGCACCTGAGCAGCCACCCGCGGCCCTCCCGCACCCCGGCACTCTTGTCCCCTGTCCCCTTCCCCCCGTCCCCGGTCCCCTGCAGCGTGGCATCCTGAGAGCTTCCAGCAAGGGTGACGGGTGCCACTCGCAGGGATGCCAGCACCCGCCACCCCAGCTGAGAGCCGGGGCATACACCGGGTGCCAGGCCACCGTCCCTGAGGGCTTGTAGTGGTCTGAGGTGTCGGTAGAGATTTTGTGCCCACGGGGCCAAGCAGAAAGGATGTTCCTCCTTATGGTTATTGTTTGCTCTGAGTCGCTCAGATGGGATATTTATAAAAATTACAAAAAAGGGTCTGTTTTTTTCTTTAAAATTGACGTGGAAACCCATAGCTCTTGTCTTTTCCTCCTCCATGAGTTAGTTTGTTTTTTTTAAACTACATCTCTGCAAAGGACACGCGTCCAGCGGCGGAGCTTGATGGCGTGGCCTCCATCCTGAGAAACTGTCTGTGTGCTTTGAACGTTGGTTTGGGGTTTTGGTGTTGGTTTTTTTTTTCCCCTTATTTCCAAAGAGAATTTGTGTCTTTACTTATTAGACCTGAGGAATAAAACCCAGTTGATGTTCTTAGCCTCTGCTTGTCTCGTCTGAGCCAGTAGGGTGGGCGTAGGGCTGTGGGAGGGTGGTGGGGAGGAGGTGGGATGTCACCATGTGCCACGTCCCAGCCTGGCACAGGTCACCCCCATGAAGGCAAGGACTAGAGAGATGTGTGGGGATGCCTGCACTGGCGGGTGAATTCCTAGTCCCAGCTAACACTGTGCTGGGGAGGCATCGAGCCTGGCAAGGACCATGGGCTTATCCCATCCTTACCCTCTCAAGGGGTTGAAAATGTTCTTCCTGCTTGGGGATGGTAAACCAGGCTGTAAGCTGGGAAAGTTGAGTTTGCCCCATCCCTACTTCCATCTCACCATGCCAGCTCGCCACCTGCAGTGCCACAGGGAAGCATTTCCCAGTGGAATGGCAAATGCTTTCTGGTGGGTTCTGGGCACAGCCGTAAAACCATTCCTGGGGACAAAGCACCATTTGCTAACACATTGCAGTGCCTGGGGTTAGCAAAGCCGAGGTGGCGATGGGTGGTAGCAAATTTTCCATTGATCTGTGCAGCACTGGGGCCAGGCACCCAGTTTTCCATGTCACCAAGACCTCGGAGTTAAAAATACAGTCTCACATGTTCCACTCTGGTTCATTTGGGATGCGGTTACCAGCAACACCCACCACATGCTGTAAACACCAGCCCAGTACCTGCCTGCCACGAAGGCACCCACATTCCAGGTCATGGACGGGAACCTGGGGACTCTCACCCAGTTCTGCAGCTTATATGTAACTTCCATCAGTTATTACAGAGCTGGGACCCCCTGATGGTGCAGAACACAGCCAGCCCCAAGCTCAGCCACTGCAGCTCTGCCAGGCACGGCTGTGAGCACAGCAAATTTTATGAATAAAATATAATCCTCGAAATGTGATATCGACACTGGGATGGAACGCCAAAAGTCATGAGTCACGGCTCCAGCCCTGTGTCCTTGTGCCACTTGGAGCCGTCAGGCCCTGTGGGTGACACCTCTCCAGCACAAACTGTCCTTCCTTTTCCTCACCCCTTCAAAGAGTTATTTTTATCAGCCTTTTTGAAAAAATATCCCCAGGCCCAACCTCCGTTTTTTCCCGTTTCATAGAAGGACCCCAGGGGCCCCTGGGGACATGCTCAGGCCCAGCACCCTGGCTGGGTGTCCCCCAGTGAACCCCTGGCCCTGCACCCGTGTTGGCACAGGATGGTTTCCTGAGCAGGGCTGCAGGTGCAGGGGACCAACTGTGACTCCATAGGGAGCTGCCAGGAGGGAATGAGCCACAGCTGTGCCCCTCTCCCGTTCCGGGGGTATTTGGGGAGGGCCCCAGGCGGGTGAAACACCGGTGTTGGGACAAAGGCTTAGCTTTGGGGCTGCTGTGCTCACACAACAGCTCCAGCTCTTGATCCTGCAGTTTGGGGTGAGTTTTGTTTTTCTTTAATTGCTTTTTGCTTTACTTGGTTCTGCTTTCTGATGAGTTCCTTAATAGTGTCTTTTAAAAGCTGTTGTCAGCTGCATTAGCAGTAATTTCCTAATGGCTGGGGTTGGCATTGACAATTAGCACTAAGGACCTCTTCCATGGGCAGCGTGCTTGGACCTGTGCAGACAGCAGCTTCCCAAGCTCTTGGATGGTCTGGAGTATCACATCCTAATGAAATAATTGTAACTGGAGATCCAGAGGCTCTTTTCAAGTAAGATCTGATTATTCATGTGAAGGAGGTTTAAAAGTAATCCCTACTGGTGTTTCTCCAGGTGGAGAAATCAGTTTGGAAAGACTGGGGCACTTTTGCACCAGCCTCTCCCCCCATGTCTGAGGAGATGGGGTGGGATCTGTGCATTTCTGGGGTTCCAGGGTGAGCAGAGCTGGGGCTGGTGGGGGGTTGGGAGCTGCTTGGTCACCCTCATTTGTGTGTGAGATATTGGTTTGGAGCCACCAGCCCCATGACACAGAGCAGTTGCGGCCACTCTGCAGTGACATCACATCTATGGGTTCAGAGCAATTACAGCACATCAGGTGGTGTCAGAACACATGATGGTGCGTGGCTTAATACCAGCTCTAAGGGACAGACCTTGTGCAGGTTGTGACTGAGGGGAGCATCCTCCAGGAGGAGAGGAGTAGGCATCCTGCAGGTCTGACCTTGCAGCTGCCTGAGGGAGCCCAGGAGGGACTGAGATCCCGGCTGTGCATTTTGGGACTCCTCTCACCCAAAGAAGAAAGGATGGGATTGTGTTTATCAGCAATTCACACTGCATGGGGCACCCCAGCCACAGCAGCACCTCTCTGCCAGCCCTGTCCCAATCAATCCAGGAGGACAGTGCTCCCTTTTTTCTCCTGGAGCAGCATTAGAATTGCCAATATCCACATCATTCAAGACCAAATGATTTTCACTGCTGAAGGAAAGAGAGGAACCATCCTAATCTGGCCTTTCACATCCTGCTCTCAGAGCAGCACTGATGCTGCCAACACAGGGCTGTTCCTGGATGGGGAGGAAAGAGAAGCAGGTGCTTGGAAGATTTTTTTTTCCTTCTAAGAAGCCAGTTCTGATCAAATACACAACCACATCTGAAAGAGCTAGTGGGATTAAGTAGTTGAATGCTTGGCAATTTGCAGTTCGCACTGGGGCAGCAGCAGGAGAAAGGAGTGTGCCTGTTCCAGGAGAGGGATTCTGGTGTTGGGGCTGAGGTGGAAATCCAGCAGTTCCTGATGCATCTCAGGACCATGAGCTTGCAAGCTCAGCTCTGAGTCCCAGCAAAGCTCTCCTGGAGGGAGATGTGGGTGGTCCATGCAGCTTTTTTGTTTTGGGAAAAATTTTTGGTGATCCCTCCCGCAGCACAAGTGGGTGATTCCCGGTGCTGCCATACAGAGCTGGAATGGGCTGATGGGGAGGGCTCAGCACTGTGAGGTAAGGGGCTACATCACAGGAAACCAGCCTTAGAGGACCTGCTGCTCCAGCTGGCTGCTGTGAGGGGCTGAAGGACGTGAGGAGATAAGGATAAGGTCACCCAAGCCGTGGGAGAGCTCTCCAGGCAGCTCGATGGCAGGAGGCTCAATAAACCTCCTGGCTGTGTCCTTCTGTCTGTCCTGAGCTGCCAAGGAAGCACCACCTGCCCCCTGCAAGGCAGGGACATGGGTCAGGGGGGCCAAGGGCTTCAGAGTCCGGTTTACATCCCATCAGGGCTGGGATGGGGAGCACATGGCGGGGCTCCAGCAGGGCACCAGCTCCCAGCCTGTCCCAGAGGATTTATTTTCCTAAAATGGAAGCAAGAGCTGAATTGATTTATTTTGGTTGGCCAAATGGAGGCCAACCAAATGGAGCCAGGTAAATAGTCCACAAGAACCTCCAGAGCTGTCCAGATCCACCAGGCACCTCCAGAGACCTGGTCTCTTCTCCTAGAAGAATGGGGTTGGTCTTATTTTCCAACTGCCCACTCCTGTGGACAGAGCAGGTGGGTTGTGGCTGGGCAGAGATGTGGCCAGTGTCTGACACAGCAGCTCCTAGAGCTGTCTCCATCCCTCCTCTGGGAAGCATCACTCTCATACCCTCATGTGCCCATGGATTGGGGCACCCTTGCTGGCTCACTCTGCAGGAATGCACTTGATGTGTCTTGTTGTTGATCTGTTGGATCTCACTGTTGGATCATGCTGTGGGGTCCTGGGGTGCCTACAGAGACTCTTTTGTCATTTCATGAGGCTGTTTGTGCTTTCCAGCCCCTCTGGGAGCCTCTGTACATGCAGGGGCTCCGCCTGACTTTCTCCAGCATCCTCCTGCTCAGTCCCTGAGGCTGCAGAGCTCCCCTGGCCCCTCCAGGAAGTGGGCAGATCTCCAGGCTCTCGCTTGGTAGCAGGTTCCTGTTCCTGCAGTGAATCCATCTGGGTTTGCATGAGGGATTTGGTGTAACACTTCTAGGTGTTTTTCCTTCCCAGAGCCCTCCAGAGCATCCCCATTCCCCAAGGGTTTCTCACTATTTCTCGCACAAATCTCAGCTGCTTCAGTACAAGCCAGTCCCTTTTCCCTGAGAAAATATCCTGTAACCACCCAGGTGTTTCTCTGCTGTAGCTGAAGCCATTTGGGGGTTTTCATGTTTCTCTTTGGGAGTTTCTCCTCCTTCGGAGATTTTGCTTTCATGAAGTTTTTGTCTCTACTTGCAAAGCGAATCTCATCTGCTTTATTTTGGATGTCTCCAAAGGGAACACTTTGCTACGTGACGGCTGTGGGGACAGAGAAGCAAAAAGTTACTTTTTTTTCTAATAGAAGGACCCAATGTCACAGAAATAACCCACCTTGGCTGACCAGATGGCCTTTCTCTCCCTTCCAAATTAAAGGCTGGAAAGCTGTGAAATGGCCCAGCCACCCCTGGGAGCAGATCAAGAAGTTCCTGAAGCTTCACCCATCCCAGCAGGGGGAAGGGGAGGAGAGATCCCTGTGGGTAAAGCAAGCCTGGCTGTGGCATCGTGTTTTGGATGCTTCAGCCTGTGTCCACCCTGGGAGGGGACTGGGTGGGCTCTGAGGCCCTGTGACCGCCCCCCCCAGCAGCACAGATCCTCCTGGGTGGGCAGTGTGGGTGACCCTGGTGTTGAGTGTCCCTGACCTACCCATGGAATTGCAGCTGCCTCTGGGCAGCACCACCTCCCAGCCCCAAATTTCTGGTTCCAGAGCTGCAGCTGGATGAAGGAGACTTTTCTCCTATTTGTTTTCTTTTGTCAGTCTTTAAACCCAGTTGCAAATGCTGCTGATAATTAAGGGCTCTCTTGCCATTTGGGTGAAGTGCTGAAGTGCAGCCTCCTGGTCCCAGCCAGATGCTCCCCAGCAAACCCATCCTGGAGGAGAGGCAAATTTCTGCTTAATTTTGATTGTTGATTCTTTGATTTTTGAACAAAAACCTCCCTATTCGAGGCAGCCTTGGAAACCTCTGCTTACTAAAAGACCTCCTTGAAATGCATTGTAGCAGCCAAGGAGGGTGGTTATGAAGCACAAAAAGCCTGCAGAAGAGCTCATTAAAACAATAAATTACCACTAATTAGAATAAATCAAGCTAAATAATCTCCAGTGGAAAGATAAAATGAGGTGTGAGTGAGTGGTTTTAATAAGGATGGTGCTAATCCCAAGCTCCCCTTTAAAATGATGGTGAGTCCTCCTGCAGCAATGATCCCATTGCTGGGACCAGGGTGGAAAACAGCATGGACAAAGAGGAAAGCGGAGCTGATGGGATTTTGAATTGTGTCCCAGCCTGAGCTGCCTGTCCCTAATTGCTGTGGGTTTGGGGGTAGCACAGCACCCACAGTGGCTCACAGAGGTCGAGGCACTGGGTTTGCTCACTTCGGGTTTTATTTCTGTTTAATTTGTGATGTAATAAGTGGCTGTGGGGTTTTGCTCATCTCATATCATTTCATCATCACAGCCACAGCAAAATGACTTCTCTGCATAATTAGCAGTGAGATCATCACAGCCACCTTGGCTCTGAATCATTTCTCCTCTGGTCTCCAAAGAGCTGCTCAAAACAAGGGAGAGGAGGGAGGTGTGGGTGGAGACAGCGGGATGAGTGGCCTGCCAGGGTTGGGCTGGATGGGGCTCTGAGCAATGGAAGGTGTTCCTGCCCATGGCAGGGGGTTGGAATGAGGTGGTCTTCAAGGTCCTTTCCCATCCAAACCACTCTGTGGTCATTGACCAGAGGTCTTTGAGCTGCCAGGGCAAAAGGTTGATGCTGAAGAGAGTGAATCACTGCTGAAAACACCTGGAAGGGGGCTCAGCTCTGGGGAGCACAGAGCCCTGAGTCAGCAGGTCACTGGTGCAGCAGTGAAGCTGCAGGCACAGCACGGCTTGGAGCCTTCCTAGCTGCCACCTTCCTCCAAGGGATGAGCACTGCTGCCAGTGCTGGAGAAATGTATTGGTTTCATTAAGCTTAAATGATTAGCTCCAGGCCTTGATAATGATACTTAATGGAGCTAATATTGTTTTTGGTGATTATACTGTTGTATACAGTGTGTACATCATTGATAACCTTCTTTAAACCTCTTTGCTTTCACTGTCACTAATGATGTTCAAGCCCTTCTTGTGCCTGAGCCCAATTAGCTGCCAATAAAGAGGCTTTGCCCCATGGAGGATGCCTGGCTGTGCTGGGAGGCAGATGCTGATGTTTTGGGCAGGAGGATGTTTGGATTTGGTGGCAGGAGCCATGGGCTGGAGCCTGCAGGGGGGTCAGGGCAGCCCTGGTGGGTGCAGGCACTAGTTGTAAGCCTTGGCATGGCTCCGCTCTGTTCAAAACCCTTTTCCCAAACCTATCCTGAGTTCTGCAGGGAGGTTAACACCAGTCAGGGCCTTCACACATCCTTGGTTTTATCACCTGTTGGTGTCTGTGGGTGAGGGTGGTGAAGTCAAACAGTCCTCATTCTTTTCCTCAGGGGGTGATGTCAGGTGCATCAAGGGCTCTGTTTTCTCAGGGAAGGTGTACCTAAGCCCAGGACATGTTATTCCTCTGTGGTTCCCATGCTGGATGCAGCTGGGTGGAAGAAGGAGTATCACCGCTGTCTCCAGACTCTCCCTGAACCTTTCCATCACCCCTGGGAGGAGGAACCAGGCTTGGCTGCTTCTCTGCTCCTTCTCACCGGAGCCTCCTTCCCATCCTCCTGCAAGTTGATTAATCCATTAGGATTAACCTCTCTTTAACTCCTTGATTAGCTGCATTTTAAAACTCCATTTGTTTTCCTTTTACATCAAGCTGGAGCCAAAAAAAGAGGGCAATTTGCAGCAATACTGATTTAATGCAATTTCTGAAAATCAGGGTGAATGTCAGGAAGGTGTGCTTGGCATTTCAACTCCTCCCAGCGAGCTGCAAGGGGCTCCATCCTGCAGGAGCCAGATTTGGGAAGAACGCCACAGAACCAGCATCCGCCTGAGTCCCCAGGGCTGGTTTCTGATGGTATTGGTGCAAACCTGAAAGATGCATCCTGTGTCTCAAGGTGACCTTGGAGAAACTGGAGCTCTTGTGAAGGGGTGTGGGCTTCTTGGTCCCACAGGGAGAGCCTGCTTCTCCATTGGAAATGTTCCTGATTTCCCGGAACTGTGCATGGCAGTAATTGCTCGAGACAGGGCTTCTTGCTCTAAGATGACACAGGGTCATGGTTTAGATCCATCCAGGTTTGATTTGCCAGGTTTAGACCTGGTCCTGGGTTTACCAAACCCAAGTTTAGCCCATGCCCTAGGTGAGCTGCCAGACCCCTCCAAAATCTGGGGTTGTTTCATGACAAGAACTTTACTTGTCTGTGGCAGGGGTTGGGCTCAGTGTCAGCTCCAGCTTTTTCTATGGGGCCTTTCTCTGCCATTCAGGAGCCATGTGGAAAAAATCACTAATATCTTCAAAAATAAGCAAACCCACTGGATTTAGACCAAAATCTCTACTGTTCTCAAAGGCCTGTCTTTCATGTCCCAGTGGGAGAGAGTGATTCCTCAATCCTGGGACTGTCCCATTGCTGAAGTTGGGGATGTGGGGGACAGGCAGCAGTGGGGTTGTGTTGGGGTGAGCAGTGCTGTGGTATGTCCATGGTGGGGGCTGTTTGGGGCTCTCCAAAACCCCAGCTCTGAGCCTGTGGCTTCTCCCCATGCAGGACATGCACTGGGAGGAGTGGGCAGTCACCGTCTGTCCTATCTCTGGCCAGGCACAGCTCATCCCCTGGATGAACTGGCTGCTCCAGAGTTACTCCTGCTGTGTTTGTGTGATTATTAAACTCTAAGGTGACTGACACCAAACACCCCCTGGCCTGTGTTAACCATTTGATTCATTCTTGGGGCACTTCCTCTGGCTGTGAATCAGTGTTTGAGTTTGGATGCTTTTGAAGGTGGCTGGTAGGGTTGAGGCTCAGGGAGCTCAGCAAAGCCAAGGCTTAGAGCTGGAGCCTGGAGTGTCTTTCTCACCTGGCCGAGGGCTGGGAGTCTCCCTGGGAAGGGGGTGCTGAAGAGAATGCCTCCCCTCTCCTGTGGAGCTGGATTTTTGGGGCTGTCCGTCTGCACAGAGCAGCTTTCCCTGCAGTTGTTTGGGGCATCTAGGAAAGGCTGAGAGCAGCAGGGGCATCACTAGAGGCTTTCTCCTCTTCCAGATTCCCCACTTGCAGGATGTTTATCAGGGCCTTTGAGATGTCTCTAAGGTTTTGGAGCAGTTCAATGTGTTTCTAAGCTATTTTGGGGTGCATGAGTGGGAAATACACACCATGAACACGTGTGCCTGTGTGCACCCATGTGCAACTGCCTGCAGTTCCAAGTGTTTGGGCAAGCAGCTTCAGAGATCTGCAAGGAAAACTTCTTCCCAGTACTGAAGCAAAACCAAGCAGAAATTGGTAAAAAACCAAGCAGAAAGCTTTGCCTTGTGAGACTGCAACTCCTAAAGCTGGGCCCCCTGCATGGGTAGTACTGGAACAGGGAAATTCTCTCAGGAGCTGTCTGGGAGCTGTCAAAATATATCATCAGCTGCTGTTGAGGTTTAAAAAGCTTCACGCTGATGCACAATTTAGGGGAAGCATCTTGCATTTCCATAGATGTACAACAAGATTTTCTGAAATTGCAATGATATGAGAAAATGTCTTTTAAAGTGGCACCCAGATGGCAGGAGGAAATTGTGCTGTTTGAATTCTCTTTGGATAAATCGAAGCTAAAGGGATGTTAAACATTTTATAGGTTTTTCCTCCCCCCACTTCCACCACCTGCTACTGAAATGACATAAGAGGACCCATCAAACAGTAGGATCCTTACAGCACGTGGCTTGGGAAATGGCTTCATCTGAGGGCATTTAACACCCACAGATTCCAAACCCAGCAGGGTCAGGTCAGGGCTCCTCCACACCCACTCCCTGCGAAGGTGCCTTTTGGGACAGGGATTTACGGGGGTGCTGCCCAAACCCGTTTCTAACAAAGGAGCCATAGGCAAACCTCAGGTGTCAGGGCTCAGCCTTGGGGGTTGCAGCGTGATGCAATGCCATATGTGGAGTTGTATTCCTCCTTGGAAAGCCACCTCCTGCAGGATGCAGGGACCCTCAAATGCATGAATGGAGCTTTTGGCTATAAATCCCCCTAATTCCAGCCATGCCCAGAGCTGTTCTGCCTTAGGGACAGGCGCTCCGTGCCTCATCGAGGTGAGGGTTTGGAGCCTCCCCAGCAGCAGGCATTTCCCTCGCAGGTGCTTTTTGTTTTCCTGCTCCTTGGCGTTCACAGGCGAGCAGCATTTTCACTCCTGAGCTAAATATGTCACTTTGTTTCGTAGCGGCTGCCAGGCTTTAAAGCACTGGCACCTCGCGGAAGCACCCGGAGGACAAATGCCAATGATTACACACCGTCCTTACTCAAGGAGGAAGAACTGGGCTTTGCGGCTCCTTGTTTTTGTTTTGAAAGTAAACCGAGCCTGTTTACCTGGCTGTTTACTTAAGCTGGATGAGTCACAGCCCAGGAAACTGTGTGCGGGCTGGTTTGTCCCCTTGGACTCGTCCCACTTTCCAGGGATGGGCTCAGGGGACTCCGTGAGCAATAGCAGCAAATATGCCAGCCTTGGTTGTGTTCCTCCCGGGGGAATGTGCTGGGGATGACAGGGGAGCAGTGCTGGCATTCCCAGGAAGCCTTTTCCCTACCAATCCCTGCCTCCCTGCTCATGCCGATGGGCACCAGTGGCGTGGGAAGCTTCGGTGATGGGCAGCACGTGCACCCACAGCTGGGTCAGAGGCTGCTGCTTCGAGCCCCATCCGGGCCGGTCCCCCTGGGGCAGTTGAGCCTTCAGCCCATCTCTGGGCAAGCTGTTTTTAAATACTCCTTTTAAAATTCTTCCCAGTGTTGTCGGATTCATCCCAACAGATGGGTCCATCAGCAGGCAGGGTGATGCTCCCCGTGGGTGGTGAGGTGGCTTTGTGCTTAACACCAAATGGAGGTCACTGGCAGGGCATGTGGTTGTGTTTTTTTAGAGCGCTTCCCAGCTGGGATCTGGCTTAAATTTTGGGAAAAGAGATCATGGGCAAGATCCCAGCAGCTTTTTCAAAGAGCTGAGCCTGCAAGGAGCACCTGCTCCTCACCAACGTGGGCTTCCCGACTCCCAGCAGAGCTGCAGAAACCACGGGGGCTGGGACGGGGTATTTTTAAACAACCTTGGCCGGGCAGGCTCTGCCGGAGCTCTGCCTTTTCCTGTTATCTCTTCCTGCAATTACGGAGTGATTTGGAGACAGCCGTCCTGCGGCTCAGCTCCCCGCAGCTGAGGGGTGTGCACCTCGGCCACGCTGCTGGCAGGACACAGCGCTGCCTCGTTTATCACAGTGTGGAATGCTCAGCAAATATCCCAATCTTTGCTCCAAATTGCTCCCAACGCCAGGTTATTTTGGAGGGGGTTTGGCGTGTTATCTATCATACCCACAAACCCAGATAATAATAGTAATACCATGTGGTGGAGCGCCGTTAATGCAACGAGGTTTTCACTTGTCACCAAGAATGCTCTGTGTGGCAGCCTGTTAAACAGAGAGTCACAACAAGGCTGGCAGCAGCCAGCCCGAGCACAGCCCAGCGAGGATGTTCTGTGCTGCTCAGCTCTGCTCCCTGGCTGGTGCAGCCCCAATGCAGCGATGTCCTGGCATGCTGTGGCTTGTAGGGACACCGAGAGCATGGCCCCAGGGCTCAGGAGTCGTCTTGTTTTGGCAGAGATGCTTCCCTGAGCCAGGCTGAGCCTGCCCCAGCTGCCTGCTTGCCTCCCTGCGGGAGCTCACTCCCTCCTGAATCCATGTGCTGCTTAGAGGGTGGTCTTGACCAGTGGATCCCAAATTTGGGGATCAGTGGATGTTAAATGCATCCCATGGGGTGTGCAGGGGGAGCAGCAGGTGTATGAGCCCCTCGGCTGCTCACCCCATGGGATGGGCAGATGCTACATCACCCCCACACCTGGGCATAGCTGAGCTCCCAGAGCAGGCAGCATCAGCTTGTAGCTGGAGGCACTGGGTGCTCATCTTTCTCCTCCCTTTTTCCCTTAAAAAAGGTATTTCAAACATGAAAGCAATGTGAAGACAGGCACTTACACATCTGGAAATGTGTCAAGAATGAAATAAGGAGATGGCAGGGTTTCTGCAGGAATTCATCTCCGCTGTATCTGCTCCACAGTGAGCCATAAACTTCTTATGAACATAAAAATCTGGCTTTTTTTTTTCCCCTTGAGTGCGTACCCAGTGCCTGTTTCCCCCAGCTGCAGACCCCGTGCATGAGCAGAGAGGATGTTCTCTGCATCCACACCGAGAGAAACAACAAACCTCCTGCAAGCCTCAATAACTCCAGCATTTTCTGTTCATAATGGAATGGGGAACAGAGAGCTCTGTGGAAGTGAAATGTCTTTCTCAAATCATCAGGTTATTTTATGTGCGTCAATACTTTTTCATGTGTGTGTAAATACCTCCCCCACATATGTAGCTTTATCTCAAGGAGTGAAATAAAAATAGCTGGAGACTGAAAGGGAAGCGGGTGAGGGGGTGGTTGCGCTTTTGGGAAGAATCTCTTCAAGGTTCGGAAACAGCGAAGTCATGGTGATAACACAATCTGACAAAACCCCAGCCTCCCTGGGCCTGGCAGGAATGGTGTTAATGGAAGAGCTCTTAATGACTTTCCCTCTCTGTTTCCATTTATCCGAGCCCAGGGCACAGGCTCAGTGTTCCACTGGGGGAAGTTTTGAGCAGCTCCGAGGAGCTGGCTCCCTGCCTGCCGGGAATTGCTGCTCAGGGGCTCGGATAAATGCCCCCTATCCCACAGATGCTGGGATGGCACAGAGCGATCCTCCATCTCTCTGGGCTCCTGGCAGTGCCCACTTTGCCTGGTTGCTTTCCCTTGCCAGTTCCTGCTTGTTGCCTGCTTCCCTCCTCTGCAAGCCTGGGCTGGGCCAGTCGCAGGGGTAGATGGTGCTTGACACCGGAGGAGTAGAGGGATATGCTGAAGCTTGATACAGATGATCTGTAGGCTCTTATTTCATTCCCCCCAGCCTCCCTGGTAGGAGAGTAGCAAAGGGATTTCTGAGAGCTCAAGCTCTGCAAAGTGGGGAGGAAATTTCCCTAGGGAATGTAAATGAGGGGGGTTCTGGCAAAGCTGGTGCCCTGTGTGCCCTGGCTTAGTATCCTATATGTTCATTGCTTTTCTTATTTTTTAGTGATAACAAAAGGAGGATTAGGAAATACCCCGCTGTGGGAAGCTGCATGGCTGGATCGTGGCGTGCAGGGGACATGATGACCCTTGGCACCAACTGTTTCTGGAGGGACAGGATGCATCTAGCACCCATCACAGCATCAGAGCTCGAACTGCACCAGCTGAACTTTGGCTGGAGCAGAAATAAAACCATCAGGTCTAATAACACCCGGGTGCAGCTCCAGAGAGCCTCTGCCAGCTGCTGCAGTATCATAAGTCACCGAGGCACAGCGTTGTGCAAAGTCACCGTTCCTCTCCCAACTGTCCGGGGGCCACAGGTCCCCTCTCCCACCCGGTCCCTTGGGGACCTTGCAGGGTTTGGAGGAACCCAGCTCAGCTCAGGCAACTCCTCCTTCTTGTCCACTTTGGGAAAGAGCTGGGAGGATTTCCAAATACCTCTGCTTGGCAGCCAATCCCCACCATTCCGGTAATGCACTAGAAGTCAATCCGGAGAAAGTTCAAGGCTTGTATCCCTATAAACTTTATTTCTGGTCCCCCTCCCTCTGCACAGCATCTCCTGGCTGCTGACAATGCCCAGTCTGTTAATTTCCAGTGATGCCAGTGCTGGATGCAGGTGGGAGATGATGTGTTGAGAAGGGATGACTCAATTATCATTTTTTCCTGTAAACTTCCCAGCTCCTACAATGTCTCCACAGTGACCTGCCATGGTTGGCAAAGGGACTTGGGCTGCCCCCACATATCTGTGCTCCTGGTGCTCCTTGCACAAGCCTGTGCACCAGGCAAGTCACAGGCAATGCCTGGCAAAGGCACGTGGTGTCCAAAGCCAGCTCCAGGGTGTTGTCAATGTCCCTTGAACTTCTTGCTGAGCAAGTTCCTGGCATTCACAGAGGTGGGACAGCACTGTGAGGGACAGTGTGACCTTTGGTAGCAGAGCATTGTCCTGCTCCATGTTTTGGGCATGGATTTGCTCCATGTATTGAATGCCAGAGCTGCTCTGGTGGTTGGGACCAGGGCACATCAGACCTTGGCAAACCTCCTGGGTGCAGCTTCACTGGTGGGCAATCCCTGTCAGTGATCTGAGCTGCTCCTGCTGTAGCAAAGCTGTTGGCAGCACAAACCGAAGCCATTTGGGTGCTTTTCCCTGAAAAACCCACTTTGTCAGCAGCCCCTCTCTCCTCCTCACCCACATTGCAGAAGACACTTCTCATGAAGTGGCATGTGCCCACCACTCCTCTGAGTCATGTCTGTTAGCAGGGAGCTCATATTCTTCAGGTTTTTTTTAAGTACAAGCGCCTTTGGAAAAGGGCATTAAATAAAACACTTGACTGAAGTCCCAGTGGTGACTAATTCCCATGGTACGCCCCATTCCAGCGTTAACCCTGCTGAGTTCATTACAGGCTGGGGGTTGCAAAGGGATCTTTGCAGGCGGAAGAGCAAAAGAAAAGCTGGATGTTGCAAGAGAACATCTTGAAAGGGGCAGATAGGGGTGGTGGCATGGTGGGGATGGACCCCACGGTGCTCCTTCCAGGTGCCACATTTCCTGGAGAGCATGTCTGTGTGAGCTGTGCCTTAGTCCAAAGCAGGGGTACAGCCCAAAGCTCGGGGTGTAGCAAAATCTAATACTCGTGCCCAAAATTGGCTGGAAAGCTGGGAGGGAGGGGGAGGAAATCTGACAATCTGACAGTGGTTTGGGTTGGAAGGGAATATAAGGATTATTGAGTTCAAACCCCCTTGCCATGGGCAGGAACACCTTCCACTAGACCAGGTTGCTCCAAGCCCCATCCAAACCGACCTTGGGACACTTCCAGGGATGGGGCATCCACAGCAACCTGAAAAAAATTCCTCTTCCTAATGGAAGAGATTACATTAAACACCACTGGCTTTAGTGGTGGACCTGGTAGTGCTGGATTAATTGTTGGACTTGATGATCTTAGAGGTCTTTTCCAACCTGAGTTGTTCTGTGATTCTTTGATCTCCCCGGGGCCAGTGCTGGGTGGCTCTGGATGGCTCTGCACAGCTGTGCAGGCCACCTCCAAAAAACAACCCCGGCTTTCTTTGCTGCTTGGGTCCCTGCTGAAAACACGACCCTCCTAGGGACTTTAGCAAGGTGAAGCAGCTTGCCCCCAGCTTTGCTCTCCCCCTGTTCACCTGGAGAGCCCTGGGAGCTGCGGAGCGGGAGCTGCGGAGCAGGAGCAGCCTGTGAGCGCCGCGACCAAATGGCTGCGGGAGGGGGCAGAACTAATTAGAGCCTCTACAAAATGACATCTCTTTCCACAGATGGGAAGCTGCTTCCCCTTTGTCTGCCTCCTTCAGTTAATGAGTTATCTAGGAGGTTGCATTTGCATCCCCCTCTTTGTGAAGTACCCTTTTGTTAACTACTTTTCATATACTTTTATGAAGTCAGCTGCTGAAACAGGCTCATTTATCTCACCAGCGACAGGCTGAGAGGCTTGCCCAGAGCTCTGTGCCAGATGCTGGGATTGGAAAATAAAGTTTGGCTTGTCTGGTGTTTGGAAAGGAGACAGAAGGAGCAGGGCTGCGAGAAAAAAGTATCAGGCTGCTGAAGCCAAGGGCTGGATCTTGACAACTTCTATAAAAATGTTCAATCTGTTGCTTTTGGGCAGCTTGGAGGAGCCAGGGAGGATGGTGTTGTGCCAGCCATAGGCTTGAATATCTCCATTGTGATCTGATGGGAGCAGGGTGTGAGCATCCAAATTTCTCAAAATGTATGTGCTGCATCCCTCATCCAGCACTGCTGGCTGTGAATGTGTCCCCCAGGAGCCCTCCCTTCCCACAGGGAACTGAGGGACACCTCAAAGCTGCTGCTCCACACATTTATCCTCTGTTAGCGAAACTATGAACAACAGCATCGCAAATCGATCCCTGTTGTTATTGTTAGGAAATGTTTGCAAAAATCAATGTTTCCTCTGTAGCATAAACAATTCATGAAGCCATGCACTGGTGTGGGGGGGGCATGGCTGGGTGGGTTTGGCTGCTCTGAGGCATTTTCCAGGGATCCCAAGGGATGTAATGTTGCAAAAAAGGGAGTTCTGCCATGACTTCAGCCATCCTTCCAATCCAGGAGAGGGTTCTTTTGGCAATGAGCAACTATACCTTTAAACTGAAACTTTGAAAATGCAGAGCACAGCTCGATAATGGGGGAAGGAAACAAAATACAAAAATCTCTTTATTTTCTGCATCAGGGGGTTTGTATTGGCCTGTTAGTTGACGGTTCTGGAGGTATCCGCTGGGATGCAACTATTACACATCCAAACTGTCACAAATGGAACCATCACTCCTAGAGCCACAGGGTAATTTATTGAGAAAAGGTGTCATTTAGGTGCACAATGGAAGGAAGAGAGACAGTCAGTGTGGAACTGCCAAAAGAGAATACCAGATCTGCTGATAGGCAGGGAACAGCTTTGAATTTCCATGGCTGCCCTTGAGGGATAAGAAAATAAAAGCTAAGGACAAAAAAAAAAAAGTCTTAAATACAATGACAGCAGAAACTTGAAGGATCACAGTGGAAAAATGGGACTTTCTCCTCTAACAATAACTGCGAAAAAGATAGGAATGTAATTTGTAAAGGCTGTTGAATTGCCGCCAAAATTGTAAGCTGGATGGAGAAATGACACAGAAGGAAAAAAGAAACAAATGCAGACCTGTTGTTATTGGAGTATTGCTTGAAAATGGGACTAGAGATGAACAGGGTGGAGGAGAAATGGAGCTGAGGAAGGTAAGAGCTGGGAGATCCCACCCGGCTCAGCTCCATGAGCCTCCCTGGGCTGCGGGAGGAAAAGAGTGGGAGTGTCTCCAAAATCATAAACCTATAAATCCATCTTTTGGGATCTTTTTTGTTTGATTCTGAATAATAGATCCTCCTGTGTCTTGGAGGGAGCTCATTTCTGTGGACATGACACTAAGGAGCCGGGCACAGGCATGTGCTCCTCTCTGAGCTCAGTGCTCCAGAGAACCCTGTGCCAGGAAGGAGTTTGCAGGGTGGGCTCCCCATGGACAAATTTTGGGAGAAACTAATTGCAAAGAGCCTGGAGACAGACATGATGATCTGTGCAAGAGCCTTGCCCCAAGGCTTGCAGGCTGCCCTTTGGATGCAGGTGCCACTGAGATGGGGGAAAAATTGCAGGAAGGGAGACCAGGAGGGACAGGGAGTGTCCAGCCTCAGGAAGACACATCCCCTCCATCCCCTCTGTGCCCTTCCGGGCCCCCAGGCTCCTGAGCATCCTGAGCCAAATGGCACTTAGGTTGTTTTAAAGCCATTAAAAAATGGACCTACCAGGGAAGCAGAGTGAGTTTTGGGCACAGTTCTAGAGGGTGACAGCATTGATGCCTGCAGGGTGGGGGTATGGGACGGCCCCTATGTGCCCACTCACTCCTCTGCAGCTCCTCACAGGCCCAGAGGGTGCAGGGGTGATGTGTCTCAGCTGAGTCCCCCCTCTCCAGGAGCCAGAGCCCCAGCAGGTTCCACCCTGCTGCAGACAAAGGTTGTCTGAGCTAAAATCCCAGTTCCAGATGAGATGTCATCATTTGTATTAGAGAATTAACTGAAACCAGTTCTTTCTCCAATATTTCAGTTGAAATCATTCCTGTACACCCATGTCCAAAACCAGCAGGTGCTCAGATGGTCATTGTTACCAAATTGTGATATTTCTCGTGGCTGCCTCAAACACTGGGTGTCGGAATATTTCCTTTCAGCTGGAAACATCTATGATTAAACTTCATCCAATGAGAAAATTAGCAGAAATTGCATTTCCAGCTCCCCAGTTTAGTAGGTCAGTGGGTGAGCACCTCTGGCCTTGACCGCCCTGTGCCTGTGAAGTTTTTCCTGAAAAGAAAAGCAGAGCAATGGATGAGCTTTGAGGGTGAAAATCAGCCTGTAGAAAATACAAAGCCAGGGAAGAAAATGAGGTGGGGGGAACCTGCCCGGCTTTCTTCTGGAGCCCCAAAACCCCTCTGTGGCTCTCCACTTCTCCTGTCTGGTCACATCCCTCTAAATCAAAAGTTGTAATAGCAAAGAAGAGTTGGACAGATTAAAATGCAGGGAAATGATAGCAAGGGTGTTTTTTTCAGGGCTGAGAGGAAAGACAGGGAGGAGGGAGACAGGAGATGTTTCCGGATACCTTGTCCTTTTATAGAACTCACAGGATTCAGATGGTTGGAGTGATCTTGGCAGGCTGAAAACCCAATCTGCTGGAAATCATATACCTCAAATAATGTCTTATTGCTGCTGATCGGCCCTGTATTTTAGAGCTGAATAGGTACAGTATTAAATTCATCTCGAGTTTTCATTTGCACCAGTTACAGCCTGTTTGACGAGGTTTGAGTGGAGTTTAAAAGGCTTTTACTGAAAACAGTCGTGGGAGGAGTGAGGTTTAATGGGTTTTCTCAAGGGCTGAGCAGCACCAGGGGCTGGGGAGGCTGGGGTTGCTCTGTCCTCTACCCCAAACTGCCACATGGGAGAGTAGCCAAGGATTATATTTAATTATTTGAAATACTGATTAATATTGTCCTTACTGTTATAATGACATTCAGGTCTTCTCCTTCCCAGTGCTTTAACTACTGGGCTCTCCACCAGTGTTGTGAGGTGATGAAGTTCTGTTGATCTAAAGGCAAAACACGTTTATGGCCATGTCCCTTGGCCACAGCTCTGGTGTCCCTCAGCAGGGGACACCCCAGCTTGACCCTCAGCCGAAAAAAAGGCGAAAAAATCCTTCTCCAGAGGCGATCTTCATGCTTGGAGAAACCAGCTGCTGCCTCCTGGTGTCCCCCAGTGTGGGTATTTTAGGAGGACCCCCCTTGCAGCTCTGCCCTGGGGCACAGGGCACCTTGTGTGGGGCACAGGGAGATGTCAGAGCTGATTCCAGCACAGTTGCCGAGTTGGGTTTATTAGTTCCTCCCTTATCTTGGGAGTTCTGCCAGATGGCCCATAAATTCTGCATTCTTTGTGTCCACTATCAGTGGGCATCCATTTTCCCCAAGCTTTGTTGACCTCCCCCTAAGCCTGAGATTCATTCAGTGGTGCTTCAACCCCCTCGGAAGCCTTATCAGGAGGATAGAGAGATCCTCCACACAGATCCAAGGAAACTTGTCTCTGCTCCTTGGGGCAGCTTGCACAGGTATGCCCAGTTTTCCTGGTTCCCTTTTAAAGCAGGACTTTTCTTCGAAGCAAGCTCTTGTTTCCAGGGGAAAAGAATCATTATTTCTGCTTAAATAAATGCTTGGAACAATCTTCCGTGCCTTCCTGTGGATAATCACAGGAAACTTATGACAGGATACAACATTTGATGGTGGTACAGAGTGTTTGTAAGTAAAGCAGGACTGTTTTGATGGGTACATTGTGGCTTGGGAATTGGCTCTTGGAAACTGATCTTTAAAGTTCTTAATCAGGACACTTAAAATGCAGCAGGGAGAGTAGCAGGCTGAGTGAAAAGGAAAATCTGAGATAAGGCAGATGCACTTAAGGGAGACTACTAAGGGAAAGGTAGCAAGTCTTGAAAATAGAAGGAAAGGAATCGTAGTGAGGATTTGAGGGTAAAGAATGGCTTAAGAAGCAGGAATAATAAATGCTGCTAGTTGAGGGGTGGGTAAACAGCTCAAAAGCTGAGGAAAAGAATGGTATAAAAGTAAAGTTTCGCAATACAGCTTAGATAAGTAGAGATGGCTTCAGAGATGGTGGATTAACTGTTTTACATTCCACCTCAGCCCTGTGTTTGGGTTTCAGGAAGGTGTCTCAGGACCAGCCAGGACTCTCTGTGATAAAACCCACACAAACAACAAACTGAATATCTCCTGGTCTCCTCAGTCCTGCAATACCCACTGACTTTGTGAGCCTTGCGCTGCCTCAAGTCATTTCTAAGTCAAGCTTGACTCACAAACCGCAGGGACAAGAGCTGTGTCACTGATCTCGAGACGAGCTTGCTGTGTTCTGCTGCTTGTTTTCTTTTCCTCGGTGCTGTTGGCTCATGTACAGAGAGCTGAGACTCTCTGAGGTGTCTGGTCTGGTTTGTACTAAGCAATTTTCCCTGGAAAAGCAGAGTGGAGTCTCTGCAGCCCCCTTGTGCTATCAGTCCTGGCTCCAGACAATGGGTGCATTCACTTCATTTTTACATTCCACCTGAAGCAGCATCTGGCTGCCTGTCCTCATCCAGCAAGTGCTTCCAGTGTTCTTGTCCCTTAAATTCTAAAACTTCTTTTCTGCTGAATATTAGAAGTTGTTTTCAAGAATTTTGAACTGTAAATATGCCCTTTTAAGTTCTGGTAATCTTGAAAATACTGGTTAATTCAAGGTAGTGATTATTGTTTTGGTGTTGAAAAATGATGTCAGGGTTTGATCCTTAAGGGTGCTCTGAAACTCAGCTTGAACTTGGCTGTTTAACTTGACCAAATTAAAAGTACCCAGTTGAAATAGAAAATAAACTATGTAGATTACTCAGTGGGTGGTTGTGGTTTATGCTTGGGGTTCATGAAGCAATCAGGGATGAATGGTCTCACCTGCTGTTCTTTTTTGTGAAGAGCATGGCTGAAAGCACTACATAGTGTTGGAAATCTCAGACTGATGATTCTTTTCTCTTTTACTAAAAGGTTACTGAGTTAAAAAGAAGAAAAGGGGAAAAAAAAAAGGAATCTGACCTGTCTTCTGCTTCCCTCTGTCCCCCCAATCTGAGGAAGGCTCAGGGATTTCATGCTGCTCATACATCATCAGGTTTCACTATTTAGGCTGTCAGTGATTTCTGCAGAAATATTTGTTTGAAGCTTTTTCTAGAAATTCTAGAACAGAAATGTGTTTTTATAGCCCAAGATTAAAAATACTTTGCTTTACCTGTATTTTTGCTTTATATTGTTAATTTGCTCTATTCCTACCCACACTGAGCGGTCCCCATAATATTTTGAGTATCTGAGAAGATTATAGGTACTGGATATGTCTAATTATAGGTGTCTGAGAGCATAACATTCCTGGTAGAAAAATCATGATCTCTGATTAATGCATTTGCACTCATCTCTGCCTTGTGAGTTAGTGTTTTCTTCAGCCACAAGTACAGCTGATGATTTGCAGTCATGAATGACAGGAAAATTTTAAACAACAAGAAGATGATAAAAGCCCTGTGAATTCAACAGGGCTTGAGTATGTTAATATCTGCTGGCAAATGTTTTCTAAACTGCTGCTTTCTAAACTGATAATATTAAAAAACTAGATTTTAAGAGCTACAACCACTTGAGGGAGTGTGGATGGTTTCACAAAATAATATGACCATAGGACATTATATGGAATAATTGCATGTTTAGGATGGTTTTTAATATACTTGATGGCAACAAATGTGTTCAGACAAGTTGCATGTTCATGGATGTTTTTTGTATCTTTGTAAAGTAAATTTGGTGTCAGGAAACACAGAACTGATATTTGAATATTCTCACTGCCACACTGGAAGCTGTTGTTTTGTAGTCCCTCGGGAATGTGGAGGCTGTCTTACAGGGAAAACACTTAGCTGGGCCAGCACAGTGAAAGAATTGCATTCCACTGCAACACACTGGAACAAAATAAACCCTGCCCAACCCACTGGCAATACCGGTGAGGGACAGGGGAAGCTCAGCCGTGTAACAGCTGTGTTTGGAAAACCAACCAAACAACACAACCCTCCCCAAACCCCACAAAAAGTAAAAATCCTCCACCCCCACAACAAGGAGACCTCTTTTACCCACACTGTACAGCAGTATCCAAGCAGAATGGAGTGGCCATTTTTCACAATGATGTGGCTTTAGATTGCTCTCATGGCTTTAGATTGCCCATTGTCGCATGTGGTGACTTTTCTACATCTGCTCCCTGCCACTCCGCTCTCCAGGAGAAGCCTGGGGAGTTGTACAGACCATGTTTTTTACCCAGAACTGATACCCCAGGTATCTTCCCAGTGCATTTCAGGTTCTTGTATTTTTCAAACCTTGTTGGGGAGGGGACTCCCTGCAGGGCTGCCTGGTTCTGTGTTGGGTTAATATCAGCTGATGTCAGTCCACGTGAGACTGAGCCCTTCAACCCTCTGTTACTGGATTGCTGGAATTTTCTTGCTTCAGTCTGAGTTTTGTTCCCCTCTACCTCAAAGGTCGGGTGTGCATTGCAGACACCACTGATTCATTGAAAGTCATGGAATGTAGCTCTCCAGACTGTATTTTTGATTTCCTAAGTGTTCAGAACAGTGTGTTAAAGGTCTCTCTCTTGTTCCGTAATGTAGCGGTGCACAGTGTTGTCAGTCACCTTTTCTTATGGCTAGATAGATTCTTCCCCTTAATTGCCATGACAAATTCATTTGCAAAACCTCTGAGGTGGATTGTTGACTTTTTGCATGGAAGGAAGGTGGCCTTTCTGACCAAACACTAAAAACAATCCGAGTCCACAAAATCTTGAGTGTTATTAGTGTCAAAGGCAGCTCTGTGCTTGTCATAATATTCTGTTTTGTAATTCTCTGCTTTGGGTAAATGGGTCACTAGATAAGATTGACAACAGCCTCAACAATGAAAGGTTTTAAGCTGGAAACTGGATGAGAAAGCAGAGCAATTTGTTTCAAGAGAAATTACACTGATGTTATTTGTTATTGCTGCAGTTAGAGATCTGTCAGTGTTTCCAATTTGAAACCTTGCTTTCTAGAAGACTAAAAACATGTATTTCGAGGCAGAACTTTTAATACAAAGACCTTTTTTTTTCCCTGTCATCTCTCTTACGTGAAAGTTAGTCAGAATTTCTTATTGCTCTGGGAACAGCAGGAAAACCTTGCTGGTGGATGGTCTTCCTATGTTCTCCAAAATAAAGAAACTGGTCTGGCGAGACTACACTGGTGTGGTGACATTCCTAATCCTTTCTAAACTGAGATCAGCAGTCACTGATCAGCAGAGGTCTCCTGCCTGTACCTGGGAAGTGCCCAAGTCATTTAAAAAACAAACAAAAAAACCCTCCAGCCTCAGACATTCCTTGAAACTTCCTATTTAAAGAACGTGAAATTTAAACAAAATGCTATTGAGAAAGGATAACCCAGTATTTCTTTCCATAAACTACTCAACTGTGCTTGGAAGTGAAAAGTCACAAAATACTTTCTAGAGTATTTTTCTGTGTTAGCTATATGAGGCAGATCCAAATATGGTGAGATGTTCAGATTCAAGTACCTCTTGGGGTATTTTGGTAGCTTGTTGACAGATGAAATTGGGCCCTTCCCCATCTTTCCACTGCTTCCTAGAGGTGGTCTCAAAGTCTTCAGCGATAAACACTTGAGTATCTTTATAACAACTAAAAAAATGCATATTAGCAGCATGGAAGTGACAATTTTGAGATGTGCTTTTTTTGCAGGGGTTGATTTAGATTTGATTTAAGGCTGTTTGGGTTTTTTTTTCCCCTGCTGTACTATTTTGCCAGGCTCCTCATGTGATAACCTGTCAGCTCAAGAATTCCAGCGTTAGTATGGGCTGGTGTTTTGGACAGAACGAAGGGAACAAGACAAAACAGGGAGTGTTCAGAAGAGATTGTAGCAGTGAGAGTCATGCTTTCAGCTTCCCCAGACATCCAAGTGCATCTTGTTTGTCCTTGTGCATTTCTGATGAAGCATTGGGAATGAAGAAAAAGAACTTGGCATAATTGTGTGGTTAAAATTTTTTTTTTATTTTATTTAAAGCTCTGACTGCTGCATG